>CM059194.1:46658428-47117926 GCA_030323885.1 Branchipolynoe longqiensis
ATGTCATACATATATGATATTGTTATTGCTATTGTTATTGTTATGATTGTTATTATTGTTATTATTGTTATGATTGTTATTATAAACCGCATAAACAAACCCCTTGGTAAAATGTATTACAGTGAAGCAGAATAAGCAAAGGAATTGGTTCCGCATTCTGAAAGGGAGATGTCATAGATATATGTGTACGTATGTGGACCGCCACCCGTGTGCCCGGTGAGGCATAGCAGCGGGATCTCCGTTCTATAAATAAACTCACTTGTTAACTAGCCAGCAAGCTGTGCGGACGTTCTTGACTTACACGTTACAGACGGTCTCCCAGCGAACACCGATCGAAACACCGCCCAGACGAAGCCGAGGACCATCACCTCGCACCTCACACCTCAGGCGACCCAGCCCAGCCTCACGAGAGACCCCCCTCAGACAGCCCAGCCACCGACCTTCACGCCACCGACCTCCACGGCACCACCTTCTTGACGGCACCGCGAACTCTGACATTGCTCCCTATGAGCCCCTCCTGTATTTTATCTTCTGCTCCTCATGAGCCCCTCACTTATTGCTCCTCACGAGCCTGTTGCTCCTCATGAGCCCCTCTTATTGCTGTCTGCCTCCTCAGCCTGTGTTACCTCCTCTGTTGCCCTGCTTGTACCGTTTACCCTACTTGTCTCATTGTTTTTGTTCTTCTCACTGTTCTCTGTATATTGCCCGAGGCGTCACAATAAACGCCTCAGTTTTCCCACATCCGCCTCTGTTCTTCCTTCTCGCGCATCATGTGCCAATAGACACTAATTAAATTAGAAAGCTCACAATCATATATCTGTGGTCAAGGGAAACAAATTCCCATAGAAAAAGAAAAGTTTCATTAATAATTAATAGAATCCATTTAGTAAACTATATAAGGTGGTACAGTCCAGCTGCCCTCAAAAAGGCTAAAATGTTTTCCTGTTTTACCTTAGTAAAAAGGTCATGCATACTGCCTGCAGTGTAGAACCGTTGGCGCAGGGCCAAAAAATCAACGCAACTTAGTAAAATGTGTTTGAGTGTCAGTGGGGACTGACACCCAATACATTCAGGGGGAGGTTCCCCCTTGAGCAGAAAAGCATGTGTAAGCCACGAGTGGCCAATACGGCAGCGGCTAAGGACCACTTGGTCCCGCCGACCTCCCGCATGAGTCTGTGGTGGCTTTCCCACAGATGGTTCAATTTCTTTAAGTTTATTAATGTTTTCATCCCACTCATGTTGCCATTTGGATTTTATGTGGGTGGCTATTAGTGGTTTCAGATCAGAGTGAGGGATCAGACACGGTTCAAGATCACAGTTCAGGGCCTTCTTCGCAGCCCGATCAGCTCGTTCGTTTCCTTGTATGCCAGCATGGCCAGGCACCCAGCACAGGTGGATATCATACCCATCTGTTGTCAGTTGGTTCATTTTATAAATGACCGTTGCTAGAATAGGGTGATTCGTTTTCAGTCCAGCAACAGCCAGGAGGCAAGAGAAGGAATCACTGTATATAACATAGTTAGTGTGGTTGGATACCTCGATACACAAATCTAGATAAGTCTTTTAGGTTTGGACAATTTGATGCTTCACTGGACTGTGCAGCTTTAAAGTTGCATAGTCCGATGTTTTTGAGATTCTGCCATTTCTTTTAGTTAAATATATTATGTTAATTCTTATAATCTACCTCACTTTCGTTTGAAGTAACATTTATTTTAAATTGCAAAGTTATAATATATTTGAAGTGTAAAAGTGCTGAATTAATTTTGGAAATCACCTCAAAACTGTGACACCATAGGCTGCAGAATTACCATGTTCTGTTAAATTGATTCAGCATTCCCTTCCAGGCAGCAACAAATGCTTAACAAGTGCATCAGTATCTAAGTTAGATATGTAGAATCAAATCTAGAAATCTAGATTGTTTCGGGTTTGAAAATGTAATCCTTGTATCGGACTCAAGCAATCAATAGTTCCGTCCTCTAGTCGAGGGTTGGATGCAATGGTTCTGCACTTGTCCCGATGGTGTGCTGTTCTGATAGACTGTGAATAATTCAAGCCTGTCCACTGTGAAATATTTGTAAACCATGATGTTCTTGGTCTCCCTCTCCCTCTGCTGCCATTCACCTTCCCTTCCAACAATGTACGGTATATTGAACTCTGACGAATGATGTGGCCAAAATAAATAAGTTTCTTTGTCTGTATAGTGGCAAACAAGCTTTTCTTATTTTTAATTTTTCTGAGAACTTCTTTGTTGGTGATCTTCTTTGTCCATGATATTTTCATCATCCTTCGATAAGTCCACATCTCAAATGCTGCTAAACGTTTGTACATTTTCTTAGAGATTGTCCATGTCTCAGCCCCATACATTAGAGTAGACCACACATAACACTGAAGAATACGCTTCCTTGTTTGTATTAATATCTTACTTGATGTTAACACTCTATACATTTTGGAGAATGTTGTTCGGGCTATTGTTATCCTTCTTTTAATTTCTTCCTCACATCTCCCATCATTTGTAATCTTTTGTCCGAGATATATGAATTCGGATACTTGTTCTATGTTTGTGCCATCTATGGTTATATTGACATTTGGTTTATCTGTCTTTTTACTTATAACCATTGTTTTGGTCTTCCTGGCATTCATCTTCATGTTGAATAGTATTCCAGCTTTATTGATTCTATTCACTATCTCTTGTAGGTTTTTCTCACTGTCTGCTAGTATTACACTGTCATCGGCATATCTAAGATTGTTGACGTTCATGCCACCTATTGTCACTCCCTTGCAATCTTCAATGTGTCTGAAAATCATCTCTGTGTACAGGTTAAATAGACATGGTGACAATACAAATGTATTGGACTATGTAGCTTTAATGCACGTCTCGTGGTTATTCCCGGAACCGGAAGTGACGTGTTTGCACGGCGGCCACCGTGTTTGCGGTGTAAACAGACAAATCGGTCAATGCAACGCTCAGCTCAGGTAGACTGCATTAATCTGTTTGGGCGGATCTGTAGTTGTTAAGTTGTTAGTGGAAGTGTCACTTTGTGCCACATATTGGGGAGTTACTCATTAGACACCACTATAGAGTTGAGCCGCCTGAGTAATTAGGAGCATTTCCGAGCAATTAGCAAAGTTACTAGACCTGTCGAAGCAGATCTGGGTCATTCGGAGCAACTCAATTGATGAGGTACTTCCCGGGCACTCCTAAGCAGCTCGTGACATGGACTTCAGGATCTGAAGCAGCTGCATTATATATATATATATTTTACCTTGGTATACAACCTCTGGCTAGCCGCAGGCTAGGGAGAAGGAAGCACTTCCGGTCCAGCAATTAGCATAAGCAGCTCACGGCGGGAGTACGTTCGCTGAGTTGCTCCAGCAGGATTTATCTACTACAACGACTAAATCTAACTGTAAGTATTTGAAACTATGATTAACTTGTAACTGATGCACTATAGCATCACATTATGAAAGTTCAGAACTTTCTCAGGTCCCTTTTGGACTTTAAACGTGTTTTTAACACAAGGATAGAACAATGCTTGCTTGTGTCATGACCGAAACCGATACTCCTTTGTTCTATCGACACCTGTATACAGACAGGGAGAGATGTTGACCCGAGTCACATCTCCTAAGGAAATTCCTCCGAACCCTAAAGACGGTTTTGTTGGGGATGATCCTGGGTTTCTTTTATAGACTCCCCAGACAAGGTTTTTGAGGCGAGCCTCCGAGTTTCGTAATATTTTCTCCAACTTGCTGGCGCAGAAGCCGCGGGTGTGAGAAGTGTACGGAAAAGAGATGGCGGTCGGTCCCAGACCGACCCCCCCGTATGGTTGGTTTCACTACCACACACCTACGGTACGAAACTTAGCTTACATGCCTGTACTGAGAATGTTGTAACACACGTAACTTTGTACCAATTTTACCTCAACCCAGGTTTACCTGGCGTCAAAATTATTGTGTTCAGTTGAGAAGATACCGGTGATTAGTAACAATGCCTATTCGTTACAGAAACCGATGGCCACTAAGCGATATAAAGTACCGCCAGCGGCAGGCGAGGGTCACGCGCCTACCACATACGACTCATCACCGGCACACACGGCTCCGCCGTCACCGCAGCCTGGAGCAGACTTACCATCTAATAGGGACAGCGATGATCAGAACCAACCAGAGGATCTGGAGGCCACGATTTTAAAAATCATGGAACGAAAGATGAGGCATTTCCAGGCAATGGCCCGACCTTCTCCTCCTCCCATTCCGGATGACGATTGGGAGGATTTTTCAGACGACGATGACACAGAGTCGGCTTACGAGGTTCCGAAACCAAAACCTAAAAAGAAGCGAAAGACAGTCAGTAGCTCTGGAGACGAGTTCACGAAGGCTTCCAAAGTCAAGAGAGTGAAGAAGTCCAAGAAAAAGACAAAAAAAAAGAAGAAGGATTCCTGTTCTGACTCGCCCAACGATTCCTCCACAACAGAGTCTGATTCAGACACTGAACGCGCTAGTGTTTACGCCAAAATCGGCGTCAAAGTGGGCAAGAAATGCGCCAAACCAAAGGCAAAGAAGGTTCACACGACAACGATGATGAGAGAGACAATCAAGGGTCACTTCAATACATTTAAACCGGTAGAAGCGATAAATAAATTAACAGAACAGATTTCAGGCATAAAAGGGATTCCGGAAACCCTGAGCAAAGAGATGGACGCGGGTATCAACCTCTCGGACGAACGCCGCAGATTCGAAACCGTGCTTTGCACAATTCACAAGGCGGTGTTGGGAGCGCTTACGTCAGTCGCTCCCATAGCTAACCGCATGCAGACGGAGAATAAGTTCTCCTCGTTGACAGGGGTCATGGACCGTAATATTGCATTGCTGACAGCAGCAAGCAACTACATGACCAATCGCAGATTTGAAAACGTTTTCAAATCAGTGACCACGGACGCTGGCAAACAAGTAGCCAGATCAAAGAAAATAACTGACAACGATGTCAAGGAGTACACACTGTACTTAGCCCCCAAGCCGGTCAAGGGAAAGCCCTTAGACAAGACCAAGATGTTTGGGGGACAGTTGGCTCACCTATACAAAGAGGTGGAAGTGGACAACAAGAGTGCCAAGAACACTGACTCAAAAGGCCACAGGTTCGACAACTCCGCCAAATTCCGGAGACTGCGCTCGGATTTTTGGTTCCGACAAGGAGGAAGACCAGTGAGAGGGGGGCCTATCCTTCGGATTCAGCCCACGGGGAAGGGGCCGAGGAGACTGACAGCCCTCCAACTGGAACGAGAACAGGGGATACAAAAGGGAGTTTGTACCCAAACCCCAGTTCCCCAGGACAGGGACCAAATAGAAAGTTCCACATAAACTCTGCAATCAGCAGCCCCGGACATGGTTATGCAGGAAACGCAGACATACGTAAGCATGTTTAAAGCGGGGAACATCTTAAATTGTCTAGATCAGTGGCAGAACATTACAACAGATAATGAAATTCTGAACATAGTAAAAGGGGTACAAATTCCATTTACTCAAGTGCCTAAGCAAAAGAGAATCCCTTTTCCATATAACTTTAATTCAGAAGAAAAAGAACAAATAAATATTCAGGTGAATCTTTTTGAAGCAAAAGGCATTATAGAGCAGGTATTACATAGAAAAGGTGAATTTATCTCAAATATATTTTCTAGACCAAAACCAAATGGTGATATAAGAATGATTTTAGATTTACTAAGTTGAATGAGATAGTAGCATATCAGCATTTCAAAATGTTCTCGCTAGAAACGGCTCGGGATTTGATTACACCCGGTGCATGGCTAGCCAGTGTAGACTTAAGGGACGCCTATTATATGGTACCAAGCTGTAAGGAAGACAGAAAATTCTTGAGATTCATTTGCCAGGAAACACTTTTCGAATTTACGTGTTTACCCAACGGGTTGGCTTGTGCACCCCATTTGTTTACCAAATTACTAAAACCAATCTTTTCAAGAATGGCCAGACAAGGACATACTATGTTTCCATATATTGATGACTCTTTTATTATGGGAGAGACATTCCATCAGTGCCAACGAGCAGTCACGGAATTATGCCATCTTTTAACAAAGTTGGGCTTTTACATACATAACAATAAGTCGTTTTTTCTCCCGACTACGGAATTAAAATGTTTAGGTTTCATCTTAAATAGCAAAACAATGACGGTTTCGCTTACACAACAGAAACTAGATAAGTTTCAGGTCACAGCCAACCAGTTGATAGACAGATATAGGCCAAAGATAAGACAGGTCGCCGTCCTTATCGGAATAATGATATCGTATGCCCCGGCTATTCTATATGTTGGGGCACACATAAAGTCATTAGAAATAGACAAAAATTTAGCGATAACACGAGCTAAAGGAAATTTCGAAAAGAAAATGGTCCTTTCAGATGGAGGATTAGCAGATATTTGCTGGTGGTTGGAACATATTAATGACTCTCCCAATCCCATTAGAATGGGAGAACCCAACACAGTTGCTACGACTGATGCATCGTTACAAGGTTGGGGAGCACATCGCAACGATGTCGCGACAGGAGGGAGATGGTTAGACAGCGAAAGTTCTGATCATATAAATGTTCTGGAATTGAGAGCTACCTACCTAGGGTTAGCGAGCCTAGTAAAAGTACCCAAAAATAATGTTCGCATTCTAACTGATAACACAACAGCTATGGCTTATGTCAGGAACATGGGAGGCACAAAGTCAAAACACTGTAATGACATAGCACTACTCTTTTGGAACTGGGCGCAAAAATACAAAGTATGGTTAACAGTTGCACACATTCCAGGAATACAAAACACTCTGGCAGACAAAAAGAGCAGGATTTTCCATGACCACCTTGAATGGTCATTAAATAAAACCATTTTCAACCAAATTTGTCAGAAATGGGTAAACCGACAATAGACTTATTTGCTTCCAGAAATAATTTTAAAATAAAACAATATGTGTCATGGCATCCAGAACCAAATGCATGGCACATAGATGCCTTTTCAATGATTTGGCAAAATCATTTCTTTTCCATTTTCCCACCGTTCAACATTATAAGCAGAGTAGCAAGAAAGATACGACTGGAGGAAACGCACGTGATCCTCATCGTCCCCAAATGGGACACACCACCATGGCTAGCGGTGTTAATGTCGACAGCCAAGGACTGCCTGCAATTCCAAAGATCCCAAGGAAATCTAACGCACCAAGGCCCCCTGGCACGACACGGAAACGTATCGACGACTCCGCTGCTAGCATTCCTTTTCTAAATAAATATCTTGAACAATTCGGGTTAGATAAGGTCACTCAACAATGGTTGGTGTCGCACGCATGGAGGAAAGGAACAGTCAAGATGTATACCACATACTTAAAGAAGTGGGGCGTGCATTGCCTAATCAAGAAAGTGAAACCTATGAACCCGTCTATATCCCAGGTAGCAAGGTTTCTCAGGATGCTGGAAGATGAAGGGTTAGGATATGGAGCCATTAATGCGGCGAGATGTGCGTTATCGATAATTCTCCCACGAATAGAGGGACAGACTATAGGAAAACACCACATGATTCACTGGGTGTTCCGTTCTATATATGAATGAAACCCCCCGAAACCAAAATACAACCGTTTCTGGGATGTGTCGCTAGTGTTTAAATTATTTCAACAATGGCCACACAACAAACATCTGGACATAAAACAATTAGGTTTTAAAGTAGCGATGCTCCTTTTATTGGTGACAGGACACAGAGGTCAGACAATAGTTGCCCTTTCGCTAAATGGTCTCGATATCGACAAGACCGAAGCAACGTTCGATTTAACAACTTTGTTAAAGTCAAATCGTTTGGGAGATCCCCTGTCGACGGTCAGTGTCACAAGATTTGTATAGGATCAGAAGCTATGTGTCGTATCAGCTATACGCGCGTATTTATCCAAGACAAAACGTTTAAGAAAATCAAGACAATTATTGATTAGCTTTATTAAGCCACACAAGGGCATCTCGCGGGATACCCTCACGCGATGGACAATTAAGGTGTTAACACTAGCGGGAGTTAATACGGAATGCTACAAGATATAGGCTGTCGACATTCTACAAGAGGAGCAATGGTCTCAAAAGCTTGATTGCTAGGGATTTCGGTAAAACGAATCCTGGCACATGCGGGATGGAAAACAGCCAGGTCGTTTGCCAAACATTACAACGAGAGACTGGAGAAGTCAAGTGGAATTGCAAAGCGGTTGCTCAAAGACTGAATGATAAAGGTGAGACACACAAAAACTTTCGAGCTCACTTTATTATCATATACAATTTATATTACAGACTTGTTAAAGGTATAAAGAATAAATAACAGAATATCAGGGTAAAAATGCTATTACCTAAAAGTCTCCCTAGCCTGCGGCTAGCGATATGCTGTATACTGAGGTAAAATAGATTAGTTAGACGAATCTTACCTGGGTATAGATGATGGATAACTATTGTTTTCCCGAGGTATAAGCCTCGGATAGACGTGGGTGAGGGCCCACCCACCACACCCTACCACGTCTATTCATTTGCTTGTACCAAGATAACATTACAATTATAATATTAATATTTTTTATTAGGAATCATTTTTATCCTGAATTAGTAGGTAAAGATTGCTGGACTGGAAGTGCTTCCTTCTCCCTCACCCACGTCTATCCGAGGCTTATACCTCAGGAAAACAATAGTTATCCATCATCTATACCCAGGTAAGATTCGTCTAACTAATGTATATATACACACATATATATATTTAACCGTCGGGCTATTCCACCCCCGCTTAAGGCGAGCCTACGTGTTAATTTATGTAATTATTTCCATGTGAATTTCCTGGGCCTGCCGCGGGCCGCTGCTGCCTCTCGTCCCGTCTGCAGGTAGTCCATCGCGGTCATTGTCATTCCCAGGCTAAGGGCGACCAGCCGGAGTATCGTCTAAATGCGGGATTTTGCCCTTACTCGCATTTATCGGCCTAAATCAGTTACTTGGTTATTTCAACTAACTGGCTGTCCTCCCCACCTTTCGGTGTATATTAATATATTTAAATTAATCCAGAACTAAGCAGATACGCTAGTGTTGTGTAAGATACGAGTCGACACCTTGAGTTCCAGTTCAGTATTGACTTTATTAACCGTCATAGTTGCCTTAGTTACGTTCTAGTTATAGTTGGTGACCTGCGTGTACCGGTCGACCCACATACGTCACATCTCCCTTCCAATGTTTATTTAGGTAATAATTCTTATAAATAATCGATATGATAATAAATGCCTTGACTAATACATATACTATTCCATTGTATAAATACATTGTATACTTATCCCCTATCCACTCTTACACTTATGTAAATACTTAACATTACATCATCATCATGCTGTCGGTCGCGATGCGACAAAGACTGCTTTCATTACTTGACTGCCGCTCTCCATTTAGCTCTCTGCTGTGAGAGTTGTGTCCATGAGTCGGTCTTAATGTCTCTCAGCTTCAGGTTTCTCTTGATGGTATCTTTGAACCGGAGACGGGGGCACCCTCTCTTCTGTAGCCAGAAGACAGTTGAGAATAGAGGATCTGCTTTGGTAGCCTGTCTGATGACAACAATTCATGAAAGCTGCCTGCAAAAGTGTTGAAGTGCTGCTGGCTTTTGCAAGTTACCAGCGGCACTCTCTCGGGGAGCAAATAGAGGTTTCACACCGGCAAGAACATGTCAAGACAGGCGCAAAACTATTTGTCCCTGCAGTGGCTGGTCGGGAGATGTTGGGAGTTCCATACATCAACCGCCCTTAATGCTGCCACAGTGACATGGTTTTCTGTTTAGGGTTTGCTCCCTTAGCCTTCGGTTCTGTCAAGGACCTGTACCACAAGGCAGTGGTTTAGAACTCTGCAAGGCAGGGGCGTCAAACTCCCTGAGGTATTGCTATACCTGCATACCTGCAAGAGGTATCTTAAATGAATGTGTCTTCTCCTCCCATATGTTTATTTAGGTAATAACTCTTATAAATAGTCAACATGACAACAAATATCTTAACTACACATATGACAATAAATACCTTAACTTCTATAAATAATTTGTCTCTTCATCCGGCATTATGAGCCTATAACAAATGTTCATACTGATATATATATATCCTTTGTTCGTTTTACCACATTTTATCACGGATTAATGGTACATGTGACATGGAACGGTAAGATATTAAAACTTCTGAGTGTGCCAACCAATTCGGTATTTGTAATATATTATAATTGTATACACAGACACTCCAGGCATCGAACAATAACATTACCCATAACTTAAATTGTATAGTAACACTCAAGATATATACGTTGATAACTACATATTAGCTTACTCGTAAACGAGAAACAGGGCGAACAATCCTGCTATAATGCGTTGTGTATGGTATGTGTTGGGTATGTTCACGTTCAATTTGCTTGCGATCTTCGAAACGTTCAAATTTATTCTGATGTGTCTGTCTTTTGTCGCTGACTGTTTTGAAAATATGTTTTCGATTTCTACATATCAAAATGTTCTGTGAATTCTTTATCCGATAATCCCTAGGACCAGGCATTTGTGCATCGACAATTTGTCCTGTAACCCATTTACCTGTGTGATGTAAATATTGTACGTGTTCGCCTTGTCGCAAATGTGGGTGTTCATGTCCTGCCTTTTTATCAAAATATTTTTTCTGGTTTTGTTGTAGTTTTTTCAACTCGGCTTTCTTTGAAGACTGACATATTGGTTCTAGATTTGCGGTTATTACAGGTAACTTAGTCCTGAGCCTATGTGACATTAGCAACTGAGCCGGAGACGCACTGAGGCCTTGCAGTGTCGTGTTTCTATAATTCAATAATGTGATGTTTGGATCTTTGTTATCTGACATGGCTTTTTTTATCAATAACTTTACAGTTTGAACCTACCTTTCTACTTGTCCATTACTTGGAGGAAATAATGGACTCGAAAAAACTGGCTGGAAGTCATAATTTGTTGCAAATTGTAAGTACTCTGCACTACTAAACTGTGGCCCATTGTCAGATACCACTACTTTGGGAATACCGTATCTGCAGAATACTTGTTGTAACGCGCGAATAATATCTTTACTAGTTGTGGTGGTTAGTTCCACTACCTCAGGAAATTTCGAATAATAATCAATTATTAATATAATAGTGGTATGTTCAACAAAAAACAGGTCAATTCCGACTTTATGATAAGGGATACATGTTATGTGATGACTTTTAAGTGGCTCAGACCGCTGTGTGTTCCTGTACTCTTGACAAATCTGACAACGGGACACTTGGTCCTCGATTTGACTACTCATACCTGGCCAAAAAACTGTGTCACGTGTTAACTGCTTACACCTGACTATGCCTAAGTGTGATTCATGTATCTTGTGCAACATTTCTGTCTGTAACGTACGTGGAATAATAACTCGATTGTTTTTCAACAATATGCCATCATGTATTGTAATCTCATGTCTATAGGTGAAAAATGGTTTTACCTCAGCGTTAAGACTACTATTATGGTTGGGCCAACCATTTTTCGCAAATTTTATCACCTGTTGTAGCATATTGTCCTTTTTGACTTCGTCCTGTACCCGTGTCATATCATCACTTCCCAATTCAATCTCCGCTACTGTGAGCTCATCATCGAAAAGGTTGCTTGGTGTAGTCAATATGGTGTGAGCGCATCTGCAAAATACATCAGCTTGCCTTTAATGTATATTACTCGTATGTTATAATTTTGCAGTCTCATCCTCATGCGCTGCATTCTGGCTGACAGAGCATGGATAGGCTTGTCCATAATAGCTACTACTGGTTTGTGGTCTGTTTGGATTGTCACTTCTTTGCCAAATATAAAATCGTGAAATTTTGTGCACCCGAAACATATTGCCAACAACTCTTTTTCAATGACAGCGTAATTTGTTTGTGTTTTATCTCAAGCTTTTGAAGCCATGGCAACTGGTCTATTATCTTGGAATAATGTTGCGCCTAGCCCGGACTTAGAAGCATCAACTTGTAATACAATATCTAGTTTGACATCAAAATATCTTAGGACAGGGGCTTTTGTGAGCAATTCTTTAAGTTTGGTAAAAGATTCCATTTGTTCATTTTGCCAGTGCCACGCTACTTCTTTGCCTAGGACTATACGTAATGGTTTGGCCAACTCAGCCATGTTAGGAATGAACTTGCTGATGTAGCCCACCATACCCAAAAACCTTTGCACAGCCTTTTTATCTCCAGGTGTCGGCATGTCAATAATTGCCTGCACACGTTCTTTACTGGGCAGTAGGCCTTGCGGTGTCAATAGGAGACCAACATAGGTAACTTGAGACTGGCATATTTGAGATTTCTTGGGGATTAGCGTTATGTTGAATTTCCTGGCTCTGTCCAGAACTGCCTGAAGCCTGGTATTATGTTCTTGAACAGTTTTCCCATAGACTAGAATGTCATCAGTAATTACGTTCACCTCATCTAAGTCACCCATGATGCCATTCATCTCTTCAATGAAAATATCACCCGCTGTTTTAATGCCAAACGGTAAACATGTAAACCGATACCTGCCCCACGGTGTATTGAATGTGCATAGGGTGGAACTCTCTCTATCTAAATGAATTTGCCAATAACCACTGTTAGCATCAATGACTGAAAAATATTTGGCCCCATGTGTATTGGCAACTCCTTCTTCTATAGTGCGGGTGGGATACGGGCCCGTAATATAGCTTTATTTAGCTTAGTTGGATCTAAACATATCCTAATTTTACCTGGCTTCCTGACAATAGTTATCGAACTAACCCATGGAGTTGGTTCTGTCTGCTTTACTATCACCTCTAACGCTAGCATCCTATCTAATTCTTTTCGTACGTCTGATATTATGGCATGTGGGATATGCCTAGGGGCGTCAATTATGGGGGATACATTTTTATCAATATGAATATGTGCGTCTATTTTTATTTTACCAATCCCTGTGAATACATCATTGTACATATTTACCAATTTATTAGCACTTGTTGTGGAAGAATCTGCTACGGTGTCTATGGAGTCCAGTCTTGCTATGAGGTTGAGGGCAACACACGCACTCTTTCCTATGATAGGGCTACCCTCACTTGTCACTTGAAATTTTAATCGATGACCGCGTAGGTCAATGAAGACCTCCCCTTGCGGCTGTATGCGTTGCCCAGTGTAGGTTATTAGGTGGCAACGTGCCGGAACCATGGTTACATCGTCCAGTTGATCGTATATCCTCCACGGTATTATGTTTGCCTCTGAACCCGTATCCAGTTTAAATGTAATCCTAGTATTATTCACCATGATATCCGTATACCACAGATCCTCCTTTCCAGTGTTGGTGTCTTGCAATGCACCAACAAACAGATCCTGGATGGTGTCGTCGTCTTGGTACGGTTGCATCCATTCGTGTTGTTCGTCGTGATGTCCTATGTTGATTTCATTAACCGCCGTATTCCTATGTCCACTCTTTCTGCACATTTTGATGAAATGCCCGGTTTTCCGCATCCAGAGCATTGCTTGTTTTTAGCAGGGCATCGACCCTGGCCATGTTGATACCCACAATTCATACATTTGATGTTCGACATGTTTGAACGGTATTGTTGTGGTTGTGATGTTCCTCTCCATGGTACCGAACGTCGCTGTGACGTCACACCGTTATCCACTCTCGAAATTGCATTCATGTTCTCATTCACCACAACACTCATATCACTACTTAATAAATCCGATTTGTGCTCACTTAATCGACACATATTAATGCACATATCCAGTCATAAATTATTCGTCTGCAATAAACGATCATGTAGAGTCCTGCTTTGCACACCGCACACTATCCTGTCACATAGCAGCGAGTCTTCAAGTGACCCGTACTGACAATATGAAATGCGGCTTCGAAGATTTCTAATATCAGTGTCTATGCTCTCGTTTGTCTGGTTAAGTGAGTTAAATTGGTATCTTACCACTGTAATGTTAGTTTTTCCCTCACAATAAATCCGGAAAGCTTCAATTAATACTGCAATTTTATACCCTGTCTGCCACTTCAATGTTGAATGTCCTATGAATTTTCTGAGCCTCAGTTCCTGCAACGTGAAGAAACACGCAGCACTGAACTTTCTCAGATTTAGCACTTACTCCTGCCGCTGTAGCGTAAAACCGGTATGAATCAATCCATTGATACCAGTTGAGCGTGAGATTGCCGTCTAGGTTGAGTGGCATCGGGGGTTTTAATCCAGATAATGCCATAATCCCAGAAGGCGAGCCACATCTGACACCATGTAAGATACGAGTCGATACCTTGAGTTCCAGTTCAGTACTGACTTTATTAACCGTCATAGCTGCCTTAGTTACGTTCTAGTTATAGCTGGTGACCTGCGTGTACCGGTCGACCCACATATGTCACATTGCTGCCACTGTCACTGTTAATCAGCCTAAGTTACTCTCATATTTTTAGCCAAACGAACACTACGTTAATTCCGTTAATATGTCTGTTCTAATCTTCCCGCAGATGGGTTAATTATCTGCATAAGGTCTATTAGGCATAAGGCCCGTAATTACATACAAAGCAATCGAATATCAAGTTTGACCATAGCGGTTAATCTACAAGAAGACTGGAGAATAGTACAGAATGCAAGGAACGTTCCAATTTACCTTTCCAAGAGCTCACTGCTTTATTCTTAACAAAAACTAACAAAAGATCATAGCAACATGTCGTATATAAACTATGAAATCCCCTCCCATATTATTAAGTTTAAACAAGTTTAGAATTTTGACAATAAATGCCTAAATCTCGTCTAAAACATCAGAGCGCGCATAGACACGTCCGATGGGTCTGGGTCCGAACGTCCGACCTCCTCTCGCTGCCAGAAGAGTCGCAATTGACGTCTCCTAGCAACGCTTTGCGGCCGGAAACCCGGGGCCTCGCGAATGGTGGCAATTGCAAGTCTGCCATGGCGAGTAGCCCGCATTTCTAAATGCGGGTTAATCGGCCCAAGCTCGCAATTGTCACAAGGTGAGTAGTCTCGCCCACTTCATATATATATATATATATATATATATATAGCCAGGATATACGAAGTCGTATATGCTGGTGTAAGAGAGCGGGCACCCGGGTGAACGTATACTGGACGGATTTGGCAGGGTTCGGGTTCGATCCACCAGGCGGTGCCTAATTTCAGCGCTCACTTCGGAGGGTCTGACGAGACCCCTCGGCCACTTCCTCGCCAGACCCCGGATGGAACGGAGCGATCCTCACCAGCTCTCAGTGTTACCTTTTTGATATACAGTAAAACCTCCCTAACCTCCCACCTCCACATATCGACCACTCCCCTATATCGATCGCTTTATTTGCGCCCCAACAATGCAATTATAACCATATTCTAACTCCCTAAACCGACGACCTCCCTAAATGGACCACTTAAATTCGGTCCCAAGATCGGTCGATTTAGAGATGTTTTACTGTATGTATGTATATATATATATATATATATATATATATATGTATATGTATATATATATATATATATATATAATCTTGTATGGGTAGCAGCACATGGTGCTACATGTTCTGTGGAAAATGTCTTATAGAGGATTTCCATCACTGGCACCTCTACTGATGGCACTGACAAAGGCTAATGTTTTGGGTAGCAGCTCACTATGCAGGATGCTTATAAAGGATTTCCACCACCAAGCCATCCTTTGACATCATCATCATCATCATCATCATGCTGTTAGTCGCAATGCGACAAAGACTGCTTTCATTACCTAACTGCCGCTGACTTTGTGTGGTTGTACATTTCATAAAAGCTGCTTGCAAAGTGTAGAAGTGATGCTGGCTTTTGCAAGTTACTAGCAGCACTCTCTCAGGGAGCACATAGAGGTCTCACACTGGCAAAAACACATCAAGAGAGGTGCAAACTATTTGTCCCTGCAGTGGCTGATCGGGAGATGTTGAAAGTTCCATTCATCACCGCCCTTAATGCTGCCACGGTAACATGGTTTTCTGTTAGGGTTTGCTCCCTTAAGGCCCTGTCACATTACGCCGTTTCTCACGAACACGCTTCGACGCGTGCCGACGTGTTGCCTTTTTGGGTGAAATGTGGGGACGCATCGGGACGCGGTAATGGGGCGTCACAAACGCGTTAGCGGCGCGTCGGTACACGTCGGTACACGTCGGTACACGTTGAGTACCAGCAACGTTTGGACCCACATGTTGGCGCGCATCGGGCCGCCTCGAGGCTTTGTGCATGCACAAAACTTTCGATGCGCGCTGACGCACGCCAACGTGTTGGATCGCGCGTTATGGGCACGTTTGCAGGACGTCGACACATGTTACCAGCGCATTGCCGGCCCACTCGAACCACGTTGATCAACGTTGATCAACGCTGGATATTTTTTTCCAAACTGCGAGCGGCCCGTCAACGCATCAGTAACGTTTCACGGACGTGTAGTGGTCGACCTATTGGCATAGCGCCAGCATTTCGCGACACGTTGGACGTGTTGCTGGCGCGTGTGGACGGGTTGATGGCGGGTGTGGACGTCTTGCTGGCGCGTGTTGACGTGTTGTTGGCGCGTGTGGACGTCTTGATGGTGGGTGTGGACGTGTTAATGGCGCTTCTTGGTGTGTTGCTGGCGAGTGTTTACGTGTTGTTGGCACGTGTGGACGTGTTGATGGTGGGTGTGGACGTGTTGCTTGCGCTTCTTGGCATCTTGCTGTAGATTCACTGATACAGAGATGTGGACTGGAGGGTGGCTTGTGAAGAATTGATCCCAGACAAAGACTTGAACCTTATTTATATAAAAAAAAACACTCCCTACCCCCATCTGATGCAATACCCATGCACCGGCAGCACGCCCTCAGCCCGCTGCCAGCGCGCCGGTAACACGCACACATTGGTGGCAACCCATTGGTGGCACGTCGCAACGCACCGACCGACCCGTCAGTGAATTAGGTTAATCACCCTTTGTTGGGGTTTTTCCTGGCTGCCACATCGAGACCCGTTGACGGTGCGATAATAAAACGCTATTAACACGCTACTAACATGCTGCGGCCTGTCAAACTACTCCCCGAAATGCGGAAAAGTTGGACATTTCTCGACGCGTTGATAATATTTTGCACGTTGGCAGCACGCCGGAAGAAACGTCGTGATGTGACAGGGCCTTTAGCCTTTGGTTCTATCAAGAACCTGGACCACAAGGCAGTGGTTTACAACTTTACAAGGCAGGGGCGTCAAACTCCCTGAGGTATTTTAGCACCTCAGGTATCCGAGGTACTGCAATACCCGCATATACGGTGGCAAGAACTAATGTTATGGGTAGCAGCTCATTATGTATCATACTCTGCGCAAAGGTCTTATCAAGTATTTCCATCACCAACCCGCCCTCTGACGACAGTGGCAAGAACTAATGTCGTGGGTGGGAGCTCACTGCGCACCGAAACTCTTTATTGACAAAGTTACATTTAGTTAAATTCATCGAAAATAGTCATACATTTTCAATAGTAAAAATCCAGGAACCACTCAAGGCTGCGGTAGCAAGAACTGGTGGAGAGCGTCATTATTATAACGAGGCGATAAGCACGTCATTATCGCCTTCCTTTAAAAGTAATCTCCACCAGAATTTGCTGGGGAGAGTTGCTTTGATCATCAAAACAATATTATTTATTCCTGGCGGCCATTGGAGGTCAGTGAGCGATATTAAAGAGATAGTAGCATGAGCGACACAACTTTACTTATTTCTTTGTTTGTTTTCTTCATTGGGGATTTACACGCTAGCATCATTTCCTGCCATATCAACACTTGCGACAGTGCACACTTATGGTAAGTTTCTAGTACTGCCCCCCCTGGGGTGATCGAACCATTGGCACCATGACCCGTAAACCACTCAGGCACATTATCCTGATTCTGAGCAAACCAGTCCTTGTTCTATCCTATTAAATCAATGCCAAGCACCAGGGTAAGTAGTGGCACGCATCAATTTAGTAAGTTATTGGTTTGATTTGGTCGAGGTTCGAACCCACGACCTCCCGCATGGGAAGTGACCCAGTATTTTTGCCGATTTGGTCATCTCGGCCGGTTTTCTTATTCATGATTATCATAATCGAATATGACTGGTCATGGTTTGTATATCGTGAAACTAGTGTAGTAGTCTGTACATGAGCTCCACAACCACATGGTGGTGGCAGACACTACGCCGCACACCTACGCAGTTACATTGAACTGCACTGGGTGGCAGCATGCTAGCTACCGGAGAGGGCCCTGAGTGGGCTGCCCTCTACTGCATATGGCTAGCACACACACCCCACCCACCTATAGAAGCGATATGGCACCTAGCGAATTAGGGGGTGGGTCACTTGACTGTTGACGCCATGTAGAGCGGATAGGTTTACCAATAAACCAGGTGAAGCGTACTGTATCTGGATCTTGGCGTTCTTCTGTGTGTGAGTGAGTGACAGCAAGTGCAAGACTGTGGAGCAGCTGACATCGGGACTATCACACTATCCATTCTCTTAGAGTTATTTATGGCCAGATCAAGAAAGACCAAAGTCCAATCTGGTCATGGTGTGACAATTAGTGTCACTCAGCCGTGATGACGCATCAATGTTAGAATGGTATAGGTCAGGATACAATCAAACAAATTTGTAGGGGAAGGGTTTCTCATTTTAAATAGCACTGAATCATATTTAAGCTCACATGACAGTAGTTAGAAAACATCAGTTTAAGCAACCAATAGAAATTACGGCAATATAAATTATTGTAGAACCCCCCAAGCTTTCCTCTTTGAACTTGTGGCGTTCTCTGTGGTGGAGTGGTTAGAGTGTCTGACTTTTTTCTAGATCAGACTCCTAATCTGAGGGTCGCCGGTTCGATTCCCCGTGCCCCCAGCTCTGCCAATTTGGATTTCCACCGCTGTGTATAACTTACAGCGTCATCAAAGGCCAGTTGCTCTCATACCATGTCTATGTGGTGTGGGAGGTTAAAAATCCCTTGGGTCGGTAAAAGTGTAGGCTTGCGCTTTCTATCGACCAGCAGTGGAATGAGGAAGACCAGTCGTCTATGACTGAAATTTCCCCTGCTTAAACAACTAATGGACCAAACACAAAAAAGAAAGAATAGTCAATTGAAACCATTCATTTGTACTTCATAAAATATGGAAATCCACCTATCACGTCCCTATCTGACGTCACAAAGTGTGTATATTTCAGTTTCAATCCAGTTGCAAGAGATTGCTTCTTCCATTGGATAAAGTACCCATGGACATTTTTTGTATTATTTTCTTCTGCCAATTCTACACTCAATATTGCTGATATTTCTTAAATCTAAATATTTCACAAATATTGATTGAAATTCACCTTAATTAATCAGTTAATGCCTAATACGAATACAATTTAAAAATCAAGTGACCAGATCTTTAAAAGGATATGCCCAGGGAGAGTGGAATTCAGTTCTGTGCTCCAAGAAATGCTCTCCAGCGGATGTCTGGATAGCTTATCAGTTTATATAACCGAACATGTGTTTGGAGAGTGACAGCAAACACGGAAGTAACAAAGACCGTGGTGTGAAGTTCATGGTATGGGTTTTTTAGCTGTTGACAGTGTGCGAATTTGAGCAGTTGTCTTTAGACCGGTGCCTATCTCGCTGTTTATTTGGTATTCAAATGTTAATTGACTATGATGCTTCTCCCACATGTGGATATGCCAAAAAGAATTCTCTATAGAACCAAAGACCCTATAATACTAAGACGGCTCACTCAGCCTGTACTGTGTAATCAAAATGATCAAACCCACCACTTGGTGCGCTGGCTGATCTCTTGGTTAAACAGGTGCTATATTATATGTATAAATGTATATATGAATGTGAAAGATGTGTGATGATGGTGATGCTGATGATGATGCTGATGATGATGTGTATTTGTTCATAGCAATTTCATATTGATGTGTATTCATACTCACCTATCTCATGTATAATATAATTGTATGTGTTTACATGTGAAACACCAACCAGCAGCTGGGCTGATCAAACCCACCACAAGGTGGCACTGCGAAATTTACACCGTCTTAGTATTATAGGGTCTTTGATAGAACCAACCAGAGCACATAAAGGCGCAACTAGTTGCACTAAATAGAGCCAACTGGTTGGTTAGTTGTTGGGGTTTTACGTCCAGGCAACATCTAATGTCACATCAGGACGGGTACTGACTTGTGACAGTGTGCACTGATGCCGACTTTATAGTGCTGCCCCACTGGGAGACCAGGCCGCCATCACCATGACCTGATATCCCACTCTAGTCACATTATCCTGACACTGACCCAACCGGTCATTGCCCTATCCTAATAATGCCGAGCGCCCAGCTAGGAAGCAACAAGTATCAATTTGTACGTCATTGGTTTGACTAGACATGGGTTCAAACCCCATGATCTACCATAACGGGAGATGGATACTCAACTCATTTATCCATCCTGTCTGGTCAGGGCCCGTATGCATGACGCGGTGTTAGCGAGCCAAAACTGGTTTTGGTGGGGATTTCAAGGTCAGCGGCGAAAACTCAGTACGCAAGGAGCGGTGTTAGCGCAAACACACTGAGTGTAAGCTAACACTGCGTCATGCATATGGGCCAGCTGGATATACAAATAGCTATATTCTTAGAAATAGATTGCCGCCGAGTTTCATATTAACCTTGATTCTACCAAATTTCAACTCAAATAGCCAAAACCAGTAGAGCTAATGATTGGCAGGTCAGTTACCATAGCAACTGTCCAGCGAGCATTTATAAATAGGCACCACATGGCCAGAAACCACGCGGTGCCACTCAGTAAGTGTCCCGATAGGTGGCACTGCAGAGGGCCGTGAACGTCAGCACTGGAGGCAGGCAGCCTTACCACATGACCTCCTGAAATAGGACATGTGATGCAAATAGCGGTCGGCCATGGTCAGGGTCTTAATTGGCAACCGGCTGTCGTCATGGCTCTGGCAATCCGGCCTTTAATATCCCTTCTATGCAGCAATACATGTTTATTAAGTGCACAGGGTATAGGTATGCGGGTATTGCAGTACCTACCTGCTAAAATACCTCAGGGAGTTTGACGCCCCTGCCTTGCAAAGTTATAAACCCACTGCCTTGTGGTGTACAGGTACTTGATAGAACCAAAGGCTAAGGGAGCAAACCCTAACAGAAAACCATGCTTCCGAGGCAGCATTAAGGGCGGTGATGAATGGAACTCCCAACATCTCCCGACCAGCCACTGCAGGGACAAATAGTTTGCACCTGTCTTGACATGTTCTTGCCGGTGTGAGACCTCTGTTTGCTCCCCGAGAGAGTGCTGCTAGTAACTTGCAAAAGCCAACAGCACTTCAACACTTTGCAAGCAGCTTTTATGAAATGCACAACCGCACAAAATAGCGGTGGTTAAGAAATAAAAGCAGTCTTTGTCGCATTGCGACCGACAGCATGATGATGATGATGAAGTGCACAGGTTTCTGCTAACTTGTATGTGTAGTGTCAATACGGGCGTTCCAAGTTCCACTGGTCCCTCAGTAAGGACTGAAGCTGCGACCCAGCATGCCGGGTCACAGCTTCAGCTTACACACCTGGCCCGAATTCGATTAACACGACCCCGGTGACTCGGCTCACCCGAGTTGATGGAATTTCAAATCGAACACCGCGAGTGGAGTAGAAAAATACACGTTTCGAGTGCAAAACGACCCGACCCCAGTAACCCACGTCTTTGTTGGGGTTGGCTGAGAGTGATGACGTCACATTTGTGCTGGTACCGTCATGTAGCCGTTCAAGTCCTATGTGGGTTTTTTCATGTTTAAACAAAAATTCATCAGATTAATGAAATGGAAATATAACTAAACTATGCAATAAAAAAATAATTTTAATCCTATTTTGCTGTAGTTATATCGGCTCTTTAAAAAAAAAAAGAACAAGTTTTAGATTAAGCCACAATTTCTTCCACCCTGAGCATGGAGAAGCGTGTTCGTTTATTCAACCCGAGTCTGTAGGATGTGCGCATGCGCCAAAAAGTGGCTCGGGTGACCCGAGTTGATTAATCGAATACGCCCCTGAAGTTGGGATTGGGGCCCTCCTACTACCCCAAGCCTTTTCTATAGAACCCATACTTCGAACTCATTTTGGATCTCTAACCTAGATAAACGATTCACCCCGTACTTACAGTGCAGGGGTGAATGACAGCGTACTCTAAATACTGGCGGAAACTGATTCAGTATGGAAGTTGGAACAGGAAATAGAATCCCTCGCTCCAGTATCAAATGGCTACTTATATCGGCACTGAGTTGGTGAAATGGGAGAGAATGCAAAAAGACAAGATGTCGGCGATAAAACGCGCTAGATTTCACTTTCAAATTGCAGTAAAGTATATGTTTTATTATATTTCCCAACTCAAAAGTAGCGAGTAAATATAAAGACTTACATAAAGAATATATTGGGCTTCTTAAATTAAGAATTTATCAGCTCAGTTCATTTCCCTACCAGGTGGAAATTCTTCGCCAGCTTTTGTATAGAATTATGGTCCACCCTTACTACAAGTATGGGGTGAATCTGTTATCTACCTATAACGACATGTTTTCTGATGACCAACCTTTGTAAGATTATTGTCGTAAGCTGTGTTCACATGTACAACGTTAGGTCGACTTAGATAGGGCGAACTAGATGAGTCAAACTAACGGCACGTACACACATACCAAGTTTTGAAACTGTGTCGCGTTCAGATGCACACTTTAAACCGGCTCAGATCGACCAGCAGGCCTATGTAGTTTCATACATACATACATACACCCACACATACATACACGCATACATCCACACATACATCCACACACATGTACAAACAAACATACATCCACACATACATACACATACATCCACGCATACACACATATATACACATATATACACACATACGTACATCGACCGTGATGTGCTAAAACCGCCTCAACTAAACCGCTTGCATTCACACATACACGTTAGGCCGACTCTGGCTAAGTCGCCTCATCTAATCCACCTCGCGAAGAAGTTTACTTGAGGTAAACTAGTTGAGTCGAATCAGCCCTAATTCACCTCAGCTGTGCGTTCACATGCACGTTTCGAGGCGACTTAGATGAGGCGAACTAGTTGAGGCGAATTAAGGTCCGTGTGTGAACGGGGCTATAGATTTGTTTCTAATGGAGATTGCAGTGAAATTGTCCAAGTAAGTATGAGATAAAATAGCACTTCCGGTATGTGTCTGTGTATTCACCACCTCCCCCACCTGCCACCATATCAGCTGTAGCTGCGACCCGGGTTGCTCAGGGACAAGCGGGACTAGTAGTTTGTTTGTTTGTTGTTGTTTTACGTCCTAGCAACATCTAAGGTCATATCAGGATGGGTACCGACTTGTGACAATGTGCACTCATGGTGACTTTATAGTGCTGCCTCACTGGAAGACTAGGCCGCCAGCACCATGACCTGATATCCCACTCAGTCACATTATCCTGACACTGAGCCAACCAGTCCTTGTCTTATCCTAATAATGCCAAGCGCCAGGCTAGGAAGTGAAAAGTATCAATTTTTAAGTCATTTGTTTGACTCGACCTGGGTTCGAACCCACGACCCTACGATCTACCAACACAGGAGATGGAGGCTGGACTAGTAGTAAATAAGCTTTGGTTTTGAACATTTTAATAGACTACATCACTGTTCCAGCGGTGTGGTGCATTGTGGGATGTGTCAGAGCAAAACAAACCCACGAGAAGAACATGGCACATGCTAATTACACTGGGTGCAGCTATGAAATGTGCTAGTTTCAGCTCATCTCAGCTCTTGTTTGAAACATAGAATACCAACTAAAAAAATATATATAATAAATTAAGATATTAATCTTTTATCCAGCATTGCATTTACCTCAATATAATATGCACATCTTATGCCATGTGCCTTTAGATTTAGACAAATCTGGGCTCTCAGACTAGTGTTAGAGCCATAGCCAGAGTCAGTTTTACTTAATTTATTCATGTTTTTATTTATTATATGTGGTGACTAGAAAATTAGTAGGGTTAATCGGATATTTGTTAGATATTTCTCTGAAACAAGTGTATGTTGACACATTTGGTATTTTAATATTTAGAACAAGAATTAATAATGGTGATGTGGATATCACTGATCGTTTTGTGTGGAATTATATGTTTCTTAGCTCAAAATGTTTAACTATGGCTAGTTTCATCAGATCATTATATTGCATGTGTGCATACATGTTTATGCCAACTTGTTATGTATTTCTATTAATTTTGAATAAAATGGAAGTTTTTGCCTATGCGCATTGACAAACTCAATGGCCATTCGCATTTGCTTTGCTGCCAACACCGTTTTCAGTGCATGCGCAGTCGGAACCGTGATCCCATCTATTGTTTTATCGCATTGGTCAGAACTGTCGCATTATGTGTGATTCAGCGGGAATGACACGCCTCCCACCCACTCACCCCCAACTCACCGTGCTTTGGACTCTTCGTCAGGTGGACAGACAGACAGACCAACTATCCACCCACCCAATTGGCCAGTGGGCTTTCACACCCTTTTTACGCCATTATTGTCGGCTCACCGCCTTCTCTCCACTTATCAGCAAGACAGCAATGTGCACACCTCACCATTACTGACTTATCGTCTACAATGTCATCATCAAGATACATGAAATGGGACGACCCGTCCACACCTGCTGCACATTGAATGATGAATACTCTCTGATGACAACATAGAAGCCTGAACTGTGGCTTCATTTGGCGAAGGCTATTCTTGACCGAACATGGTGGCCGAATCGGTAGACTGCAGGCTTCCCGTGTGGAAGTTCGAGAGTTTGATTCCTGGTCGAATCAAACCAATGACTTATAAAATTGATACTTGTCACTACCTAGCCTGTCACTCCGCATTAATAGAATTGGACTAGGACTGATTAGCACAATATCAGGATAATGTGACTGTGTGGGATATCAAGTCATGGTGCCGCCGGCCTGGTCTCCAAGTGGGGCAGCATTATAAATCCACCATGAGTGGGCACTGTCACAAGTCGATACCTATCCTGATATGACCTTAGATGTTGATAGGACATAAAACACCAACAAGCAAACAAAGCATTTTGGCCTGATGCAACCCCACAGGCCCCGTTTTCACCGCACGCCGCAGAGTGGCGCTGTTAGACGGTGTAATTAATGATGGTTCGCTGAAATCAAATGTCAAGCTGTCAGTAAAGACGCCAACCCTTCGGGGCGTTTCGTCATGGCGAGTGGCGCGTCTTACCAACGATTTGCCGAAGGTTTCCGCCAAAATAAGCACCAAACAACTAACTACTCGTCGTCTCGATGTGGGCGTTTAATTACATGACCGGCGAAGTTGTGTGCGTGGGAGGCGGCAGGCGGGATCGGAGGCGAAAGGGGAGGAGGAAGAGGGGGCAGGGGAAGGGAAGGGCGAGGGGAGACGTAAAGGAAGGCGGTTACGTAGAGTGTAACATGTTACGCAAATATTATTAAAAGCTGAGGCTAGTCTATTCCTTGGTGAAACGGTCCGGTGGGACGTTGAAGCCGCCGTGTTTGGGCAGCACTGAGCTGCTTTGATGTTTTGTGCAGCCGGGTGCTGCTTTGATGCTCCTGGGCAGCGCCTAACCGGCGCTGGCAGCGCAACGCGGGCCTTGTGCGTCTGCGCGACTTTGCATTTCTTACTACGGCGCGTATTAATAATATAATAAAAATGGACCAACATAGTATAGTGCGAGTTCGAGGATTGGGGGGGGGGGGGCGGGTGTCAAGTTATAGTTAATTTCCGGTTAAGGTACTGACCGGAAGTTAGTATTATGCGGTGTCTGGGGCTGGTAGTTTCCTGTTACGATTGAGTTACAATGCAAACGGAACCAGCCACTCATGTCACGGTACTGCCACCTGTTTACTCTGTCCTGAGTCAAACCAACGGCTTTACAAATAGTCATAATGGTCGCATTGTGTTGTATTCAGCGAGAACGACACCCCCCGCCCAGGCCCATTGTGCCACGGACTCTTCTTCCGGTGGACGGATGAGTTCATCCTCCATCCATCTGATTGGCCACTCAGGTTTCACACCTCTTCTAGCATTGGCTGCAGCTCACCCTTCTGTCTTCACTTTCTGGCAAGGTGGTGACATGCACAATGTTTGCCCACCCACCCTACTACTGTATATTTTATTCTTTTGCTGTTTTTATTTGTTCAATGGGCTGGGCCTAAGTGCTACTCTATCTGCAAACATTGGATTCAAATCGTTATGTCGCATCGGGTATACACCGGTATGAGATGTAATCTATCATTTAAATGTAATACCCCTGTCACACTACGACGTAACGAGCCTAACATGGTCATTTTTCGTCATTACGTTGGGTTACGTCATGATGACGTCAGAATGACGTTAGAATGACGTCGAGTTACGTCACATTACGTTGTGTTACGTTGACTTACGTCAAGGTTTTGGACATGTTCAAAACTTTCGACGTAGCTCGAACGTAAGGGTTTACGTTCGCCGTACGTTCTGTTCACGTTCAGTGAACGTCAATGACGTTAAACGGACATTATTCCAACGCTGCTCACTACGTTCAACTACGTTCCACTACGTTGACCCACATTAAACCGAGTGCAAATGCCCACGGGGCGTAATGGGAACTTCAGGAGAACGTCAGGAGAACGTCAGGAGAACGTCAGGAGAACGTCAGGAGAACATGCATTCAACGTACGTTCAACGTCTCATGACGTATGTAACGTCACATAACGTTCTTCTGGCGATGGAATAACGTTCATAACGTTCCGTTAGTGTAATGACGTTGTCCTCTCTCGTTGAATGACGGTATCACTACGCTTTACCGATGTTACGCTCTCGTCCACTACGCTGCATCCACGTTCAACTTGTGCCCAAATTTGCATACTACGCCGAAAAGTTCAACGTTCTTCACGTTCTCTCTACGTTGATGTCGTTACGTCGTAGTGTGACAGCCCCATAAACACCAAATGCACTCAAACGCAATCATTGTGTTCCTACAGCCCCACATCAAAGCCACTACCGATACACCAGTGGCGCCACCTGTAGTTCTGTTTTAACACTATCGGCTAGTAGCAGTTTAGAACCCTCGGTTATAGCCTAACACATACACTGATGCAGCCCAGACCAACACTAGTTCCAGAACCGCCCAGTTGTCACATTGGCTCTAACAGTACTACGTTCTCACTCCTGAAATTAAAGTGTGAAAACCGATGTGGGTTTATATGCACATATATATATGCTATGGATGTATATCATGTACGCACCCATATATATATATATATATATATATATATATATCAGTTTGGGGAAACACCAGAAATGAGAGTCTGTTGGTACAATCTATTCCGTTGATGTAATTCAGTATGGGATAACTCCAAGCATATATGCAGTTTGTATGGGGAAGTGCTCTGAGGGTGTAGAGGCCGAGTGGATGGCCGCGCTTAATGACCCCCCCCCCCTCTCCCCCTAAACCACAGGTAGGGAGGGGAGGGATGAGGGACATATGACCGAGTTTGGGGTTGCTGGTGGGGAGAGGAAGGTCTGTGTGTGTGGGGGGGTTAGATGGCTGTATGGGGTGTGGGCACTCCCAGGAAGAACCGGCCACCCTTTGTGGGGAGTGGGTGAGTGGAGGAGTGTGTGTATGGTAGGGAGGCGAGAAGCTGGTGTCAGTGTCAGTGTGTGTGGGCAGGGGGGGGGGGGGGGCAGGGGAGTGGGTAAGAACTTCCATCAGTCACAGATGTAATATAATCCAATGGCTTGGCATCTGATTCAGTGTTGTTTCTACCATTGCCCGCAGCTTCGGAGGTATAGATATATACATATCGTCGGCTGAGAATTAACCAGGCCTATGTCCACTTTCAGAGAAAGATATGTACACATAAAACCCATCTCAGAGTTGATAAGTTTGATGTCCCCAACAGACAGATCAATACATATACCCTAAACACACATCACTTACTCTATATATTGAGCTGTGGGTTTGGAAAATAAAGCTTATCAACTCTAATATAGGTTTTATGTACAACTACAAAACAATTCTGAAAGTGGCCATATGCCTGGTTAATTCTCAGCTACTCTATCACATACACATACACATACACAGCAGGAAGACAAGCCACACCAAAATGTTCTCTCTAACAGGTGGGCTTGTGTGTATCCATCATTGCATGAATGTGAAAGCTATAGATTAAGTCCGTGGAATGTATGGTATGTAAATATAACTACCATTAGAAAGCTTGATTATGGCGCTTATAATTATATTTCTTTTACAGTAAATATATAGAAACTTTGAATGCTTAAAACTAGTATCTATAATTATGTTCCGCTTAGTCATGTTAAAACATCCGAAATTCTGAATTTTGGTCCCAAACGATCGCCCCTTGTAATGATAAAAAAACTTCCTACACTGACAACCTCTCTAAATGGACCATTTAAAATCGGTCCCATGTACACATGTATGTATACATGTATATGTACATGTGTACATGTATACATGTATGTATATATGTATTCATATATATATATATATATACATATTTATATACATATACATATACACATACAATATACATATATACATACAATATACATAGGCATGGGTATTGACGATGTAAAAACAAGTTTCTCTGTTGTTGTATATATAGTTTATTCATTGAATAGTATGTAGTATCTTAATTGGAAATTATACATTTTATACCTGGCAATATAAAGTGAGTAAACCCCTTTATCAACGTCATGCCACTGGTCGTATGGCTATGTAACATTATTTACAATATTTATATGTGTAGTCTAATATTGCCATCAGCAGCTAGTATGTATCAGTTGAAGTGACAATAATATCGATTTCAAGACTCACATATGATTCAGTTTGAAAACTTACGTATGAGATAAGTAAATAATTACTTGATATCTACGAATATTAAGCTGTAGGTGGGTGTGATTGCGATGTACAAATGAGAGCATCTGTTATGGGCATGTGTGTAAAGGCTGTGGGGAGATTGTTCATGATGGTTCACCAACATGGATAATTTGCGCGCGAATGAGGAGCTCTACGGTGGTGCCACCTGGAGTGTTCCCCTGTTGGCCTCCTACCGGTCTCACCCAGAACTACCCACCCGAGACTCTGATGTCACGATCACGCCTCACGAGACTATGACGTCATGGGACTTTTATAAGGATGCAACCAACCCTACCTCTCACTTCCAACCCGGCAGTCAGATGAGCAGCTCAACAGACCGATTCAACTCAGCCGCCCACCCAACCCTTCAATCGAACAGTCATATGCACAGGGTTGAGGGCCTGAGTCGAACATTCAAACTGTCATCATATTCCTCTTCCTTACGGTACTTACTGTCTTACAATGTTGTTAATTAAAAATCCATAACATGGGCTCCTTGTTCACGTGGTTAATTAAGCATGTTGGGTTGGGTTGTGGGAAGTGGTATGGGTTAAAAATCTATTATTGATTAGATCATTCAGTTACAGAGTGGTTAGGTGTATGGTTTCCCTTCCCATGTTTGCACATCTGCTGTGTGAATTGCTCAGGTGTCATGGACATGGGGGATGTGGTTTTTAAGATGTACTGTGGTTTTTAAGATTGTTTATGGTTTATACCATATATAGGCTACTATGCAGATATCACAATACCTCAGGGAGTTTGACGCCCTCAGGGAGTTTGATGCCCTTGCCCTGCAGAGTTGTAAACCACTGCCTTGTGGTACAGGTTCTTGACAGAACCGAAGGCTAAGGGAGCAAACCCTAAACAGAAAACCATGTCACTGTGGCAGCATTAAGGGCGGTTGATGTATGGAACTCCCAACATCTCCCGACCAGCCACTGCAGGGACAAATAGTTTTGTGCCTGTCTGTCACATGTTCTTGCCGGTGTGAAACCTCTATTTGCTCCCCGAGAGAGTGCCGCTGGTAACTTCCAAAAGCCAGCAGCACTTCAACACTTTTGCAGGCAGCTTTCATGAAATGTAAGGAAATACTCGAACGGACAGGGCTGCCCTCTATGGAAGATCTTCTGATCAAAAAGAATCTCCGGTGGACTGGACACCTCATGAGGATGTCATCAAATAGGCTACCAATGCAGATCCTCTACTCTCAACTCTCTTCTGGTTACAGAAAGAGAGGGCACCCTCGTCTCCGGTTCAAGGATACCATCAAGAGAAACCTGAAGCTGAGAGACATTAAGACCGACTCATGGACATCACTCACACAGCAGAGAGCTAAATGGAGAGCGGCAGTCAAGTGATGAAAGCAGTCTTTGTCGCATCATGACTGACAGCATGACATGATGATGATGATGAGGCTACTATCTATCGTATATAGGTCACTCTCCTGAAAACTGGTCAGCATGGGATGGGATTTTAAAAGATCAATAAAAAAACATCCTACTTATTTTGTTCCTTATACTTTTCATATTCATGTTCAGATTTGATGTAAGAATAAAGGAAATAAAATAAACCACTTGCAACTTTGGTCTTTTTAGTTAGGAAGGGTTTTTGTACCAGAAAAACCCATTTTACAGTCAGCCATTTGTAACATGACATATGGGACATAGTTGGATCCTTACTAACATCTTGTATTGCATTGATATATCAAACAAAACAGTTCCCAAATCAAAAGTAAGTATTTATTAATATGTATGCATGTTTAAATTTAACAAATTATTATTTGATGTCTTCAGAAATAACATTACAAATTTCTGTCACAGATGTAACCAGTGGTGTCTGGATGCCACACAAATATTGTACACTAATAATTCAGTGAATAAACCATGGCTGGGAATTACTTCTTTTTTATCAACATAAGCACTACATATTTCTGTATATTATGCAATGATTAATACGATTCTCAATATGAAATTATTTAATTCTGCTTATATTTTTATTAAGCAGACTGTGTGGTGTCCTAAACATGTGTTACGTCTGAGCAACACATGCTATACCGCCATATGACATAGCTTAATCATGGACTACACCTTTTTTTTTATCTCATCAATTTATATTTTACATAGATGTAAAGAGGAGATTTCCAGCTTTCATTTGCAACCAAAAAATGTTTAGAATACAAATATTAGATTGTAACTCTCTATGTGACACTTCTGGCCAGTTTTCAGGAGAGTGACCCATATATGCTCTATATATACTATATATACTATATATGCTATATATAGGATGTATAATTTATTATGCCCAACTTTATATATGTATTCTATGTATACTATATAAATGTAGTAGTCCGTACATGAGCTCCACTACCATACGGTGGCAGCAAGGACTGCTCCGTCACCATCATAGTTTTCTGCGTTAGGTGGTGGTATGGTAGCCGCCAGGCAGAGCCACCACAGGGCCACGATCTACTGTGTGCACCTAGCGTAACCTCCCCCCGAGGAATTTAACATTGGATCTGGCATGGCAGGGGTGGGTCACTTGATCGTCGATGCCACGGTGAGTGGAGACAAGAAATAAAGATGTGTGGAAGCAAACGTACTCATTCCCCCTCCTTGCTTGGGGGGTCTACTCCGTGAGGATCAAGTTCCGGACGGCCAACAAGGGTCCATCACATATACTATACATACTATACATACTATATATACTATACATACTATATATACTATATATACTATGCATACTATATATAGACCAGACGGGATGGCTGAATGAGTTAGAGCGTCCGTCTCCCGTGCTGGTAGATCGTGGGGTCGTGGGTTCGAGTCCCAGTCGAGTCAAACCAATGACTTTAAAATTGATACATGTTGCTTCCTAGCCAGGCACTCGGCATTATTAGGATAGGGCAAGGACTGGTGTGCTCAGTGTCAGGATAATGTGACTGAGTGGGATACCAGGTCATGGTGCCGGTGGCCTGGTTTCCCAGTGGGACAGCACTATAAAGTTGCCATGAGTGCGCACTGTCACAAGTCGGTACCCGTCCTGATATGACCTTAGATGTTGCTAGGAAGTAAAACAACAACAAACAAACAAACATACTATATATACTATACATACTATATATACTATATATACAGTATAACCCCCATTAAACCAAACTTGAAAGGACCCTAGAAATTTGTTTGGATTAACCGATCATTGGTTTAACCGAGCTTTAGCTTTGACTTTGAGTAAGTGTGCACATGTAATACTAATATACAATGTATGTGGAGACTTTGATTATTGTTTTTTATGTATGTACAGTATATCCCCGTAAAACCAAGCTCGGTTAAACCAAACGATCGGTTAATCCAAACTTTTTTCAGCGGCACGGCAAAATACTACCATTTATCATATAAAAAATCAGTGGGGTCTCAGATGACCTTATAACCACATAAAGTTTGGTTTAATCATACCGGAGTGGCCTGGGGTCCGAGAATTTTGTTTGGATTAACCGACAATTTGGATTAACCGACTTTGGTTTAACCAAATTTGTTATATGATAGATGGTAGTATTTTGCCGGGCCGCTGAAACAAGTTTGGATTAACTGATTGTTTGGTTTAACCCAGCTTGGTTTAACGGGGTTATGCTGTACTGTATATACCATATATACTATATATATACTGTATATACTATATATAGTATATATACTATATATATACTATATATACTATATATACTATATATCCTATATATACTATATATACTATACATACTATACACACTATACATACAATACATACTATAAATACTATACATACTATACATACTAGACATACTACACATACTATAATACTATACATACTATACATACTGTACATACTATACCGAAATTAGGAGTACACATCGTTAAAGGTCTAGCTACGCCCCTGATAAATGTATATATATGTATATAAATATGTATATATGTATATATATGAATACATGTATACATACATGTATACATGTACATATGTATAGATACATGTATACATACATGTGTACATGGGACCGATTTTATATGGTCCATTTAGAGAGGTTGTCAGTGTAGGAAGTTTTTTTATCATTACAATGGGCGATCGTTTGGGACCAAAATTCAAAATTTCGGATGTTTTATTATGACTAAGCGGAACATAATTATAGATACTAGTAATACCCCTGTCACAGTATTCAAAGTTTCTATATATTTACTGTAAAAGAAATATAATTATAAGTGCCATGATCAAGCTTTCTAATGGTAGTTATATTTACATACCATACATTCCACTGACTTAATCTATAGCTTTCACATTCATGCAATGATGGATACACAGAAGCCCACCTGTTACAGAGAACATTTTTGGTGTGGCTTGTCTTCCTGCACCGGTATGCAGGTATTGCAGGTATAGCAATACCTCAGGGAGTTTGACGCCCCTGCCCTGCAGAGTTGTAAACCACTGCCTTGTGGTACAGGTTCTTGACAGAACCGAAGGCTAAGGGAGCAAACCCTAAACAGAAAACCATGTCACTGTGGCAGCATTAAGGGCGGTTGATGTATGGAACTCCCAACATCTCCCGACCAGCCACTGCAGGGACAAATAGTTTTGCGCCTGTCTTGACATGTTCTTGCCGGTGTGAAACCTCTATTTGCTCCCCGAGAGAGTGCCGCTGGTAACTTGCAAAAGCCAGCAGCACTTCAACACTTTTGCAGGCAGCTTTCATGAAATGTACAACCGCACTGGCGGCAGTAAAGTAATGAAAGCAGTCTTTGTCGCATCATGACCGACAGAATGATAATGACATGATATACATGATATACATAATATACATATGATACATATGATACATACTATGCATAGGATATAATCATTTAATATATATTCCATATATGAAATACAACATAACATTATATAATATACAAAAATGTAATAATAAATACCTAATATGCATTCATATGGATTTATACCGAAGAACGGGGTCTCATTTCACTCTGGGGTCTAACTCCACTCTGTGGAATTATAATTACGTCGTTTTTCTAACCCGGCACCTGTCACTAGTGTCAGGTATTGTCAGTGAGAAAAGTAAGATCAGCGCACAGCGTGCAAAGCACAGGAGCCAGTAGCATGTCAGCACGAGACTTGCAGCACCTGTCAATAGACAACATCCGTCCTCAACCCGCCCTCTAGCGTCAGCGGGAGAACTAACGTTATAGGGAGAAGCTCACTATGCAGCATCCTCTGAGGTATAGATCTCATAGAGGATTTTCCACCACCAACCCGCCCTCTGATGGTAGTGGCAAGAACTATCGCTGTGGGTAGCACCTGATTGTGAAGCATTCTTTGCGGTGAATACCTCATATAGGATTTCCACCACCAACCCACCCTCTGATGAGAATGAACAAAACTAATATGGTGCTGCATCACTGTGCATCAGCTGTGGAAAAGGCATTCTCAGCAGTCAGTCCAATGTTGACTGCCTTCACACCAACACCTCATCTGGATTTGGTAAAACAATATACAAATCAAACAAAAATCTATTAATAATTTAATTAAAACATATCATGATGTACTACCCTTCCTCAATAAAAAGGCACTATGCAAATTGTATGTCATTCCAATTTAATATTATTGCTATTTATATGTATTATTGTGTGTCCCTATTTACATACAAAGAGTTCAGGAGCAAAAGCACGTAAACGCCAATCCAAAATTTAAATAACAGATTTTTACATGAAAATTATTTTAAGTCTCACTAATTCCGATTTTCATGTGATCACACTGTTATGGAGGAATGAAGAAACAAGTATGAATTTTTTTTTTAATCTACTTTTTGATGGTTTGATTCCAATGTTTATCTCCATTTTTTATAGATGCTTACGTGGTTTTGCGCCTGAACTCTTCATTTTACAATGCCTTCTTATCTGTGTACCTATGTCAGACTTCCTCCTCTACAAAACACCTCATCATGGAATGTTCACTGGCTTGCGTTGCCAACACTCTTTCCTGTCCTGGCAATAAAGTTATGTTTTTCTCAACGACTGCTTTCTCGTGTGCTGTGACAGTTCCAGCAATGAATTACCCAGCCCTGAACATCTCCATCTTCTTTGGGCTTCGTCTCCTAGCAACATGTAAGGTCATATCAAAATCTGTACTGACTTATGGCAATGCAAGCCCATGATGACTTTATAGTGCTGTCTCACAGAAAGACCGGTCGCTGGTACCATGACCCGATATCCCATGCAGTCACATTATCCTGATATTGAGCAAACCAGTCTTTACCAGTCCTTGTAATGCCAATCACCAGTCTACGTAACAACAATACTAGTGTCACATTTTGTAAGTCATTGCTTTGACTCGGCGGGGATTCGGACTTACAACCTGCCGCACCGGAAGCTATCCCTGCTACATGTTATTACTCATTTTTCTTTTCTTTTTTTTAGAGGAAAAATCCACAACGACTGTCAGTATTCTATTGGACGGGACGGAATCAACGCTAGACTTCATTGATCTTCAGTACGGGGAGGTGGGTGCCAGTCAGCTTCTACCACATGCACGACACGTTCTCTTTACTAATACTATACAAAGACCCTATAATATTAAGACGGCTCACTCCCTATATCTCCCATGGTGATGTAAATTTCGCAGTGCCACCTTGTGGTGGGTTTGATCAGCCCGGCTGCTGGTTGGTGTTTCACATGTAAACACATACAATTATATTATACATGAGATAGGTAAGTATGAATACACATCAATATGAAATTGCTATGAACAAATACACAGCATCATCAGCATCATCATCTTTCACATTCATATATACATTTATACATATAATATAGCAACTGTTTAACCAAGAGAACAGCCAGCGCACCAAGTGGTGGGTTTGATCATTTTGATTACACAGTCCAGGCTGAGTGAGCGGTCTTAGTATTATAGGATCTTTGTACTATATTAACGGTCATCTCGGGTCAGACAAAATGTTGTCTGCTATTGTGAATGCTAACCAAAACAGAATATAAATTCACTAAGTTGTTTTCCCATTTATCTGCATTGCAATTATTTTCACTCAATAACTATCGCGTGAAGGCCATTGGATTTGGATGAAACCATATTATGTCCTTGGTTTTCCCTTCACACTAATAGACGATTTCAATCACCCACTTCCCCTCTGATAGCAGTGGAAGAAGCAATGTGGATAGCAGCTCAATGTGTAGCATATTCCGTGGAAAAGTTGGACGTGGAAATCTTCTATGAGACCTTTTCCCACTGAGAATGCTGCACAGTGGATTGCTACCCACAAAAATTGTTCTTGCCAGTGCCACCAGAGGGCAGCATGGTGGTGGAAATCCTCCATGAGACCTTTTCCACATAGCATGCTGCACAGTGAGTTCCTTCTCATGACATATATTTCTTCTACTGCCGCTAGAGGGCAGCTTGGTGATAGAAATCGCGTATTGTTCTCGTGCGAAGAGTCTATAACATTCGACTTTCTCCCGTGCTGGTAGATCGTGGGGTCGTGGGTTCGAACCCTGGTCGAGTCAAACCAATGACTTAAGAATTTATACTTGTCGCTTCCTAGCCAGGTACTCGGCATTATTAGGACAGGGCAAGGACTGGTGTGCTCAGTGTCAGGATAATGTGACTGAGTGGGATACCAGGTCATAGTGCCAGTGGCCTGGTTTCCCAGTGGGACAGCACTATAAAGTCACATGAGTGCACACTGCCACAAGTTGGTACCCGTCCTGATATGACCTTAGATGTTGCTAGGACATAAAACAACAAACAGACAAACAAATAATTCTCAATAAGCTCATGTTGCATGCATGCCAGGCCTGAACGTCATTTATTACTAACGTAATGACGCTACCATCCTATTAATACTACCTTTCACAGTGGCCTTGACCTTTGGACGAATTCATACCTGTGTGCCTAATGTAAAGCCGGCCCAATATTAACTTTCTTAATTTGGTTTCATTCCTTTCAATAAGATTGCGTCAGAATCTTGTGTTTTTTGGGTGAGTTATTTTTATAGATTTGTTTTCCTTCCTTGGGAACTGAGATGGCATGATATGAACCACATGTTATTGGCGCTCCTTGACAATACCCAGATCGCAGTAGGGCAGGCATTAAAGAAGGATATAACTACTTTGTGGGCTGGTGTCATGGATAGTGCTACTACTGCTGATGAGACCCAGGTGCGCGGGAAAACAAGACTTGATTGAGCACTGTTCTCTGTTGCGGAGTGGTTAGAGTTTCTGAATTTTTTCTAGGTCGGACTCCTAATCTGAAGGTCGGTGGTTCGATTCCCCATGCCCCCATCTCTGCCAATTTGGATTTCCACTGTTGTGTATAACTTACAGCGTCATCAAAGGCCAGTTGCTCTCATACCATGTCTATGTGGTGTGGGAGGTTAAAAATCCCTTGGGTCGGTAAAAGTGTAGGCTCGGGCTTTCTATGGACAAACTGTCTAATGGTGAAAACAAGCCTATTCAGGCTTATCCATGATAGGCAGTATAAGTCTTCAACCAGTACCTCAGCCTGAGTCTCAGCACAAGGTCATACATATATTGTGAACAAGGCAAGACTGACACAGCAACAGGTTAGTTGCTTGTTGGAGTATTACGTCCTGGCAACATCTAAGGTCATATCAGGATGGGTACCGACTTGTGACAGTGCGCACTCATGGCGACTTTGTAGTGCTGCCCCACTGGGAAATCCGGCCACCAGCACCATGATCCGATATCCTACTCTGTCACATTATCCGGACACTGAGCTAACCAATCCTTGTCCTATCCTTTTAATGCCGAGTGCCAGGCTAGGAAGTGACAAGTGTCAATTTGATAAATCATCGGTTTGACTCGACCGGGAACCGAACTCCCGATCTTCCGCACGTGAGCCCGGTCAGGTGGAGGCCACTGGGAGGGGGACTGTACTTTCAGAGATGCTCTCCAGCTGATTTATTTGTTTGTTGGCATTTTACATCCTAGCAACATCTGAGGTCATATCAGAATGGGTACCGACTTGTGTCAGTGTGCACTCATGGTGACTTTATGTTGCTGGCACCATGACCCAATTTTCCACTTAGTTATATTACTGTGATGCTGAGCTAACCAGTCCTTTCCCTATCCTATTCATGCCAAGCACCTAGCTAGGTAGCGACAAATATCAATTTTGTAAGTCGTCGGTTTGACTCAGCTATGATGGAAGCCAGTGCTCTTACCGACTAGGCCACCACATCCGGTCTCTCTCCAGCAGATCTTTGCCTGGTATTTTTCTGTTTATATATAACTAAGTTTGTGCGTGGAGAGTTTTCCTCACTGTTGTAATACAACTGCTCACCTCTATTCGCTGGTTGCGAATAAATCTTAAAATTGGGATTTCAACCCATTGGGTTCCAAGCCTGCCCGAGTCAAACTAATGACTTAACAATTTATACTTTCTGCTACACTGTGGAAAGGAAGTCTTTCTCTCCGAGGAGTCCAGCTCTTAAATACAATGCCAGCTTACATAAGAAATCAATCAAACTGCAGTGTACACTCATTCCAAAGGGAGCTTGACAAGGTTTTAACAACAATACCAAATGAACCACCGATTCCAGGATACACCCAGCTAAAACCACTAGATTCAAATTCATTGCTGCACATGACAAAACTGAACAGAGCATCCTCACTAGATGTCGTGGGCCCTGATGGTGGAGTCTCTGACTTGGCTTGACCATACAGCTCAAACACTCTGATCTAATCTAATCTATCTAACCTGGCCTGGCTTTTTGCAAGACCAGAATAGGACAAGAACTGGAATGCGGAAGTTCAGTAATTAGTCTTCCGCCATTCAATGGCGGAAGACTAATTATCCACCATTGAAATTCCCCTGCTTAATCAACTGATTCGAGTAAGGGATGCCAGAGACCGAGTGGGAGAAAAAAGGTTAAGGTTTATTACAAAATGTGATGGTACAACGAGGGAAGTCAGTCGACGGCGTTGATGTCAAGGGGGGACTCCCCGATTGCCGGGTGCTCTGAAGCCGCCGGAGCCGACCCCTACAAAGTAGTCCTTAAAAAAGAGGGTGGATGGGTGTTGTCAGTCGTGAGGTCAATGGTCAAGCGAAACCGAATGGCTAGGTGCGGGGGGGGAGGTTTCGGTTCCTGATGTTCGTCCTGCCCGCTTGGGACGGGGTGGGTACTCAGCTCCCCTCACCGAATCAACCACAATTCGGAAATCATGCGCCAATGGAATACCCAATATTAAAAGTAATAACAAGTTTCATAACCCGATGGTTTCGCGTTTCTGCCATCTATTTCAAATAAATATATTACGTTGATATATTTTATTTGAGCTTGAAATAAGTTTGATTATAAATGGCTAACTTTATGCTTATTTGTGTGTGTGTCCTCCCCCCCCCCCTCCCTCCATCCCCCACCCCACACACACAGAACCACCGTGACTTTCTCGATATCGACGCCTACGTGGTGATGTTCTCGGCGGCCGACCGGGCGACCTTCCACGCGTCGCTTGACCTTCTTTATGACGTCAGAAAGAACCTCAACAAGTCGGACGCCATTATCCTCGTGGCGAACAAGACTGACCTCGTTCGGGTCCGTCAGGTGGCGCCAGAAGGTAAACCACCGCACCGCCAACCGCCCCCATTATCGCCCACCCAAACATGATGACCTTTATATTTTTTGTTAATTCTTAGAATTTAAATTTGCGCTGTCCGCTGTTTTTATTCATTTATTTATTTATTAGCATTTTTTTTAAAGTTGAATGCATCACATCACAAGTACAATATATTATTCTGTATTTTCGATTCAAATAAATGTATTCATAGAAACATGTTTAAAAGTTGGGAAATTCATGGGTTATATTTTTGATACGTTTAATTAAATGTATCAAGTTGACAATTATAAGTTGTATTTAAAAAAAGAATTCTTAAATCAGACGAATATTTGTTCAAATTCATTGACCCGTTAGCTCCGTTGTCTTTTTCATATCTTGTGTTAAATACATGAACCTGATATTTAATTATACCCAACTATTTTGGGTTTGTTTTCTATGAGTAGAAATTTATAAACACATTTCTGTAAAGTTAAAGAAGTCGGCTCTTTTCTCCCATATTTTTATTGTTTAGTTAAATACATCAGGTTTATAATAATATCCTAGTATGCTCTATTGTTATTCGATGATAAGTAATTTATTTCTCCAAATACCCTTGGCTCATTACCGCTCAACTCTTACACTCGCCATGCTCATTAATGCTCTTCCATTACACTCCCCTTTTTCATTAATGCTCTTCCATTACTCTCCCCTTTTTCATTAATGCTCTTCCATTACACTCCCCTTGTTCATTAATACTTCTACATTACACTCCCCATACACCGTATTACTCTTCCATTACACTCTCCATGCTTAGTAATGCTCTTCCATTAAACTCTCCCTGTTCATTAATGCTGTTTCAGTACGATTACACTCCCTTTGTTCGTTAATACTCTTCCATTACACTCCCCCTACTCATTAATACTCTTATATTATACACCGTTTGCTCATTAATATACTCCCATCACACTCCCCTTGTTCAGTAATAGTCTTCCATTACATCCCCCTTGTTCAGTAATGTTCTTTCAGTGCCAGAACACTCTCTTTGCTCATTAATGCTCTTCCACCGCATAGACCCTGCTCATTAATACTCTTCCATTACACTCATCTTGTCCATTAATACTCTTCCATTACACTCCCATTGTTCATTAGTACTCTTCCATTACACCCCCCTTGCTCAATAATATTCTTCCATTGCACTCCCCTTGCTCATTAATGCTCTTCCATATTACACTCCATTTGCTCATGAATACACTTCTACCACATTCCCCATATTCAGTAATGCTCTTCCATTACACCCCCCTTGTTCATTAATATTTCTTCAGTGCAATTACACCCCCTTTGCTGTTTAATGCTTTTTCATGACACTCCCCCATTTCAGCAATACTCTTCCATTGCACTCTCCATGTTCATTACTGCTCTTCCATCACACACACCCTGTTCATTAATACACTCCCATCACACTCCCCCTGTTCTTTAATGCTCCTCTATTACACTCCCCCTGTTCATTGTTACACTTCCATTACACTCCCCCTGTTCATTAATACACTCCCATCACACGCCCCATGCTAATTAATGCTCTTCCATTACACTCCCCCTGTTCATTAATACACTCCCATCACATTCCCCATGCTCATTAATGCTCTTCCATTACACTCCCCATGTTCATTAATACACTCCCATCACATGCCCCATGCTCATTAATGCTCTTCCATTGCACTCTCCTTACTGATTAATGCTCTTCCATTGCACTCCCCTTACTGATTAATGCTCTTCCATTGCACTCCCCTTATACCCCAGTCACACGAGGCCTGCGTTCGCTTCCGATCGATTCGCGACGTCAAAATGTCCTCCTTGTGCCCTCCCTACGCCCTCATTGAGTGCTGTCGCAACGAAGACGCCAACCTCCCGGCGTCCATTTCGGAAATTTTGGGCGCAAGGAGGTTGCTGCTGCTGCACGTGCAACCTCCTTACGCCCTGTTCCGGCGGCGCCATTCAAAATGGTTGGCGCCCTGGCACCGCCCTGGTGCCGCCCTGGCGCCGCCCTGGGTTGGTACCAACACATGCGATGCTGCAGTCACCGTGTGGTCTGCTCCGACCTGGCGCCGACATGGCGCTGACATGGTGCCAACATGGCGCCGACATGGCGCCTAAAAAGTATTTGAATCAATATATCGAATGGAACGCTGGGTGGTTGGCGTCCTTTTGGGCGTAGGGAGGTTGGCGGCGAATGCCGCCTCTCGTGTGACTGGGGTATTACTGATTAATGCTCTTCCATTACACCCCCCCATCCCCCACCACCACCGCCACCACCACCTCCTCCGTCCCTCCGCAGAAGGCAAGTCTGCCGCTGTGACGTACGACTGCAAGTACGTCGAGACGTCGGCCCTGATGAACATGCACGTGGACGAGCTACTCGCCGGAACGCTCACCCAGATCCGGTTACACCGGAAGTGCTCCTCGGACCCGGGAAACAAACCGGAAGACGAGGGTTGCCACTCGCCGATGGCTCTCATCGGGCGCTTCCTGAAGCGGCAAAAGACCTATTCCAAGTCATGTGACAACCTCTTCATCCTCTGATGACTTGACTCGGCTGGTTTTATTGTTATTTATTGATATTTATTGTTATTTATGGTTATTGATATTAGGGTTCGGAACAACCCGATCGCTAATGCTGTAACTTGTGTGGCAACGTGTTCGCGCTCTGCACGCTGATTGGTGGAGAAGTATCACGTGACAACATGCTCGGTTGGGAAATAATGGAGGAGTCACAGCATGCTCGGACTGTAAATGGTGGAGGCCTGTCATGTGATAGCATACTGGTGCGCTAATTGATGGAGACATGTCATGTGACACCATGTTCTGTTGTAATTGACAAAGGAGTGAAAGCATGCATGGACTGAAAAGAGTGGAGGCCCATCATGTGATTGCGTACTCGTGTGCTACTTGATGGAGGTATGTCACGTTCATAGTGTAATCGACAAAGGAGTCACAGCATGCTCAGACTGGAAATATTGGATGCCTGTCATGTGATTGCATACTCGTATGCTACCTGATGGAGGCTTGACATGTGACAACATGTTCAGCTGTAATTGACAAAGGAGTTACATATAGCATGTTCAGACGGTAAATACTGGAGGCCCATCATGTGATAGTGTATTTGTGTGCTAATTGATGGAGGCATATAATGTGACAACATGTTCACTGTAATTCACAAACGAGTGACACAGCATGTTCTGAATGTAAATGGTCGAGGCCTGTCTTGTGACAGTGAACTCGCACAATCATTCGCGGCATTGTGTTCATGTTTTAACTTACATTTATTATGTTTGCGTTGTAAATAATGGAGGTACATCATGTGACAAAGTATTCGCTCACTACTTAAGAGAGGTTCATCACGTGTTAATTGGCAGTCGTGGGTCAGGTAACAAAGGTTTCCGCCACTACAAATGGTAGATGTGTGTTATGCAACAAAATGTTTCCTCTCTAATTGACAAGAACATGTAAGGTTACAGCTTGCGTGTAATTCAATTTGCAAAGGTATATCACGTGACAGCATTCGCTCACTTTCATTGGTTGATACATGTCAGTTGACAACATGCTCGTGCTTTAATTGATCTAGATGCATTACATGACATGTTCTCATCCTAATTGATGAAGGCATGCCACATGACAACATGTCCTCACTGTAATTGGTGGATGAATGTCAGGTGACCATATGCGTGTGCTTTAATTGGTGGAAGTAGCATTACGTGACAACATATCCTCACTGTAATTGGTCACTGCATGTCAGGTGACAATATGCGTGTGCTTTAACTGGCGTAGGTAACATCGTGTTCTCACTCTAATCGGCAGCGGCATGTCATATGAAAAGATTCCCGTGCTTAAATTAGCAGAAGGTTTGTCACTTGACAACATGCTCCCACTCTGATTGGCGGAGGTGTGTTGTGAGAAAACAATGTCTGTGCCCCTTCGAGTAGCACCAGGGATGTGGTTGGGGGGTAGGATGGGGTGGGAGCTTGAAAAAAATGCCACCCTTTTCAATATGGATCGTGTTGAAACCAGTCCATTCCCCGATTCGCCGAAGTAGGTCAGCTGACAGTAGTCAACCCGGGTCCTGATTCGCTGAATCGTAGGTCACATGATAACTGATGGAAAAGGGCGACGGGTCCTGTCGATGTGGGTTTGTTATGTGACCATTAATTAGCACTGGTGGTGCTCGTGCTTTTGATTGGATGCAGTTAGGGCACGTGACAAGAACAGCGTGCTCTGATTGGTGCGTGAGTCATTAGTAGAAACTGCCCATTCAACGGTTTCCGCATGTGGTGTTTGTATGTGTGGATATATGGGAGGAAGTGGAAATTGTATAATTTGTAGCTCTTTGCTTTAATTTTTTTAAATTTTTAATTCACCTATAACCGGTGATCCTCCCATTGTGGCCTACAGGAGTTATGCTATAGGTGCAGACGGCAAGAACGAATACAAGTTTTCAACTTTGTATACAAATAAAATCAATACCAAAGGTCATCATGCATCATTCATTTGGTTTGACCTTAGTCATAATGATGTAAATAATCGCACATTTCTTTACGGTTAGATGCTCATGTATATGTGTGTAAATATATATATAATTATATCATATACACATATAAATGTATGTACATCTGAAGAATCTGATGAAGCCGGTTCATTAAAGGAGAAAACAAATATTTTAAAAATATGTTAAAGTTGATAAGCTGACACATTATCTTCTGTTATTAAATAAAGGAATTCAACTTTAGCCGGCCATCCACACAACAAAAAACACCTAAATGAACAACCCAAATGGATAGATTGTGTCTTCTTGTGTAAATTTGCACAATTCGATAAAGTTATAATATTTTCATGGTTTGGGTTCAAGCATGTAGAGATGGTCAGTGGCGTGGCAGATAGCATGCATCGTATAGGTTCAAACTTACAGAGACAGCAATATGATTACGATGTCGCAGATATCATACGTTATATTGGTTAAAACTTACAGAAACAGTTACATGACAGTGGTATGACATATATTGTGCATTTTATTGGTTCAAACTTGACATCGTTTTGGTAGATACCTCACAAACTGTCAGTTTGCAAATTGTAAACTTGCAAGGCCCCCTCATGTGACAGCAGTTTGGCAGATATGGAGTGTACTGTTGCAATTTATACCCAAGTCACATGAGAGCCAGAATTCGCCGCTAACCTCCTTACGCCCAAAATATCACCAACCACCCAGCGTCCCACTTGATACATTGATTCAAAAATGCGGTCGGTGCTGGGTCGGCGCCAGGCCGCCAACCACTGGCGACCCGGCGCCGACCGCACTGAACACAAGGAGGTTGCAAGTGCAGCAGCTGCATCCTCCTTGCGTCCAAAATTTCCGAAATGTTTGGCAGGAGGTTGGCGACCCCGCGGTGCTAGCACGTGAGGCAGTCGTAAGTGGAATGTTTTGACGTCGGGAATCGATCGTAAGTGAACGCAGGCCTCGTGTGACTGGGGCATTACTGAGACCATTACTTACAACCTTACAGAGATGGTCACGTGATCATGGTATGACAGTTACGGTGAATTGCATATATCATGCATTTTATTGGTTCAAACTCATAGACAATCATGTGCCAGTGGTGTGGCAGTTATAATACATTGTATTGGTTCAAACTTGCAGAGATGGTCATGTGACAGTGGTGTGGCAGATATAATACATTTTATTGGTTCAGACTTACAGAGATGGGGATGTGACAGTGGTGTGGCAGATATAATACATTGTATTGGTTCAAACTTACAGAGATGGTCATGTGACAGTGGTGTGGCAGATATGATACATTGTATTGGTTCAAACTTACAGAGATGGTCATGTGACAGTGGTGTGGCAGATATAATACATTGTATTGGTTCAAACTTACAGAGATGGTTACATGACAGTAGTGTGGCAGTCATAATACATTTGATTGGTTCATACATACAGAGATAGTCACATGACAGTGGTGTGGCAGATATAATACTTTGTATTGGTTCAAACTTACAGAGATGGTCACATGTGGGAGATATTGTGTACTGTATTGGTTCAAACGTATATACGCGGTCACGTGATGGCGTTCCTTCTGTGGCAGACTGTATGGTCGCACTCCGAAACTCACTGGCCCATCCAACGGATTGGTTCTAACTGCTTATTCCCCGGTCCACGACTTGTACATCGAACCTCATCTAGTTTGATATTGAAAACACTCAGGCAGTTATGTATGTGTCTTAGTAATACCCCAGTCTCACTACTACTTGCGACCACAGAAAAGGATTGGTCTCAATGAGGTCGCAAGTGGTCGCCAAGTGGTCCTCGGTGGTCACTGAGCTTCTTGCAACCATTTTGGTCACAAAGAAGTTACAACTGCAGCACTAAAAACCTCTTTTCGAGCAAAATGATTGCCTGAAGGTTGGCAACTATTGCTTTGGTCGCAAGGAGGTCGTCAATAATTGTGGATTCTTTGGTCAAAAGTGGTCTCAAAGTGGTCGCAAGATGGTCGCAAGCATTCATAAGCCATAGTTTGACTGGGGCGTTAAAGGGGCTGTCACATTAGGTTTTTTTGCGGGAGCGTATGGCGACATAGGCGCGTTACGTCATATACGTCGGCATACGCCGCCATACGCTACGCTATGCGTATGCTACGCATACGCCGTCATGTGCCAGCCTATGCCGGCTTACGCTGTTGTACGCTGCCGTACGCTTTCTCCCGTCCGTCCGTCCAAATCGTTTTGTGCATGCTCAAAAAATCTCGACCTACGGGAGCGTATGGTTCATACGCTACTCATACGCTTCTCATATGCCGGCATACACTCCTCGTAGCTAGGGGTACGCCGGCTACGCTATGGGTATGCCGGCGTATGCTACTCGTACGCTCAACTTGCATCACGGGCATATCTCTGGCATATGAAGCATACGCAGAACCTATGAGTTGCGTATGCATAGCGTATGCAAAGCGTATGCAAAGCGTATTCTCTTCTTTTTTTTTCTTGAAGATTTATACTGCCTATCATGGATAAGCCTGAATAGGCTTGTTTTCACCATTAGACAGTTTGTCGATAGAAAGCCCGAGCCTACACCTTTACCGACCCAAGGGATTTTTAACCTCCCACACCACATAGACATGGTATGAGAGCAACTGGCCTTTGATGACGCTATAAGTTATACACAGCGGTGGAAATCCAAATTGGCCGAGGTAAGGGCACAGGGAATCGAACCACTGACCTTCAGATTAGGAGTCCCACCTAGAAAAAAGTCAGACTCTCTAACCACTCCGCCACAGAGAACACCACATATACCCAGGAGCCACCAGGTGGCGGACCGAGGAGAGATAACATAGGTCTCGCATACGCTTCGCATATGCTCCTCATACGCTCCTCATACGCTCCTCATATGCTCCTCATACTCTCCTCATAAGCTCCACATGCCAATCAAAACCGTCAAAAAATGTCACAGTATGCTCTCATATGCTCCTCGTATGCTCCTCATAGGTTACGCATACGCTCAAAAACACCCGAGAGGTCACCAAAGGTCACGATACGTCGTCCCACGCAGTTTTTTCCCATTTTCGACGTAGGTTTTCAATACGCTCCCGCCATACGCTGTAATGTGACAGGGCCTTAAAGAAAACGAATGTTAAAAGCAACGCGTTTTGTTCAAACCGAGTTGACTATTTTCCGTCAATGTTATACGCACATTACATAGACATGTGGAATCTAGTCCACTGCCACTACTGGTAACTTGATAACCACCTCTGACAAATCGTGGTTAACCTGTCCTAGCTTGTATTTATATATGCAGTGTATAACGCGTCCTATATGTACACTACATAAGACATTTGGGCAAATCACAGATTAAGCATAGCATATAAATATACATTTGAATATATTTTCTCGTATCGTAACGCCTTCATACACACAGAATTGCCTTTCACAAATGGGATCCTTCCCCCCTTAACTCCCTCCCTACAAATAATGTGTTTTTCTGCGAGTAGTATTTCGACATGAGTCAGTACGAAAGACCTCCATCTACAAACAGTACCCCCTGTCTGCCTTTCGCAATTTTTATTTTGTGATGGTGTATTTATGCTTCCCATAACGGTCATGTCTAAATTATCTCCTCTAATAAACACTAATTCCCCACACTCACCACAAATGATCTGTCCCCCTATGAATAGTAACCCCCTATTCTCCCCAAAACTGATCTCCACCAATAAATAATAATCCTCCAAACACACCACAAATAATCTCACCAGAAATAGTGCCCCCCCCCCCCATATACTCACCACAAATGATCTCTAACCATGAATATTAGCTCCCCCCCCCACCCGGCCAATACTTAACACAAATGATCTCTCACCACGAAGAGAAGCCCCTCCTCCCCCAATACTCAACACAAATGATCTCTCACCATGAATAGTAGTTCACCCCCACCCCCCAATACTCAGCACCAATGATCTCTCACCATGAATAGTAGTCCCCCCCCCCCCCAATACTCAGCACAAATGATCTCTTACCGCGAATAGTAGCTGCCCCCCCCCCAAATATTCAACACAATTGATCTCTCACCATGAACAGTACTCCCCCCTCCAATACCCAACACAAATGATCTGTCCCCACGAATAGTAGTTGCCCTCCCCAATCTCAACATAAATGATCTCTCACCATGAATAGTAGCTCCCCCCAATACTCAACATAAATGATCTCTCACCATGAATAGTAGCTCCTCCCCAATACTCAACACAAATGATCTCTCACCATGAATAGTAGCTCCCCCCAATATTCACCACACATGATCTCTCACCATGAATAGTAGCTCCTCCCCCAATACTCACCACAATTGATCTCTCAACATGAATAGTACTCCCCCCCCCCTCCATACTCACCACAAATTATCTCTCGCCATGAATAGTAGCTCTCCCCACTACTCAGCGAAAATGATCTCTCGACATGAATAGTAGCCCCCCACCCAAATACTCATTACAAATGGTCTTGCTACATAAATATTAGCACCCCAATCTCACCACAAATGATCGCTCACCATGAATAGTATTTCCCCCTCGCCGAATCCTCATCGTAAATGATCTTACATATATATAGTAGACGCTCCTCCCCTGGCATAATACCACAAATGAGACCATCCTATTAATAACAGTCCGCCCCACACTCACACAAAATGATCTTCTATAAATAGCATTCCCCACACACTTACAACAGATTGACTCCCATAAATAACAGGCCCCTGCCTTCACCAACAATGACGTCCATCCTATAAATAGTATCGGGCTCATTCACCATCAATGAACCCCAACAACCATAAACAGTCGCTCCCCCCGCATTCACCACAAATGATCTCTCCCATGAATATATATCCTGCCTTGACGTGCAAATTCAGAATAGCCTGCTCTCTCTCTAAAAATTATATTTTTAATGAAATATTGCATCGTACAATTGACATAAAATGTCCCTTTTGAGGGAGCAGTATTGGGGCCATATATATATATATATCTTTATCATGTTTATACTCAATGACTTATCTTGTCCTGTGATCTCTAATACCCTGAATAACATCATACCTAAGGTTATTTGAATCCTTTTTATTATGAGAGCAATTATCCATTTCGATGTTGCCCATAAATGCAATGTGTAGCATACCCAGCTAGAGGAGTCATGTCGATCAAATGTTTACAGATGTCGGAAGTGTCGGATGTCTTGAATATCTGAAAGTATTGGTTTAATGTTGACGTAATGATCGGCCATTATGATATTGGCATTGCGATCGTAATCTGATGTTAGATTGTTGGTAAATATTATGACACCGGAAATCCTTTTATTTTGGACCTAAGACTTAATCAATGTGTATGATAAATGCTTATTTTTAGGATCCATTTTCCAAATTGACATTGTTAGTGGATTGCGCATTTTATAAACAGATGCAGATAGTGTTCGAGGACATGTTCATGTTTGGGTCGAGATTTGACCGATTCGGCTTCGAGATATTAATCTTATCAGCACCTCTAGCATTTCATCTACAACTAACTACAAACATGGCTCTTAAAATCTATAAAGGTATGATACAACCATACTTTGACTATGGTGATGTAATATATATGGGGGGTAACAAAAATATGTTGGATAAACTACAAAGACTACAAAATAGAGCACTTAAGATATGTCTGAAGTTGGAACATAGACACCCAACTGATGATCTCTATAGGAAAGCAAGAGTCAACACACTAAATGACAGGAGAAAAGCACATCTCAAAATAGCAGCATTCAGGGAGGCAAGGAAGCCTGGGAGGGTGCACGTAACAAAAAAGGCAACAAGAGGTAGTGATGGCCCCAGACTGATAAGAAACAGAGCCAAAAACAGATCATATGAGAGGAGTACTGAGTACATGAAGGCAAGGGAATGAAATACACTCGGAGTAGAAGAAAGAAGTACAGGGACAATAGAAACATTTAAAAAAAATCATCAAAAGAGAGCTAAATACACTGCTAGACTAATGACAACAACAAATAAAATGAATTAAAAAAGAAAAAGAAAGATAGATAAATAAATAAATAGAAAATACCCTGATAATTCAAGCGAAGTTGTACATACAAAAGGTAAACTTTAAACTTTAAATCAAAACCTAATGACCACTAACACAGCAAGGTGAAGACATTCAGAGAAATTAACTATTGGTAACCAAACAATTATCCGATGTAGAATGAACAAACTCACCGAGGTTTGGGGGATGTGGGAGAATGCTTACAAACAGAGAAAGAATGCATGCAGTAGTTAGCTACACAACAACTGAAAGTGATAAAAAGAAGGGGAGTCACAAGACTATTACTGTCTAGCACCTCTCGCTGTATTTAAATCGTCAACTGCTGCCCGCTTTTTTGCTTTTTGCTATATGTATTTGAATCGTCAGTTGCAGCCCGTTTTTTTGCTTCTTTGCTATATATATATATATATATATATTCAAATACAGCGAGAGGCGTATATATATATATATATATATATATAGCAAAGAAGCAAACAAAACGGGAAGCAAGTGATGATTCAAATACAGCAAGAGGCGTCAAATGCCGCTGAGCCCCGTCGGTCCCGCAGCAAAGCGTCCGGATGACAACAGTTCATTTATAACATACTCGCATGAATCGCCTAATAAATAATATATATATATATATATATGTCAACAACGAAAAATTGGCCAGAAACTTAAAAACCATAGTATTATGAAAATTTTAAAAGAATGACAAGTAACCGAAACTACATTTTAAAAACATACACACTGAAGAAGTAACTGAGATGGTTAATTTGTGTGTCTAAAATGACAGATACTTAGATACGTTGTTGGGATAGACATTTGTTGTGCTTGGCTCCAGAACACATAAATAGCCAGAGTACAACTAACTGTGTCAGGAAATGTGTGAAAGAAACGAGGAGCTCCTAATTGAGCTAACTCCGCCTGGAGTTTGCCAAAGTCACGCCCTGGTGTAACTGAGTGAGGAACACTCACCGGGCACCAGCCGTCCATTAGATGTCCTAATTACGCTGGTACCGGCGGTACCGGTACATGCCAGACTGCCGGTGCAGTTGTTATTGCTTAATTTGCCAGTCCGGCCGAAATGTGGTTGCTACATTGGGGTTCTAAGCCTAGAACGCATTTATTAGAACCGATGCAATGCAATGCCAATGAAGTTTAAATATATATGTACATACATACAGTAAAACCTCTCTAAATCGACCGACCATGGCCGGTTTAGAGAGTTAGTATCTTTGGGACCCAAATAAAGCAATCGATATAGGGGAGTGTTCGATCTGTGGAGGGGTCGGTATAGAGAGGTTTTACTGTATATAAATACATATAAATATACAAAGTAAAGCTTGTTTTATTTAAGGAAGCCAGATAAATATACATGCATATGAATATATATAAGCATATTGTAAGCATGTGCATATATATTTATAAGTATATGCCAGTGACGAGAATACGCACACAACTTATATTTTCACAACAAGTGATCTATACAAGGCTGAGGAATAAGTACAAAGAACTGCCGGTGGTGGCGCCATTGTAGGCGAATGTGCCGCAGCGAATTAATCTGAGTCTGTTAATGGACGATAACGGATCATAATAATAATAGGAAAATACCCCATACCGATGATTTATACACGTATATAAATATACTAACTATAAGTTGTGTGTGTATTATCGTCACTGGCATATGTATATAAATATATATATATATATATATGTATATATATATATATATTTATATATATATAAAAGTTGTGTGTGTATTATCATCACTGGCATATACTTATATATGTATATATATATATATATATATATATTATTGAGAGTGTCTTTGACGTTCTGGGAATATATACAATTTTATTGTGCAGTTCACGTAACTTCAAATGTGATGATGCATTTAATGGAAATAACACTAAAGCTAGTTGTTCATTGTGTTGTTTACATGTTCATTGTGTTGTTTATATGAGCAGATGAACGCACCTGGGCAGGAAGAGCTTTCCCAACTTCTGACTTGAGACTGTAGTGTAAAATTCCCCCGCCGAGCGGCGCCAGGGGTGAATGGATCAAAATTGCTTTCATCAGCATTACGCACGAATGTACTATATATATATATATTGTTTGTGTATCATATATGTTATGATTTAAATGTATTTTATATTAATATACGTTTAATATATATAAATCATATGTGTTATATAAATTATGTATGTTATGTATGCTCTATATATTATATATGTTATATATAATATATCTATTATATATTATATGCATAATACACATTATATACTATTATATATTAATATATATCATTATATATTATATATACTATACATGTTATATGTTATGTATATTATATTATATGTTATATTATATGTTATATATATATATCAAATTGGCTAAGGTAAAGGACAGAGAGAGACACAAATGAGTAGTGGTGGGGTACCTTCTTTATTTTTGCTAGAAGGTCCTTGGCGGGCAAAATAATAGCCGTACCTAGAAGCTCAAATCCAGGGCTAGAGTGAGTGCAGTTCAAGTGTGAATGAGCCAAGCTGCAGTGGCGTGGCAGTCGCGGGGCAAATTAATGGCCCGGAGTGAATATTACAGTGAAGAATAAATAAATAAATATAAAGCAGGGAAAACTCTGCCTCTTTATATATATATAATAAAGTATATTCTACATATGACCGCTGTGTAAATGCACAGCTTGTATTTATGTGTATGTACTTATAATCGAGCTGGTTTAGCATTTGTATTAACCCTGATTGAGAAGAAAATCAGTATTTGAGCAAGACCAGGTGCTTAATTCGAGTCATTGCAGGTTCTATCAGCATCATTGAAATCTTCAGTTCCCATACGATGATCGCTCTTTTACAAATGAATTGCTATGGACATACAAATTTCATGTTTTTAAAAGACAACTATTTTAACAAATAAAAACTACTTAGCAAAAGGCTTTTGTGTGGTTTGTATGAAAGATATCTCCCTATCACGTGATTACGAATATTGATATTATCGGTTCTGAGAACAAGTCTAATATTGGCCCGGTGACTGCCGCCATTTTATAAATGACAGTCAGAGCTTTATAAGACTAGTAACTAAGGTTCCGTCTACCACCAGGTGGCAGCACCATACATATAGAAGTTTAATGGCTAGTTTCATTTCAAACCACCAGGTGGCAGCATATCTGACAGTAATACTTAATGCGCTACCAGCTAGTTATTTTCCATAGGCAACGAGCCACAGTCGTTTTGAAAACAAAGTATAAATAAACAGTCCATTTATCATTAATCAATAACATTTCACCTATATATCTGTACGAGGTGGAGAGCTTACTTTATTTCAAGGTCGCCGTGTAAGGTAATAATCCGATATTAGGACGCAGTAATATTAGAGAATGCTATAAATATTAGGCAACATGCTGAATATTATGGAAAGTTTGTTTGTTTGTTGTTGTTTTACATCTTAGCAACATCTAAGGTCATATCAGGACGAGTACCGACTTGTGACAGTGCGCACTCATAGCAACTTTATAATGCTGTCCCACTGGGAAACCAGGCCGCCAGCACCATGACCTGGTATCCCACTCAGTCACATTATCCTGACACTGAGCACACCAGTCCTTGCCCTGTCCTAATAATGCCGAGTGCCTGGCTAGGAAGCGACAAGTATCAATTTTTAAGTCATTGGTTTGACTCGACCAGGGTTCGAACCCACGACCCCACGATCTACCAGCATTATGGAAAGTAATGCATAGTAGCGAATATGATGCATACCTTAGAATATCATAAATTAAGTCATGACAACAAAACCAGGATCTGGATGATGGATGCACAGCACCTACATTTGTGGCACAGCAGGCTGGTTAGCTCGGTGTCAGAATAATGTGACTGAGTGGGATATCGGGTCATGGTGCCGGCGGCCTAATTTCACAGTGGGGCAGCACTATAAAATCGCCATGAGTGTGTATTGTCACAAGTCGGTACCCGTCCTGATATGACCTTACATGTTGCTATGACGTAAAACAACACCAAACAAACTGTGACACAGCAAGAATGGGGACGGGTTATGGGTGAGGCACCAACCGGCCTATCAGGGAAGAGGGGGAGGGCACAAGGACAGTCAGAAACAATTGTACAATGGGGAGAGGTGAAGGGAACAGGGAGAGTCAGGGAAGCCAAGGTACAATGGGGAGAGGGTAATGGAACAGGGAGAGTCAGGGAAACCATGGTGCAATGGGCAGAGGGTAATGGAACAGGGAGAGTCAGGGAAGCCATGGTACAATGGGGAGAGGGTAAGGGGTCAGAAACCATGGTACAATGGGGAGAGGATAAGGGAACAGGGAGAGTCAGGGAAACCATGGTGCAATGGGCAGAGGGTAATGGAACAGGGAGAGTCAGGGAAGCCATGGTACAATGGGGAGAGGGTAAGGGGTCAGAAACCATGGTACAATGGGGAGAGGGTAAGGGAACAGGGAGAGTCAGGGAAACCATGGTGCAATGGGCAGAGGGTAATGGAACAGGGAGAGTCAGGGAAGCCATGGTACAATGGGCAGAGGGTAAGGGGACAGAAACCATGGTACAATGGGCAGAGGGTAAGGGAACAGGGAGAGTCAGGGAAACCATGGTGCAATGGGCAGAGGGTAAGGGAACAGGGAGAGTCAGGGAAGCCAGGGTACAATGGGCAGAGAGTAAGGGAACAGGGAGATAATTTTGAAGTTATTGTTCTGTCTCAGCCATAGTTTGAATTTCATCATTATAAGTAAAAGCATGGAATGGATTCATGTGCTATCTCGATTGCGATCTAAATCTAAAATAGTTACTAAGATAATGTCAGTGCAACCTACATTCAACACCAATGCATTGTAAAAACATTACTAAATATGGTCATATGAAGCATGGTGTTCAAAGCAGCTTAAGGCATGGGGCCTAGAGTGAAGAAGATAGAGCGGGTGTGGGGGGAGGGGGGGGGCGGGGGGTGTACTTTCACCCTACTTCAAGCACGGAAACTTGCTAGCCCATTCTAAGGAACTAATACCCCTGTCACACTACGACGTGACGAGCCAACGTGAGCCTAACGTGATCATTTTTCGTCATGACGTTGGGTTACGTCATGATGACGTCAAAATGACGTTAGAATGACGTCGAGCTACGTCACATTACGTCGTGTTACGTCGAGTTACGTCAAGGTTTTGGACATGTTCAAAACTTTGGACGTAGGTCGAACGTAAGGGTTTACGTTCGCCGTACGTTCTGTTCACGTTCAGTGAACGTCAATGACGTTAAACGGATGTTATTTCAACGCTGCTCACTACGTTCAACTACGTTCCACTACGTTCCACTACGTTCCACTACGTTGACCCACATTAAACCAAGTGCAAAAGCCTACGAGGCTTAATGGGAACGTCAGGAGAATGCGTCAGGAGAACGTCAGGAGAACGTCAGGAGAACGTGCATTCAACGTACGTTCAACGTCTCATTACATAGCTAATGTCATGTAACGTTCTTCTGGCGATGGAATAACGTTCATAACGTTCCGTGAGCGTAGTGACGTTGTCCTCTCTCGTGACTGACGGTATCACTACGCTTTACCAACGTTACGTTCTCGTCCACTACGCTGCATCCACGTTCAACTTGTGCCCAAATTTGCATACTACGCCGAGAAGTTCAACGTTCTTCACCTTCTCCCTACGTTGACGTCGTTACGTCGTAGTGTGACAGCCCCATTACAGATAGGAATTCAGAAGAGGTCCATTATAAATAATAATTACGATGTCTGCACACTTAGATAATGCTTTATTGCACAATATATTAAACGTGTATAGTCCAATAAAAGCAGCAAATTGCTAAAACCGAGACACTGACTTAAATGTGAGCCTGTACATGCAATTGAAGATATTGGTACACTCATTAAACTTGTATTGTTACAGAGAAGGAACACCAAGTCCACGTTATAGAGGAACCCCTTTACTGCTGAAGCCTATGAATATGATTATGAAATCCCGTATTTGCGGGTCCCCGCATATCATATATGCGGGCATTTGAATCTATTGATGGCTGATCCAGTTAGGTGGTACGCGAGGGCTATGGTTACTTATATTATGTTCTCTCATTTAGTGGCTGTACTGCTCGACCAGATTATACTGCCCGGACGTCCAGTATACTGCGTATGGTTCATAAGGCATAATATCCTGCATAAGGCATACTATCCTGCATAAGGCATATTATCCTGCATAAGGCACACTGTCCTGCCTAAGGCATACTATCTGGAGGGTCCCCCTTTTGATATCTTCTATTCGTATGAATTATATAGCAGAGCTTACCCCATAGTATAGACACACATGACACAACGCGCGATTCAAGTCCAGCACCAGCAGAAGTGTAGGTAGATAATGATCATGATGCTTAGTTTTATTCAGTTTATATATGTTTTGGATACATGCAACAGTGGATGTTATACACATTCTTATTGGCTGCTTTAAGGGATCACCCCCCTCCCACCCAGTTTTGGCCACCACCTGGCTATCATGGGCTTACATAACATGTGGTGACCGTGTGGCTGGGCAAGATAAGGGGGGAGGATTGTGCTTAAAGGGGCATTGTTTCCCTACCCAGTGTGAGCCTTATAAAGGGAGTACTGTTTCATGTTTAGCCATCTCGATATTCAATATACACTTAATCGGAGAATTTTACATGATGACCAGCATTTCAACATGCACACCGAAATTAAGTTGCCATATGTTTACTTCAAATATTTCAATAGTGAACCAGTCAACATAAATATTGCTTCTAAAGTAGATTATAATGATCGATCTATTATATTTGTCAAAAGATATCCCAGAAAATTAAAACTGTCTGGCTATGCAATTTTAAGTTTTAAGTGCTTCCACCCATTAATGAAAACGTGGCTATACATGAAGAGTTCAGGCGCAAAACCATCTAAACACCAATCCAAAAATTGAGTTTAAATAAAAAGAATTACCTGAAAATAAATTTAATGCTAATTAATTCCACTTTTCATATGATCACATGGTTAGGGAGCAATGAACAACAACAGTAGGAATATAAAACTATAAACTGTTTGAGGGTTTGATTCCAATGTTTCTCTCCATTTTTGGATTGGTGTTTATGTGGTTTTGCACCTGAACTCTTTATATTAATATGATGCACTTGTATCACTATGACAATACCTTTTTTTAAACCAATCAAACACAACCATCAATTATGTTGGGGAACCAATTTATTTGCCACATGATTCAATCTGGAACAGTTTTTTTTTTTTCACGATGTGACCACACAATAATCTCCAAGATCCTTTTGTGTTTGTAGTTACAATGCTTAAATGAATTTAGTTTAACCAGTATGTTCCACTTGTTCAAAATGATATAAATATAAATAACTTATGTTGTGTTAATCAAATCAAACAAGAATTACATCACACAATAGACTACATCACTGTTCCGACTGCGCATGTGCTGAAAACGGCCTTGGGAGCAAAGCAAAGCTGTACGGCCATTGAGTTTGCCGATACGCGCATTGAAAAACGTCAGTTTTAGTCAAAATTAATAGAAATCCAAAACCCTAACCTTATCAATTTAATATAATCTTTTTGTTAAACCTGTTTTCTATATGTGTTCCAAGCGGTGTGTGCCTAGGTGGTGTGGTTTTATCAATATTTTACTTTTTCTGTATGGAGATTACTCACTGCCATTGACAATGCATTGAGTACTCTGGCTATGGCTCTAACACTATTCTGAGTGCCTAGATCTTTTTAAATCTAAATGCACATGGCATAAGATGTGCTGATTATATTGATGTAAATGCAATGCTGGATAAAAGAATAATATCTTAATTTATTATATAAATTTTTTTTGTTAGTATTCTATGTTTCAAACAAGAGCTGAGATGAGCTGAAACTAGCACATTTCATAGCTGCACCCAGTGTATTAGCATGTGCCATGTGCTTTTGGGGGGGTTGTTTTGCTCTGATCCATCCCACAATGCACCGAGCCGCTGGAACCGTAATGTAGTCTATTGTTCGTAATGCCTCGGCATTGCGGGCAATTAGGAGCGCGAATACAGCTTAGCGGCGTGCCAGTAGTAAGGACGCATTGATCTTCTCGCCGACTAACGGAATTTTGTAGTACTACTCATAGTACCTGTAACGCCGACTAGCGGGTATTTCTGAACCTCGCCGGCAGTTGGGTCAATAAAACCCGATGATGTATCAGGCATCACGGCTTTTGGAACTAGCCTATGCGCCCCCTCTCGGGAAGAAGACATTCACTATATAAGGCGACGTCGCCGCCGGTGTTGCAGTTTCCGAGGCACACCAGTTTGCCAGGGAACCATCGCTTCTGCGCACGCGTCAAAATTTAATATAATATTTTTGGTAAAGATGTTTTCTATATGTGTACCAAACGATTTGTTTCTAGGTGGTGTGGTTTTAGAGATATTTCACTTTTTCTGTATTTTCTGTATGAACATTGCTGATGACCATTGGCAATGCCTTGAGTACGTGCAGTGCAAAAAGTTAGTTTTATTCAAAACTAATAGAAATCCAGAACCCCAACCTTATCAATTTAATATAGTCTTTTTGGTAAACATGTTTTTTATATGTGTTTTAGGTGGTGTAATTTGAGAGATATTTGACTTTTTCTGTATGAAGATTTGTTTACGGCCATTGACAATGCATTTGAATGGATGTGTCCCTGGCAAACTAGTGTGCCGCGGAAACTGCAACACCGGGTTTGCTCATTACGAACTAAGGAGCCTGGAGACATTGACTGACTTGAACTTAATTATCATTTCCTTTTAATTAGTTCATACAGCGATTATGAATAGCACCAACTTCCAACGTAAGTAAATGAGCTATTCGGTCAATTTTATATATATAGGAAATACAATAAGAAACTGAAAAAGTTAACAACCGAACAACTTTAATCTGCTTCCATATTATCATTCTCTACATTTATTTAAAATTAAACAAAACGTGCTTTCCCTTGAACATTAATTGATATATATATATAATCATTCAACAGTAATTATATTTTCAGTAATACCTCACTTAATACCACATTCCCACGGAGCCATAAAATGGCTACAACATACATTAAGCATACTCATAATAAATCTGGGAAGGCGAAGAGCAATTTGACATTAAATATTTCAGCATAAATAAGCATGCACAGTTCACCATATACTCAAATATTTCAGATAATAACAAAGTATTTCAGATTAACAAAATACACCTAATAAACGTAGTAGTTCCTATGATGGTGAGTTTCTTAATACCCTCATCACACCGAACTAGTTCTCACTACGTTCTTGAAAATGTTGCTGAACGGACTCAAACTGTGTGCGAATGGAACGGATGTAGTAGCAACTTTGTACGGTCTTTTTACAAATGAAATGGACAGGCTAGAACGGAATGGTGCTCCAGAACTTTGAGCATGCCCAAAATTCTCTTGCACCCATGTTCTACCCCGGCCACAGCCCGTTTTAGAATGTGGTCGGACGTTTTGAGAACTAGTTTGGTGTGATGGGGGTGTAACGTGTTTCCTGTTATTAAATCGGAACTTATATTAGTTATAAGCCAGTCAAGTTAAACCTTCCGGTTCCCGATTTATATGACACTAATGGTAGTGCAATATCGACAGTGGCGCCTGAATAACAAACTACATGCCTAGATTGATTGAGTGGTGCTTGCTTTACGCCATGTCGGCAGCATAGGCCATTTTCACGGCGCTACATGCCTATGATGCCTGGTCTTCCTTATCCAGCAATGATTTACTAGGTGATAAGTCTGTATCAGGATGTCTACAGCCCTTGTTAAATTTCAATCATCAACGATGAGTTTCAAACCATGGGTGAGACAAAAGAGTGACTCAATAATTGATACTTGTTGCTACCCAGCATGTTGCTTGTCATTACTAGGATGGGGCAAGGAACAGTGAGGATAAAGAAAACTAATTGTCAGTGATTGGAATTTAACAGGTCATCATTCGGCAAGGTACTGACGGATCTCAATGTTTCATAGTCAGATGATGTGAGATAGTGTCAGACAGTGAGATAGTGTCAGACAGTGAGATAATGTCAGATGATTTGAAGCCAAGTTTGTTTCTATTATGTCAATTTCAGTTCAGCCCTACTGATGGTTGCTTGCTGGAATTTTACGTCCTGGCAACATCTCAGGTCATATCAGGATGAGTGCCGACTTGTGACAGTGTGCACTCATGGCGACTTGATAGTGCTGCCCCACTGGAAGACCAGGCCGCCAACACCATGATCTGATATCTCACTCAGTCACATTATCCTGACACTGAGTCAACCAGTCCTTGCCATATCCTAATAATGCCGAGCGCCTGGCTAGGAAGCAACAAGTATACATTTGTAAGTCATTGGTTTGACTTGACAAGGGTTCGAACCCGTGGGTTCGAATTAGACGATCTACCAAAACGCAAGACGGACGCTCAACTCATTCGGTCATCCCGTCTGGTCGCCCTAATGATATGCAACGGTTTTAATGTGTGTCGCCTGGAGGAATGTTTTATCGTGAACAATTGTAATAAGCCACACATGTAGTGTTCATTCAGTGCCAACAGTGATATTATTCCAGTCGTGCTCACTGGTCAGGAGGGTGTAGTTTGCAGGGTTAACACTAGATGGCAGGACTCACATCACATGGTTACAAAATCATGACATGTCCTGTGTCTCGACTCAAACCATACAGAGATTGTGCCTTCTGTCTGGCAGGTCAGAGATTGGTAGAGGATATAAGAAATATTGTAATTTGTCCTCATGTCTCGTCTTTTTAAAGTTACATAGTCTGATGTTTCTTTCGACAAATATATTAGGATGGTCACTGTAATTTACTTTACTTCACGTTGAAGTTAGTTTGGCTAATGTTGGACGTATTTTAAGTGAAAAGATTTTTAAAAATAAGTTGGTGTGCATGGCAAAATATTTTTTAATTAAAACATAGAAAAAATAATGTTGGCATGCAGATCAAAATGGTAGATCGCATATGTCTCAGCATTAACAAGTTCTAGTAAATTGACACACTCTTATCTGTTATGCACCAACAAATGCTTAATAAGTACAGCATTGTGTCCTAAGTTCAATATGCAGTTCAATACAATCGAGGTAATTGTCTCCGTACTAAAACTACTATGCATCTTTAAGGTAATTTTGTTAAATTGTAGATGAAATTCTTCTATTTCTTGAGATATTTTGAGTTTTAAATTTGCCATATTATGGTCTTATTGTGCAGTACCTTAGAACAATGGCTCCTGTAAGTGACAGCGAAATATTAAGCTTATATTATTATTAGGAACCAGACACATGGGGCTAGTTCAAGTAGAGATGAGGGGGGCCATACTCTCAAACTAGTAAAACCCAGAGCCATTTCAAAGTTAAGGCAACATAGTTTCTCAAACAGGATCATAAATATATGGAACAATCTCCCACAAAATGTTATTGATGCCGAGTCAATAAATTCATTCAAGAACAGAGTAGAAAAGCCATGGGCTGATGATCCAGGGAAATTTGACCCCTTATTCACCACATGCTACTAATTATTCCTTGTGTTGCTGATTTACTTGCACTCAAGCAAAAATGAGAGACAAATAAGTGTTCACACTTCCTGTCTACCATTCGGTATTTCGCTATTTTGCTAACTGTTTAACAATAGGTGGCAGCACCGAAGTGCATCCCTGTCTCAGGAAAGTGAGTCCTTACATTATTGTAATAAAATTACACCTATCTACTAATAATCGCACAACCACCATTAAGTCAATAACCATATCAAACGGACCAAACTATTGTGAAACATTATGCTTTACAACCACATGACTCTTCATCTTGGAATAAATAAGCATATCTGACGAACAAAACCATTAATTTTAAACTATTTCATTAGAGAGATTAGTATTAGTATAGCAGGCAAATACAACAAAAGGAATAAGAACAAGTGGGTTAGGGAGAACTAACTGCAGCCCTCCTATTCAAAGCACTCCAATATAATGTCAATCATGAATGGAGATATACTTCTTCTTTTTTCTTTCTTTTTTCTTGTTTAACGACCCCCAGCACAAAAGCTGGGGATCGTTAAACAAACAAACAAAAAAGAAGAAAAAGAAAGAAAGTATATTTCCATTCATGATTGACATTATATTGGAATGGAAATTAGATTGGAATGGAAATATACATGATTTGAATCGTGACATTGGTGAATATTGAGTATTAAGTGGAGTACAAGCATAGAGATGCTGAGTGCAGGAACCTGCTTATGTAATACATATATATAACGAGGCTACGAGGGAAAAGTTGTCCCCTGATTGGCTGTGAGACCAGGAGGTCTAAGATGATGCGGAACATCTGATTGGATGAGGTGAGATTGCGCTTGTGCTTCTTCGGTTCCCAGCAATGGCAATGAATGAACATATGGGTTCTCCCAGAGTAGAATGCGTATTGTATATTATCAAACACTTGCGACACAGCATGTATTAAAATCTTGTATTTGTGTGTTGTCATTTTTGTTTAGTAGTGACTCAGTTACCTCAATGTATTTGATATATAATTGAACACTTGAAGTCCAAAATGTATTCAAATGTTGTATTTGTGTGTTGTCATTTCATTTAATAGTGACTCAGTTACCTCGATTTAATTTATATATAGTCAAACACCAGAAATACAACATATATTCAACTGTTGTATATCTATGTTGTCATTTTGTTTTATTAGTGATGCAGTTACCTCAATGTATTTGATACATAATCGAACACTTGATGTACAACATATATTCAACTGTTGTATTTGTGTGTTTTCATTTTGTTTAATAGTGATTCAGTTACCTCGATGTATTTTATATATAATCAAACACTAGAAGTACAAAATATATTCAACTGTTGTATTTATGTGTTGTTATTTCCGCTAATAGTTACACAGGTTGTGTTTATACCACAGAGATGAACAGGTGTAAATAGTACCACAAAATAAGCAGTTACAATATATTAAATTGTTGAGTCCCCATCAACAAGGCTTTAGATTAGCTAATTACAGAATCATACTTTATAAACAAAATAATATGGTGCATATACAGAATATAGTATATATGGCAGACTAGACTGGGATTAACCGGTTACTATCATCCAATGGGATATGTACAGGATGAATGACACGTGTTAGTTGCTTCAGTCTTCAGGTAGCTTGGTAACGCGTAACTTCGCTTGGAGGAGGTGGCCACTACTAAGGGGTGGAATGGTCCACTAATGACACTGCTAGATGAGCATGCTGCCACCTGCCAGTCCGCCTGAGCTAACAAGGGTCAGCACAGCTGCGACAATCACCATGGGTTAATGTGGTTCATATGTGACTACAGGTTTCACCTCTTTTATCAGTTTATCTGGCATTCCATTCTTCAGCAACCTTTTGTTGTTGAAGATTTATACTGCCTATCATGGATAAGCCTGAATAGGCTTGTTTTCACCATTAAACAGTTTGTCGATAGAAAGCCCGAGCCTACACTTTTACCGACCCAAGGGATTTTTAACCTCCCACACCACATAGACATGGTATGAGACCAACAGATTAGGAGTTCAACCTAGAAAAAAGTCAGACACTCTAACCACTCCACCACAGAGAACACCTATGGTCCGGTGTCACGGTTTAGATTTTCTGTGGGTTTACATTCTACACTCAGGGTTCTGTGCATGCGCGAGTCACCTGAGTTATATCCAAATAGAACACCGCGAGTGGAGTTGACAAAACATGTGTTATGTAAAAAAAAAAAAGAACAAGTTTTGAATTAAGCGACCATTTTCCCCACCCTGAGCGTGGAGAAGCGTATTCGATTATTCAACCCGAGTCTGTAGGATGTGTGCATGCATGACCCGAGTTGATTAATCGAATATGCCTAATTTGCCGGAAATGCCGTCCGATGCAGAACCCCCGCGTAGAATGTAAACCCATGCAGAATTTAAACTGTGACACCGGCACATACACCACAGGTTTTCTTTTGGGTATTGAGCTTTATATATGTGACTTGAAACAATAAAAAACCTTGCTTAGAAACATTCATGTTTCTGTAGTCCGGCATTTTATATAATTCGGCAATAACTAGGTCCCATGCAATTGCCGGATTAAAGAGGTACAACTTGTACTACAATAGTATATATTGCAGAATATAGCACTAGCATGAATACTGGAAACAATAATATACAATCTCGAGATTTCAGGGTCAAGGTCATTGCTTCTCCCCCTCCATCTCACCTTCCACAAAAAGTAAATAAACAAAAGATACTGAGTAAAAAATAAAATTCCTAATCTAACCAACAAATTCTCTTTTATTTTGCTAAGAGGTTGTTTCTTCTTTTTAGCTCCAAGCATACAGCATATATAACGGGAAAATAATCACTTTTTAGGAAACAAAAATTATTTAAATGAAATAGAAATGAAACTATGTTTGTTTCCTAGCGAGCAAGATGTACAGGTTTCAATGGTGTGTTCAACAATAAACAGCCCACCCATCTCCTCAGATTTTATTATTTAACCGTGAATGAACCGATGAGCTTTGATTCCCTGAAGTCAGAGACAGTTAGTTATCTTCAAAACTCATAACAATGATTGCAACTGGTTAAAACTGTCCCGTTCACTTATCCAAATAGAACAATCTTAATTTGTCCCTGCGGCATGGTTGGGGGGAGGGGGGGGGTCCCCCCTCTCCTTAATTACATTATGCCGGTTTAACAGAACACGGCGCAGGCGACATTGTCAGTCGTTGCTTGGCGACGGCCCCGCTGGTTTGCTGTGCGTTTTGTAACGACTATTCTGATTGGTCGAAGCTGGGGTCGCCCTGAAGTCGGCTCTGCTGCAGCAAGAGCAGGGTGAGTTCCGGCTTGGAGATCTTCCCGTCGTGGTCGGTGTCCCACTGGTCCAGGATCGCCGATTTCATGAAGCAAATGTCTTCGGTGTCATAGTCCTGTTAGATGGGGTTAAAAGTAATAATTTATATATATATATATATATAATCCTGTTAGATAGGGTTAAAAAGATTAGTTTATATACGTGGCGTGAATGACAATGGGAGCGCCCGTAGTTAGGGTCGGGCCCGATGGTGGCGCCACCAGTACCAGGATGTAGGATAAGGAGTGAATACATCGAGAATAGTTGTTGGTAGATAATGAATAAAACAATTAATAATAACAATTCCCTGCCGCGCCTTTATACTTGCATAATGTTTATCCATCACATATATAGTCCTGTTACACGGGGTTATAAACAGAAGGGCTACAACTCAAATCCATGTGGCTAACACCCAATGCAGTATATACAGAGGTGAAGTGCAGGTAACATGTGTGTTTATTCAAAGAAATAGTGTAGCATCTGGGCCCATCCCTACGAAGGAAATATAGACAAAATAGGGCGGGTGGGTGGAAATATTTGCACATCGCTGGCTTGCTGAGAAGTGAAGTGAGAGTGGCAAGCGTGGCCAATGACGGAGGAGGCGTGAAAGCCCGCTGGACAATCAGGTGGATAGAGAGATAAATTGATCTGTCCACCGAAGGACAAATCCAAGGCTTGGTGTAGAAGGGAGTGGGGGCGGGGCGGGGAGGAGAGGTGTCATTCCCGTTGAATTAAGCACAATCAGAATGTTGTGACCTGGTGACCGATGGTTGTGGGTATGGGTATCTTTTCTTTTGTTTACTGGTCACTATAGCCGTGTTCACACGGGAAAAGTTTACGCCGCTTTATACAAGGCGGATAATATGAACCGAATTAGTGTCGTGTTCACACGGGCAGTACTTGGGCCAAAAATCGATATCAGCACATGAGCAAGTCCATACTAAACAGCACCAGTTTCGGTTAGTCGACATCGGCATGAGAGAGTGTGGGTTTGACCTAGATATGTATAGACTGAATCATATTGTTTTGGAACGGTCAAAACTTCTGCTGGGCAGTGAAAACCTTAAAATCAATCATGAAAAAAATATATGTGCACCTCTAGCAGGTTCATAGACCAAATTATATTATATAGTGTGACGTGCTTAATCCGCCTCAAGTAAGTCGGTTGCGTTCACATGGGTGATATAAGTCGAATCATAAAATTCGGTTCATATAAACCACCTAGAGAGGTGGTTTATAAAATCTGAATTATATGATTCGAATCAGCCCCCAAACCGCCTCAGCCGCGCGTTCACATGCCAAATGTAACCCAAACTATAAAAGTTGATTTTTATGATTCGAATTAACTGCCCCATGTGAACACGGCTTATGATTGAGTCGGCTTGGCACCCTTGCAGGGTTTCTATGCAGTTTGGCGTGCACTTTGAAATTATGACACCATAGATTTCAGCAATAACAGGTTCTATTAATTTGATATAGCATTCCCTTCTACACAACAATAAATGCTTAATAATTGCATTGGTATAAAGCAGGATATGTAGGATTAAATATAGTTAAGTGTTTTTGGTTTAGACAAATTTGATGATTTCATTGGAATATGCTGCTTTACAAAAGCCACGCATCTTTGCGATGTAGTTTGTTGTTGGGGTTTTATGTCGTCCTCGCAACATCTAAGGTCATATCAGGACGGGTACGGACTTGTGACAATGTGCACTCATGGCGACTTTATAGCACTGCCCTACTGCGAGACCAGGCCATCAGCACCATGACCTGATATCCAACTCAGTCACATTATCCTGACACTGAGCCAAGCAGTTCTTGCCCTATCCAACTACTTATGAGCACCTGGCTAGGACGTGACAAGCATAAATTTCTAAGTCATTGGTTTGACTCGATTCGGCTTGAAACTTGAATCCCATGATCTACCAAAACGGGAGGCGGATGCTCAATTCATTCAGCCATCCCGTCTGGTCTCTTTGCAATACAGCTGCAAATGTTCAATATTAAGTAACATAGGAGGAAAAATAGACAAAGTGAGGCAAGAATAGAAGAAAAGAAGACAGAAAGGATTAACTGCTACCTGTTGTACAAGCTCCATGAGATCCTTAAGGAAACCATTCAGTTCTTCATTTTCTATGGTGCCATTCTTATCCTGTAAAAGTGAAATAAATATGTTAATATTAAGCATTTATTTTATGCACATATAATTATTGCCACATACTACAGGGGCCTTGCTACCATATACGCAAGTGCGCAGCTGCGTACCACCTAAGCTTACAACTTTAAACAAAATTAAACTAAGTAAGCATTATTCACGATATTCATGATGTGTTATTTGCAGTCCCAGATTTGGAGAATTGTGATTATTGTTATAATCGGCCTTCACTGCTTTCATATGAATCGATAATAAAGAACAACGACGATAGGTTGTTGTTGGTACATTGAAATGAAAGTAGGTAATGAGATTGAAAGTAGGTAATGAGATTGAAAGTAGGTAATGAGATTGAAAGTATGTAATTAGAGTAAGCCATAACACTTAACAGGAAGTCATACTCATAACACTTCCAACACAGCACTCCCAACACAAATACAGTATTTAAATCCACAACTTATTTCTGTATAGGTACAGGCTTATATCTCAGAACAGACTACACAGCTAAGGTAGATCACCCTGCTTCATATTTATATATATATATAAACAGTTGGCCCCTGGTAAACAGAATAACAAGAGACTGGAGTGGTTGAGAACAGTATATATTCTCTGGCAGGAATATGTTAATTGCCCACCTAAAATAAAAAATCTGACCATCCGAGCAGGTCTGGAGGCAGTAGTGATCAGACACAGCTGGTATCAGGGTGGCCAGGAGCAACTCACAGGTGGCACCATAGTGGAAGAAACAGGAACTAACTCCTATGACAGTTGGATAGTAGGTAATAACTAATATATAGAAGAGAACTGATAAGTGGTAGTGTCCTTGTTATACTAATAGACATTATAAACATTAATGAATATGGAATGGTGTGTTTCTATCTGATCTGCTACTTATAATATGCATCAACCATCTCCCATCCCCTCCTCCACACTGATCAGAGGAGAGGGTGGTATTCACCCTATTCACGCCGCGGCCATGTTGAAACCAGACTGAGGGCACTTACACGTCTGCGAGGCGCGGTTGTATGTAAAGTAATGTGACAACATTTTTGTCAACCAAAACCTCTTGAAATCACTCAAATTTGAGGGTATTCATTTTTAAATGTAACATATTCATCTTTGCATACCTTTTTTCTATCTATTGGCCAATTTTCACGAAGATTGGGTGACCCTTGCATGGTGATTTTCCCTATTCTTTAACTACAATGTGACTGTCAACTTCAAGTCTGCATAGTTATGGTGGTATCATGTAATGCAGCACTGTCAGCATAGCTATCTGGGCAACAGAGTTAAACAACTAGTCTTAGTAATTACAAATTAATAAAAGCTTTAAAAGGGTTAGAATATATATTTTTAATATATCTATATTAAGAACGTTATGCAATTTTGAATTTAAGAAAAGATTGGTAGCCAAGGTGAGTGACTTTGTTGACATTGCCTACTGATATGCATCTGATCATCACTCAATCTTCATGAAAATTGACCAATAAATAGAAAAAAGGTAAGCAAAAATTATTATGATAGTTTCAAAAGTTAATATCCTCAAATTTTACTCCTTTAATTTATCTAGTGGTTCATACACATCAGCACACAGTAGTGTCTTATGGCCTTTTAAGAAAAGATTGGTAGCCAAGGTGAGTGACTTTGTTGACATTGCCTACTGATATGCATCTGAACATCACTCAATCTTCATGAAAATTGACCAATAAATAGAAAAAAGGTAAGCACAAATAATTATGATAGTTTCAAGAGTTAATATCCTCAAATTTTACTCCTTTAATTGATCTAGTAGTTCATACACATCAGCACACAGTAGTGTCTTATGGCCATTTTCAATACCGACGCTTACTCAGCCTCGTTCTGATGCCTAATTAGGTTGCGCGTGAATAGGGTGAATGGGCGACCTGGAACGCGACTAATCTGCACTGGGGCAGACATAGCTTGGGTCCAGCTCCAGTGTCCGGCGAGCTGCCCTCTCCACCAGCCCAATTAATTTGAAATGTTGCTTTAATAAATGAGGGCAGGTGTGTTGGGCCAGCCAGAGTCAAGTTAACTTTGTCCAACTAAGTGAGTTGTCTTCTCATCTTGTGCAATACTCTAATAATATGCTTACATCTGTACAAGCAAGTGTGACAATTCATATATTGTAAAATCAAATGACTATCTTCCAGTTCACAAGTACAAACTTAAATCGACATAATCCCCGTAAAGCTTGGTCTGTTATTGATTATAGGTATTGAAAATACCATCTGATCATCTCATCCATAAATAATTCAAATGCACCATAACTCTTAAGTCTCCAATACAAGCGCAAAGATGCTACTCAATCGGAATGAATCTGTTGAGAAAAGACTAACTAATATTGTATATATATATATATATATATATATATATATATACACATATATATATATACATGTATATATGTGGATACACCAACGCCCATTAACATTATGTTTAGGCTCCTGAAATCCATGGCTTTAACTGAAACAGTGTTAAGTGAATACTGCCATAGCTCTATCAAAATACCTAAAAAAAACCTCAGACAAATGTTATATTGATAAGGATCGTACAGGTGATACATCATACTTTCCATTGGCTTCTTATTCACCTGCTAGTTGCATAGTTGTTAATATATATATTCTTTTCCTTCTAGATGACATTAAAACGACATGCTACTGAGAGAAGCGACGTTAAAGCTGCATAGTCCGATGAAATATCAAATTTTCAAAACCAAACCAATGATCTAGATTTGACTTTACATATCTAACTTAGATACTGGTGGACTTATTAAGCATTTGTTTCTGCATAGAAGACAATACTGAGTCAATTTAATCAAACGTGTTACTGCAGAAGTCAATGGTGTCCGAGTTTTGGCAAGCTTGCCAAAACTAATATTCCATGTTTGCACTCAACATATCTCAAAACTTTACCATTTAAAATAAAAGTAACTTTGAACTAATGTAAAGTAGATACTAGTGATCAATCTAATATATTTATCTCAGAAAAAATACAGAAATTCAAAACCATCGGACTATGCAACTTTAATAAGGGCGTTGGTGTACGACCAGACACAGCTGGCTTATACTTTATACGAGGTCAGAGCCCCTGACAGGTGGCGCCGCGTGGCCAAACCTGGAACTAAACGAGGTCATACACAGGTCTGGTTCGCAATTTAACAATACAAATATAACTGAAGATGGTAGTGTCCTTCTTTATATTCCCATAATAGATTGTAGAGCACATTTATAATGTATATATACTGACAGCTATTGTTATTGAAATATAAAGTATGTTGTATGAATTACTCACCCGATCGTAAAGATTGAAGACTCTATCTATGTCCTTCTTTGTGATCTTGTTGGCTTCCTAAAATTCAAGAATAAATATGGACATCAAGCTAGTGGTAATCAACATAGAACATATTTCACTTTTATATGAAATTCTTTAAAAATAGTTACATTGAATATCTTTATTTATATTTCTTTGGTAGTTGTAATCATATCCGTCTTCAGATTTAATTTTGAGTGATATCTGGTATTTTAACATGTTGCTATCATGGTGGATAGTGCTCAAACTGTATGTGCATGTAAGAGTTTACAGATCGGAACTTCAATTGATACAATGTGGCTTATTCGATTGTGGTTAATATCTCAAATATAAAACGGTGTCATTGATCAATAAGAGCAGTTCAGACGTGTATCAGTTATCCATTGTTCAGATCATGTAATTTTTGTAGAATTGAGAAAATTGATGTGATATATTAAATATGAAACTGAGCTCCATCTATAGATAAGGCAGTCAACCATAGGCCATATGTAGAGTAAAATAGGTTATGTGAATATATATATGCACATATATAAGCTCTTCTAACCGTGTTATTATATATTAAAGGACCAACCACAGTACAGAACCTCATTAATTAATGCCCGGGAACCAGAATAGAACGTCTACTATAATTGTCCTCTGCTGTCAGTAATTAGACCACAGGCGACATCTGGCGGGCCAGGAAAACATAACTGGGTTAAAATAGATTACCTTGAAATAATAATAATAACAAAACATAGGGTGATTAAATTAAAATTAGCATTGTCGAATGCAAACAGAACACCACAGTTTTTAGTAGAAAGAGGCAAACAAATGAAGAGAATTGCCGGTTGGGATGAAAGAGTAATATACATGTTTATCCATGTATATATATCTATGATATACATATTATATATAGCACGATTTGTGAGTTGTACTTACAATGTGGCGCTGAGGTGCAGAAACGTAACACACAGATATAGCAAAGACGAGGAATATGACAATGTTGAATGAACTGAGTTTGTGGTTTTAGTGTAAAGAAATGTCTACAGAATAGAATTATATTAGAGGGAGAATCTGAGAAAGAATTGTCCAAGCATTAAATAGGCGTTTTCCCCACTGAACTCACAGTTCATGTCGATGCACATGCGCACTCGTACGTGGGTGGTTGGGTGGTGCAATGGGGGAAATTGGTGTCAACGAGCATGCGCAGTGTACGTCTGTAACTGTACATGCCTATATATATATACATATATATATATATATATGTATCATATATACATATATATATATATATGGCCTCACAGCTGAGACGATATGCTTTATCGTATTCACTTATTATCGGCGATCTGTTTCGATTAACACGATTTACATGATTATATATATATATATGTATATATACATACATATATATACATAATACATATATATACACATAAACTTATATATTCATATGCATACATGTACATACATATATACCTATATACACATATATACATATATTCACATATACATATATACATATATGTATTATACATACATGTATAGAAAAATATATATATACACAAATATATAGTTATTGTATACAGATACATGCATGCATATATATACATAAATATATATATACATATATATATATATATATTCATATGTATCCATAACTATTAATATGCATATGCATGTGTATATATGTACATATATAATACATATATATGCATATATACATATACACTTATGTACATACATATGCATATGAACACACATATATATATACTTATATACATCCATACACTTATGGATATATAATATATGCATACTTACATGTAAATATACATATCTACATGGAAATAATTAAATACATATCTACATATACATATATATGTATATAATGTGACAAATTTAATACGGCACCAGAATCGAACAATGTCTGTAGAATACCACAATTTGTTCCATATGCAATAAAGCATGAAGTCCATGAGGTGCCATCTGCAGGAGCTAACAATTATAGTCGTCATGCATGGGTGGAGCTAGATAAAAGATTCACCCTGTACTTACAGTACAGGGGTGAAAACCAACCCATTAGAAAAGCTGGCGAAGAATTTTGACATGCTGGGTTAATTAACTGAGCTGGTAAATTCTTAATTTAAGAAGCACAATATATTCTTTATGTACGTCTTCATATTTACCCGCTACTTTTGAGTTGAAAAATATAATAAAACATATACTTTAATGCAATTTAAAAGTGAAATCAATGGAGTTCTCTGGCCGCCATCTTGTCTTTTTGCATTCTCTCCCATTTCACCAACTTTGTGTTTATATAAGTAACCATTTGACACTGGTGCCAGGCATTCTACTTCCCATTCCATACTAAAGCTATTTTCGCCCATATTTAGACTATGTTGTCATTCACCCCTGTACTGGAAGTATGGGGTGAATCTTTTATCTAGGGTGGAGCCAGTTCTGGGCAGCCATTTCTAATGGGCCTAAGCCAGATAAGTGTGTCTCACATAGGCTTCGGCCTACTTGAAACACTGCCCTCACCAAGGAGCATTATTGCATATGCAAACTCATGTACTTCGCTATTGGTGAGGACCTTAAGGGGGAATATGGTGGGGCATCACATGACCTTTAGTGACAAGTACGTTACATCATGTGCATGCACAAGGATACGGATATTGGAGGCAAACGTTGACCAGAGTGACATTCAACCTGTATAATGACATATATATGTATATATGTATATATGTATATATGTATATATGTATTTATGTATATATGTATATATATATTTATATATTTATACATATTTATACATATACACACATTCATATTTAGATATATATAAATATATACATATATACATATAAATACATTCATATGTACATATATACATATATATACATATGTACATATGTACACATATTATGTACATATGTATACAAAGATGTACATGTATCTGTTCATGTGTATCTACATGCATGTATGCATGCATACTTCTATATATATGCATGTATGCATATATAATACATATATAATATATACATACACCTACATATACATATATGCATGTTCATATATATGTATATATTCCTACATAGGTATATGTATATATATTATATACATGTATATGTACATAAATATGCACATATGTATATATGCATACCTATATAAGTACATATTTATATTCCCATATGTTTATATAAGTATACATGCATACATATGCATATAAATACATACTACATACATAATTATACATGTAGATATATTTTTATATAATAAAAACATTGGCACCAATACCACAAAGGAGGAAGGAACCATGCTCTGATTACAATTTGTGGAAGGGGACGTGGGTGGATTGACCTTCGCATGTCCTTAGCTCCAACTTAGAGGTCAGTTGGCTTGCCTGAAATAATGCTCAGAGTTGTGTGAACTATCCCCGTGATATAATTGTTCTATTATCATGTTATAATTGCCGTATTTCCTCGCCTAGCAAAAACAAACTTCACAAGTAATTAACAAAGGGACCACTTCACATTCAAATTTGAAAAGGGAGAAACCCCCCCCCCCCACCACCACCAAAACTCAGGGTTGATATACAGAGCAGTGACGTAACTAGACACGTGTCTGCATTTCACTTGAGGCTACCATGACCTTTGACCTTTGACCTATCAGAAATTTGTACTTGGATTCCCACGCTAAATAACGCACATATTTAGACCATTAAGAACTCCCGCTCAACGAACGGGATCAGTATGGCCATTAACTTTCCCACACCGCACTGGAGTGGTGAATCGGTAAAAGCAGCGCTGTGTGGCCAGCCGAGTCAAGCCAATGACTTATCAAATTTATACATATCGCTACCTAGCCTGGCGCTCAGCACTAATAGGATAGGGCTAGGACTAGTTTTCTCAGAATCAGGATAATCTGACCGAGTGGAATGTTGGGTTACAGTACTGGAGCCTTGATTTCCCAGTTGGGCATCACTATAAACCTGATCATGATGGTGCACTGTCACAAGGAGGTACATGTCCTGATATGAACTTAAATGCTGCTAGGACCTAAAGCCCCCTACAAACAAGCATTTGCCCACAAACTTTCTACAGGTAACCACTATGGCAGCCTTGATGATGATTAATTATTGCAGTGAAATTCAATATTAATAGAGGTATTTATACGGTATTCAATAGTAATAGATGATCGATGGTATGCAATACTAGTAGAGGAAATACGGTATTTAGACGAAGAAATATTCCAGTCCACACATTTTCTGTTTGGCATGTTTTCACTTCCAATATCTCCAAAGTTAGCCATTTAAAATAAAAGATACTTCAAACTAAAGTCAGGTAGATGATAGCGATCATCCTTTCATATGCATCCTTTACAAACAAAATTGATAGAAATTCAGATTATGCAAATTTAATAGACAAACCGTTTAGATTGAAATTGAGCAACATTTCGGGAATAAAGCTCCTTTTAAGAAATTCCCTTCATTGGTATTTCAGCTAGCTCAGCTAGTTATTTGAGCCAGCTGAACCATCTAACTCAGCCAGCTATCTGAGTCAGCTTTTTGAGCCAGCTAGTTGAGCCAGTTAGCTCAGTCAGCTAGTTAAGTCAGCTAGTTGAGCCAGTTAGCTCAGTCAGCTAGTTGAGCCAGCTTGTTCAGTCAGTTAGTTGAGCCAGTTAGTTGAGCCAACTGGTTGAGCCAGCCAGCTGACAATGATAGAGGTAGTTTTTCATCCCGGTGTTGCGGCTTTCCAGGGACACCAGTTTGCCAGGGAAACATTGCTTCTGCACATGCGTCAAAATCAAACAGCATCGTCACTAACCTCATAAATTTAATATACTGTTTTTGGTAAAGATGTCTTCTATGTGTGTACCAAACGATTTGTTTCTAGGTGGTGTCGTTTTAGAGATATTTAACTTTTCCTGTATTTTATGTATGAAGATTGCTCACGGCCATTGACAATGCCTTGAGTTGGATGGTACGCGCAGTGAAAAACATTAGTTTTATTCAAAATTAATAGAAATCAAGAACCCTAACCTTATCAATTTAATATAATCTTAATGGTAAAGATGTTTTCTATATGTGTACGAAGCGATTTGTTTCTAGGTGGTGTAATTTTTAGAGATATTTGATTTTTTCTGTAGGAAGATTTGCTCACGGCCGTTGACAATGCATTTGAATGGAAGTGTCCCTGGCAAACTGGTGTCCCTCGGAATCCGCAACACCGGCACTGTCATGTTGCCAGTTAAGTGTTGGACATGCGACGGTCAGTGTGTGAATAAAGTCTAAGCTGTATCTGCGTACCTCACTATCGCCCTCACGCATCTTACGTAGATAATTACAAACACAGAGGCAGGCCAATAAATCATATGTCAGCATTGGACCTCTACGGCTGAGTTAAAAGCATGATGTACAGATTGAATATTGCTATAGACATTCGAGCAAACAAAACTGGGGGGGGGGGGAGAACTACTAAAATAGGTTTTTTTAAACAAAAAAATAAACACCTCAAGAACTTTTAAACAAACTGGGAAAAAAACTTTAACAAATATAAAAACAAGAAAACTGAACAAAAAAACACATCTCATGAGTAAACAAACAGGAAAAAAAACCTTTAAACAAATAGAAAAACAAACAAAAATTACCCAAAACACCTCATGAGCATGTAAACAAAGGGGAGGAAACTATAAAGAATAAAAAACCGGGAAAAAACTACACCTCATGAGCACTAAAACAAACTGGAAAAAAATCTTTAAAAATACAAAAAACAAAAACAAAACAACAAAAATCAAATCCATTCTATCGCCAGCTATTATTGTATATCCCATATAGAAAAAATATTTATATCCTCATCCAGAGTGGGGTTGAATGACAACCCTGCCAAGATCCAAGCAAGAACTGCTTCAATAGGAATTAACTGTGGATGTAGTAGTTCCAATGTGTAGTGTTTATCTATCTTGGCGTAAAGTTCTGAAATTGGTAGAGAATGCAAATAAACCAAGATGGCGGTCGCAGAAGGCTCTAGACTGAACTTTTAAAGTCTATTAATTAACAGGATTTAATAAATGGTTCATCCCAAATGTAGAGGGCTATGGTAAATAAGCTTTAGAGCTATATATTTAGCATTTTTGAATGTAAATTCATGTGGTTATTTCCATAACCCGCCTTCCTGACACTTCTTCTATATAGGGTAGATCGTGGGGTCGTGAGTTCGAACCCTGATCGAGTCAAACCAATGACTTTAAAATTGATACTTGTTGCTTCCTAGCCTGGTGCCCGGTATTATTAGGACAGGCCAAGGACTGGTGTGCTCAGTGTCAGGATAATGTGACTGAGTGGGATATCAGGTCATGGTGCTGGCAGCCTGGTATTCCAGTGGGGCAGCACTATAAAGTCGCCATGAGTGCGCACTGTCACAAGTCGGTACCCGTCCTGATATGGCCTTATATGTTGCTAGGACGTAAAAACAACAACAAACAAACAAATCTATATTGGGTTGCTTAGTAGTACTACTGTACTGGAGACAGTGCTGCGGGAGAAACTACCCCCCCCCCCCCACTATCTCCACTCCTTCTGAATTCACCCATTCATTAATAGATGCTACGCATTGTACATTGTAAGTATGCTGTAAACAAACTAGCACAGACCTCACAAGCCTCGTTTCGGATCATACATGAATGAAATCTACTCAGAAATGCACACATAAAAAGGGAATTGTGTGGAGAACATATAGACATATAAAATAATAACACAAGTTCTTACTGTTAATAGCAAGATAAAAAAAAGCAGGAACTCATCAACGTAATCAAATTAGTCACAATGTTTGTATTGCATTTGATTTGGTAGGAATGACACATTTTCTCCCCATCCTGCTGCGCTTTGGACTCATACTTTGGGTAGGTGCACAAATTCATCTTCCTTCCACCTGATTGGCCAGCGGGTTTTCACACCTTATCCATCATCAACTATAGCTCGCCACTCTCTTTTCACTTCTGGGTAAGCTGGCAACGCACACAAATCTTTCCGCCCACCCGACCTACTACTGTTTTGCTGTTACAGTATAACCCCGTTAAACCAAACTTAAAGGGACCCTAGAAATTTGTTTGGATTAACCGATCATTGGCTTAACCGAGCTTTGGCTTCAACTTTGACTTGGGCTTTGGCAAAAATGCGGGTGCATTATGAATGTAATATAAAATATATGTGGACACTTTGATTATTGTTTTTTATGTATATACAGTATAACCCCATTAAACCAAGCTTGGTTAAACCAAACAATCGCTTAATCCAAACTTTTTTTCGGCAGTTCGGGAAAATACTACCATTTATCATATAAAAAGGTAGGTGGGGTCTCAGATGACCGTATAACCACATGAAAGTTTGGTTTAGCGTACCGGAAGTGGCCTGGGGCCTGACAATTTTGTTTGGATTAACCGATAATTTGGATTAACCGACTTTGGTTTACCCGACTTTTTTATATGATAAATAGTAATGTTTTGCCAGGCCACCGACAAAATTTTGGATTAACCGATCGTTTGGTTTAACCGAGCTTGGTTTAACGGAGTTGTACTGTATTATGTTTTCGTTGCTTACTGATGGGCCCACACAGTACTCTTTCACTTGAATAAACCTCTTGTACCGGTACTTCTACTCTGTGTCATTCCTTTGCCAAATCAGGATTTGTAATCATGTAAATAAAATTGAAATTGAAATTAAGAATTAATCAGAGTACAAGCATCTAAACAGGTAGATATTCAAAGCATCCGCTCTCGAATCTAGGTGAGCAATTTTCATTGGGCATTTTATGATGCCCAATTGTTATTGGGCAATTGTACAATGCCCAATGACAATTGCTTTGTTTGCGTTTAAACTAGAACTATCAGCACAATATTTACAATAGATATATATATATGGGTGAATGATGTGCATCTATTACACCTGAATAGAAATGGGTATATTTGTGATGGAACCATAGTGTAAAAATATACGGATTTTCAGTTCGGAATTATATATTGGCAGAGAGCATTATTATCCTCGGGCGACGGAGTGGGGACCAAGGTTATATAATAGAAAAGCATTGGGTGCCCCACTCGCTGTGTTACATATTAGACTATGGGAGATATATGTTAATACATAGTACCCGAGATTATGACGAGATGTTCCTATATAAGAGACAGTTAATGTTTGGTGAAATGTCCCCTCTATGCACCAGAAAGGATGCAGGTGGAGGAAAAGGACATTTTTAATATATATATATATTGTAACTGTCTGCAACTACCTGTTATCACAGGGCCGATGGGCCAGCACACCAGCCATACTGCATACATTATCTACACCACCTGCAGCTGGGTTGGGTGACCGCTGCCCGTGGGGGGGCCGTCGCCTCCCAGGCTGTGGAGGGTGCCTGATTGGCTGGCTGTGGGAGGTCCAGTCCCCTGCACCCGCGTGCCCCACCTGACCACACTAGCCTCACTTTGATATAGATTATTCTGGACACTGCTCCAGACACACTGGGCAGCAACACTCCACTCCTGACTCTTGAGTGAGACACACTCTCTCTTGGGTAGGTACCCAGATACTCAGTCTGATGCTACCACCTTTCATATATACAAACTGAGCTGTGTGCAACAACCATGGGACTCCGGTTCAATGGGCTGTAGGCACTGATTCTGATACATCCTAACTAGAGTAATGAGGCTTGGTGTGGACAGAAGGTGAGGGGTCAGGGTGATAGGTCACTAGTAGGTGAACAGGAGTTGATGCCAATAAAGCACAACTTCTTCACTGTCAATCTTTCGTGACTTGTCTTCCCTTTCTTCCTTATGAGTTTGTTTGAGAGGGGCATCATGTGTGAACTGACAGACGGTTGTCTGAATGCATCTGGGAAGAGTTTTGTGGTATTATCTGGTGCTCAGACGGCAGTAATATTATAGTAGGACACACACGATCTATTTATAAGCCAATTATATAGCATAGTAAAGGCATATACATTTTCAGCGGTACAGTGAAGGTACATGGGAAGGCAGTGTACGCGTGAGCAGACAGGTGGCACCGTGCAATGGATTGGAGGTTAGTTAGGCTGGAACAGTAGGTCACTAGATCAAGGCTCCTCTAGTTAATGACTGAGGAAGGAGTAAGAGCTTAGGAGCAGATAGAAGCCTCTGGATTTATTATACTCGTACAATGGCTTATACAGCATGTATGTAAGGGTAGCCGAATGAGTTAAGCATATATTTCTTCTGTAGAAGTTGACGAGTTGGAACCCTGGCCAAGTCAAACCAATTTATACTTGTCAGTACTTAGCTTTGGCGCTTGGAATCACTGGGATATGACCAGAAGCAGTGGAATGAGGAAGACCAATTGTCCGCGATTTATATTTCTCCTGCTTAATCACTAAAGTTTAACTAAAAGTATTTTCTTATCTCAGTTATCTGTCCTTTCATTCTTGCTATTTTGTTAAATCTTGCATAGTACTTAGTGAAATAACTGCAATATCTAAAGTCTGATTGGTTAGATCTTTGTTGGTAAGGTTGCTGATAGATTTAGTGCATGACTTAAAATTAAATAAATTAGGGCGTGACTAAAATAAATCAAGGGCCATAATTATATCAGTTTTTGCACTGTTGGTCGGCCATAGTATTTGAGGGTTTCAGATGTGTATACGTCCCGTGACTATGTGACTGTGTGAAGTGCAGATTTGCATGAATGAAGTGCATATATGTGTGGACAAGTTGCACAAGTGTACATTTGATTACATGTGTGTATGAGAGAAGTGTGTGTATGTGGGGTGTGCAAGTGTAAGTTTGAAATGGTCTGGTGTATGTGTGAGGTGACGATGTATATGTATGAAGTGTAGATATGTATATGTGAAGTGTACAATTGCATGTGTGAAGTGTATATCTTTATGTGTGAAGTGTGTGTATTAACAAAAAATGAGTATGTGTGAAGTGTAGATGGGTATATGTGAAGTATATGTGTGCATGTATGAAGTGTAAATGTGTATGTATTAACTATGCATGTGTATGTGTGAACTGTAGATGTGTATGTGTGATGTGTAGATGTGTATGTATTAAATATAGATGTGTATGTGTGAAGTGTAGATGTGTATGTGTGATGTGTAGATGTGTATGTATTAACTATAGATGTGTTTGTGTGAAGTGTAGATGTGTATGTCTGATGTGTAGATGTGTATGTATTAACTATAGATGTGTATGTGTGAAGTGCTCACTTGCATGTGTAAAGTGTAGATGTGGATGTGTGAAGTGTACATTTACACGTGTGGAATGTAGATATGTACATTCGAAGTGAGTGTGTGTATGTATTAACTATACAGGTGTATGTGTGAAGTGTATATGTGTATCTGTGAAGTGTACATTTACATGCATGAAATATAGATATGTATGTGTGAAGTGTATATGTGTATGTATTAACTATACACGTGTATGTGTGAAGTATGTAGGGGTATGGGTGAAGTGTACATTTACATGTGTAAAGTATAGACATGAATGTGTGAAGCGTACATGTGTGTGAAACATACATGTGTATGTGTGAAGTGTAGATGTGTTTATGTGATGTGTTCATGTGTATGTGTGGAGCATACATGTGAATGTGTGAAGTGTAGATGTGTTTATGTGATGTGTTTGTGTGTATGTGTGAAACATACATGTGAATGTGTGAAATGTACATGTGTTTACGTGATGTGGTTATGTGTATGTGTGAAACATACATGTGTATGTGTGAAGTGTGCATGTGTATATGTGATGTGTTTATGTGTATGTGTGGAAGGTACATGTGCATGTGTGAAGTGTACAAGTATATATGTGAAGTGCACATGTTTATTTGTGGCGTATACATGTATACATGTGTGAAGCACACATGTATACATGTGAGGTGTAGATGCATAGTGTACCTGTCTATTTGTGAATGACGCATTTGGATGTTTGACACAAGTTGATGTATGCATGGTGTGAAGTGCATTAGACAGCACTGAAATAGTAATAAAGCAACAGTGTTGTCTGTGTGTTCAACTGACAACACTGGTATTGGTAATGCCCGCCATATGCTACACTACAATTATTGTAGCCGAGCACCCAAACAAATACCAACCGGCATCGCAAGAGACCCCATTTACTACTGCACATCAACTATGGAAGGTTTGGCCATGAATATCGACCCTATATTTAAATACATGACTTCGAAATTTTCGTTTGAGCATAAAAAAAGCCTATCTCGATCCCCAATTAAAGGCCCTGTCACACTACTACGTAACGACGTCGACGTAGGGAGAACGTGAAGAACGTTGAACTTCTCGGCATAGTATGCAAATTTGGGCACAAGTTGAACGTGGATGCAGCGTAGTGGACGAGAGCGTAATGTCGGTAAAGCGTAGTGATACCGTAATTCAACGAGAGAGGTCAACGTAATGACGCTCACGGAACGTTATGAACGTTATTCCATCGCCAGAAGAACGTTACGTGACGTTAGCTATGTCATGAGACGTTGAACGTACGTTGAATGCACGTTCTCCTGAGTCTCCTGACGTTCTCCTGACGTTCTCCTGACGTTCTCCTGACTTTCCCATTACGCGCATGGACGTTTCCACGGTTTTAATGTGGGTCAACGAGTAGTGGAACGTAGTGAGGAACGTTGGCCTAACGTCCGTTTAACGTCATTGACGTTCGCTGAACGTGAACAGAACGTACGGCGAACGTAAACCCTTACGTTCGACCTACGTCAAAACTTTTGAACATGTCCAAAACATTGACGTAACTCGACGTAACACGACGTAATGTGACGTACCTCGACGTCAGTCTAACGTCATTATGACGTCATCATAACGTAATCCAACGTACATCAACGTAATGACGAAATATCACCACGTTAGGCTCACATTCGCTCATTACGTCATAGTGTGACAGGGGTATAACACAGGCTGTCTCGATCCCCGATTAACACGGTTCCATCCCCGATGTCGGCTGGTGCTTGTCGCCTGTGAGGCAGTTGTGAATGTCGTAGAATTTGACGCAGATAGAAAATGCAAACAGACTGAGTGGCCTGCACATGTGAAAGGGCAGAGCATTAATGGTGATAGTGATACACCATTTGCAAAAATGGTTTGCAAAACCGTAAACAAAACCAAAACAATGACATAAAGTTGGAGTGTGAAATTTTGGTTTTAATGAATCAATAAATACAATAAAGAATCTAACTAACAAATATTGGTTATTTAGTTCATTAAAGAAATCTTATCTTCAATTTAGGTAACAGCTATAGACAATTTCTTTTCTTATTTTAAAGTAAACCAACATCAACAACAAAAACCAACTATGTAGGTTGGTTGGTTGGATGCTGGGGTTTTGCGTCCTGAAAACATCAAATGTCATATCAGCAGATCAGGACGGAGCCAGCAATGTTGTTTACAGTGCCCAGCCTTCGATTGTTTGGCTTATGGCTTGCATTAGGCACGACACTCGCGATTTCTAGTTTCTTCTTGGCTTTTACTTTCTTTCATTCCGATTCCGCCAATCGAGTGATGACACAAAGATATGGAGATCTTACTTGAGTGCTAACGAAAGCGTAACAACATTTGAGTTGTGACCATCGTTCAACAATAGCCGTGTTCAGACGGGCAATGTAAATCGATTCGTAGAAATCGACTTGCCTAGTTTGGCTCACATTTGCCGTGTGAACGCGCGGCTGAGGCGGATTAGGGCTGAATCGATTACTGTGATGCGGATAATGTAAACCACCTCTCGAGGTAGTTTACGTGAGGCGATTTCTGTGATGCGGTTTATTTTGCCCGTGTGGATGCAACCGTCTTACGTGATGCGGACTAAGCACATCAAACTATATACTATAATTTGGTCTATGAAACCGCTAGAGGTGCACATATATTTTTTTCATCATTTATTTTTAGGGTTTCACTGCCCAGCAGAAGTTTTCACCGTTCCAAACCAATACGATTCAGTCAATACATATCTAGGTCGAACCCACACTCTCTCGTGCCGACGTCGACAAACCCAAAATGGCGCTGGTTAATCCATACTTGCTCATGCGCAGATATCCACTTCCGCCTTAAACCGACTCAAAGCACTGCCCGTGTGAACGCGAAACACTTTCAAACTAAATCGAATCATATGATTCGCCTTGTCTGATTTGCTTTACATTTTGCCCGTGTGAACACGGCTTATGTGACTACGACACTCACACTGACGATACTACGACATTGCGTCGGCTAGTGTGCGTCCACCTTTCCCAAGTGCAGAGGTTCGACCGTGTGGTTGATTGATTGATTGGTGGTTGCTTTACGCCGTGTCGGCAGCATAGGCCATATTCACGGCGAGAAATGTTTGTTTTTGTTCAAACCATCGCTTTTACATGTAAAAGCATACAATCAATTTTGTGTCAATGGACACTCATGAATTTTGTAAACTCACAATCATATAGCTAAATAAAAGTCTAAATGATAGTATTATTCACTGATGAAATTTGTTTAAAAACCTATATGAGTTGGTACAAACCAGCTGCCCTCAAAAAGGCTAAAATCTTTTCTTGTTTTACTTTAGTAAAAAGGTCTTGCATGTTGTTTGCAGTGTAAAATTGTTGGCGCAGGGCCATGAAATCCACACAGTTTAATAAAATGTGTTTTAATGTCAGTGGGGACTGACATCCAATACATTCAGGGGGAGGCTCCCCCTTGAGCAGAAAAATGTGTGTTAGCCACGAGTGGCCAATATGGCATCTTGTTAAAACAACCTGGTCGTGTCGCCCTTCCAGGCGACTCTGCGGCAGTCCGTTCACGGAGGGGGTAATTCTATGGAGTTTGTTGTCTGGGTGTTCATCCCATTCGATCTGCCATAGGTTCCAAATGTATTTTTGAATGGTAGGTTTCAGATCAGAGTGGGGAATATGACAGTGTTCCAAAGGAGCAGTCAGGGCTCGAGTGGCCGCTTGATCTGCTCTCTCATTTCCTGGGATACCCACATGACCGTGTGGATTTGTGATTTACGGATGCAAGGCAATTACGTGTATGTTGTGTGTGAAGCTTGTATCAACACAGACACACACAGAACTCACTCAGTGTGTGCACACACATGTGTGCAGAGAACCAGCTACAGTCACTAGTACGCTCGATTGCCGCTAGGATTTTATCCACGTTGTTTAAAAACTTGGGTCGTGACACTGAGAGTGACAGTGACAGTGACAGTGATAGTGACTTTTTTTTGGGGGGGGGGGGTACATTAGTTGTTTAAGCAGGGGAAATTTCAGTCGCAGACGACTGGTCTTCCTCATTCCGCTGCTCCTTGCCCTATCCTAGTAATGCCGAGCGTCTGGCTAGGAAGCGACAAGTATCAATTTTTAAGTCATTGGTTTGACTCGACCAGGATTCGAACCCACGACCCCACAATCTACCAGCATGGGAGATGGACGCTCTAACTCATTCGGCCATCCCGTCTGGTTTGAGTAAAGCAGTGCATCCACTTCAATTCAATTGTAACCATGGTAACATCCAGAAGACACCCCGGATTATACTTGCATTAAATAAATCAAATTATCTACAGTTTCATCTGAGTCTTGAACAGAGATCCGATACATATATAGGGTATTTATAGATGTATACATATATATGCATATATTTATATATGTATCCATATGAAGGGTTCAGGCGCAAAAACAGACAGACGTCATTCAGCCCAAAATGAAACCATGACTACCAGGTTTGAGATGACAGTCCCATCATTCCTATGATCAAATCTGTTTGTTTGCAGAAACTGACCCATCCCCTATATACATTATAATGCACTACCCAATATAAAATCGATTGACTTTAATTGGAAAACACAACAACAAATCCTATTTTACAGAAAACAATTCAAATGTCAGTTTTTGCACTTGGGCTCTTCATATATATATATATGGGTCATTCTTTAAAACTGGGCACAACATATTTGGTTTCCACATTACGATGCTGATAATTTGTTCTTTCTTTTATTGATTGCAAGTCAAATAATTATTGTATCCTCTGTGTATTAAGTATGTTAGCAACAGTACATTTATTGAAGCTACCCCAAGAAAGAAATTAAAATGTACTTTTATGATTTTGTGCTAATGTGAAAAAGTGAAAATTTACACACGTACACTCTGCATGTAGCCAAACTTTTTTCAACTTATTTTACAACTCTTTTCATGTACGTCATAACCTTCTCTGCTTAACAGTAATCAATCAAATCTTGTTTTACTATGTTCTATATGTTAAAATGAGGTTCTGGATGTGTCTTTGATTTTCATGTTACACGAGTGCCTGGTTTTATTTGTATTGTATGTGTAACGCAACAGTATGTACAGCCTTGTTATCTATAGCTTTACTTAGCGCAACTCAAGCTGTTACCACAAGGCGGCGCCAGCTAGGCTCCGCAAGGGGGCAGCACCTATACATACCTCCGGTTTTAACTGGCGTTAACGTAATATACTGGATCAGTTGTTCAAATACATTTAAAGGTCATAGTTTCGTACGCTAGTCCTGATAAAGTTGCATAATCCGATGAAAGAATAACAATCTTCACAGCCAATGGGTTTATCTATATCTGATGCTTCATATCAGAATGTGTACTGGTTCCGTCATCAAGTCGCATAGTCTGATAACAGCATCAACTTTTCAAAACGAAAACATATATCTAGATATGAACCTACATATCCAACTTATACACTAGTGCACTTATTAAGTATCCCCGTCCTGATATTACCTTAGATGTTGCTAGGACGTAAAACAACAACCAACAACAACTATTAAGTATTAGTTGCTGCATAGAAGTGAGGATGAAGTCGATTTAATAGAACGTGTTAATTCATTATATGACCCTTAATGTTATTAGGACGTAAAGCTCCAACAACCAACTAAGAACCTGTCAATTAATTTAGTATGTCTATATTTAAAATATTTCCCATGTTAGTCATTTCAAAGCAAAGTTACTTTAAACTGAAGTAAGGTAGATTATAAAGATCAAGTTAATATTTATATATTTACCCGAAACGAATACAAAAACCGTCAGACTATGCAACCTTAATCACTTCCTTTAGGGGCTTGGCCCCTTAGAGCATGAAAACTTGATGGTATAGACATCTTGTGATGTCATATAGTCATGTACCAATCGTGTATTGTACTCGCACACATACATGGGCAATTAAAGGGTCCAGATATGGACCGGGATGGAAATTTCTGTACTCAGAAATGAGCTGCCCCTCCTTCCCGCTCTGCTTCCTCCTACCCACCCCTCCCCACCTCCAACGCATTATCCCTCCACCCCAGCCCTTCCCCCCTGCCCCCTTCACTCCTCTCCCTCAACCTCACCGCCCCCAAACCCAAGATTTGCCACACCGCCTCCTCCCACCCACAGACCATCTCCATCTCCACTCAAACTGTAGCCACTGCTCACTCCTTCACCCAAACCACCTTCCTCTCCACCCCATGCGACCCACCTGCCTCGATATTCCTCCGCATTCTTAATGCATCACTCTGCACCATAACACCCAGAATCTCTGTTGATGCCTTAGCCTTCGGCTTAATTAACTGGCTCCACGTCGACTCCAACATCCAGCACCTCCTTCCGCATATCCGAAAAGACGTGTCAGCCCAAGTACTGCCCTGATAGCCCAAAATGGAGGTACACAATAATGCTGCCACCAGCCCGCACTCCCATCCCCATTCCACTAACAACTCCTCAACCATTCTCTCCTGGAACTGTGCTGGACTGAAATCCAAGATAGCTCTTCTTGGCAACACCTTAAAACACCTTAAAACACCTTAACATCTTGCACATGTTCAGAGGTCAACCACGTCACCCCCTCTACCTAGATGGATCCCCTATCGAATGGGTCTCCACCTTCGACTATCTAGGTAACCGTCTAGACTGAGACCTGAACATGAGAGCCCTCTGCCGCCACCTGGCCACCAGAATGACCAACAGATTCCTCCTCATGATGAGGATCTCCGGCTTCTCCTAGGGCACCCCGGATGGTGTACTCACACTGTTCTACCGCCAGGCAGTCCGCTCCCTCTTCGACTACGCCGCGCCCACACTTGCTCTCACATCCCTCAGGCTTGACAACCCCCAAACTCAACTACCCAAGAACAAGATCTTCCTGAACAAGTTCCAGAAACTTGAGAACATCCAACAACGGGTTGACAGGCTTGTCCTCCGTGTTCCCAGCACCACCAGGATCGAGATCCTCCTCCTTGAATCCGGCCTCCCTCCCCTCCACCTCCAAGGCAAACAACTTCTCACCACCCACCTCACAAGAACCCTCTCCTCAGGCCTCACTAAGAGAACAGGCCGGCAATGTATCCTTAATGAATGGCATGCTAATTAATTGTCGCAGTAATAGAAACTATCAACCATATTTTTTAATTACTTGAAATATTTGTTGAATTATATTTCTTTGGAAATGCATGTTTTTTTTCCATTAATTTATTTCGAATATCATAAGGGGAATACTACCACCAATCTTTGCCATAAAAATAAAAATTTGCACCAAATGGAAAGGCTCTCAATTAACACTAAGGTCAAAAGCAACAACAACAAAACATGTCTGTTTCTCCTATCTAAACCACACCAATTTTGTGTCCCACTAAACCCTCTTTGAAAATAAAAATAAAAGTTTGAAGAACAATTAAAACACACCAAAAAACCCATCGAACTGAATTTAAATCGTTTCTCCTGCAGGTTTGTTGTTGTTTGTTCATAGGTTTTACATCCTAACAACATCTAAACTCACTTTTGTGGGCAATAATAAAACACATTTAATTGACCAAATCACATTTTTAATACTTCCGCCCCAAATTTCTTGGACCAAATAAAACAATTTAAAAACCCACCTGCCCGAACGAAATTCTGAAGAAAAAAAAAGATTATGAAACAAGTGTGCCTTTCCTTGTCCTAATCTCTTAGAGTAGGTTTGTCATAGCCTCCCGCGTTGCCATTTCTTTGCTGAGCTTTCTGTTGTGTTCCTTGTCTGAGGGTTTTGCTTTTTCCTGTATTCTTTTATTTCTTTTTTAAGTAGTACTCTTTTATAAAGTGATTATGTCATCAGAAAGATGCACATGGGATCAAGCCTTACCTTGAAGATTGGTCGGCAGAGGAAGTTCTCCTTCACTGGTAGAAGTCTGGAATGAAGGGAGAAAAAAGGAGTAAACCTTCATGAGTGCAGAGTACCCTTGGTGTTGGTGTATTTATGCTGCTCATAACTGTTAAGTTTAATGACTTGTTGTCGGTGCTAAACAGTAATAGTCTCATGGTTCCCCTTGTTTTCTCACTTTCAATTGTTGTGTAGCTATCTCCTGTATGCACTCTTTCTCTGTTTGTAAGCATTTTCCCACATCTCCCTATGCTTTGTGCTTGTTTGTTTGTTTGTTTATTTTACTACCCCCAAGCACAAAAAGCACTACGCTACGCTTTGTGAGTCTGCTTGTTCTACAATTGGTTAGTTGTATTGTTTTGGGGGCTTTTTTCGGGGGGTACATTAGTTGTTTAAGCAGAGGGAATTTCAATCACAGACGATTTGACTTCCTCATTCCACTGCTCCTTGCCCAATCCTAATAATGCCGAGCGCCTGGCTAGGAAGCGACAAGTATACATTTTTTAAGTCATTGGTTTCACTCGACCAGGATTCGAACCGACGATCCCATGATCTACCAACATGGGAGACGGATGCTCTAACTCATTCGGCCATCCCATCTGGTACCTTTGGTTTCCCTCACTGCATTCACCTTGGTGTTAGTGGTCATTAGTTGTTGGTTTTAAGTTTAACGCTTACCTCCTGAGTGTATCATGCCTAGCCTGTATACCTTCTAAGAATTATCAGTGTATTTTTATTTCTTTATTCTTAAAAAAAAGTGTTTTGTTTTGTTTAGTTAGTCTAGCAGTGCATTGAGCTGCCCTTTGATTAATTAACCTTTTTATGTTTCTATTGTCCCCTCCCATTCCCTTGTCGACATAAATCCGCCTCTTCATCAACACCCATCCACCAATACGGCCCACAACCATGTTACCTCTACATCCTCAATGCAATACCAACACTGTAACTGCATTGCTGACCAAACCACTTCATCCACCTCAAAGTTGCAGTGCGATGAAATCATCAAATTTGTCAAGCGCAGAACCCTTATCTAGATTTGATTATACATGCCTAACTTAGATACTGGGTACTTACTGACGATTTGTTACCACTTAGAAGGCGCATTTAAAGGCCCTGTCACACTACGACGTTTCTCACGGGCGCGCCGGGAACGCGCAAAATATTTGCAACCCATCGACACACGTCCAACTCTTCGGTGCTTTGGGAGAAAGTTTGACGGGGCGCAGCGTGTTAGTAGCATGCTATGATCGCCTGGCCAACGGGGTTCGACACGCGGCAGAACAAAGCGTCAACGTCTCGCCACCGGGTTCCCAGCGTGCCATCAGCGTGTTATCGGCATGTTGTCGGCGCGCCGACGGTGTGGGGATGGCGCGTTGGTGTCGTGTTAGTAGCGTGTCAACGCGTACATACGCCACCAACACGTCAGGACGTGCCGGCAGCGCGTCCACACCCGCCGCCAACGCGTCCAGCCGCGCTGGCAACACGTCCAACGCGCCGAGAAACGCTGGAGCAAGGCCAATCGTGCGCCCACTACCCGTCGATGGGACGTTGCTGACGCGGCAACCGAATGGTCGCATTTTGGTGAAAAAAAGGCCAACGTTAAGTGACGTTGATCAGCGTTCTGCCAGCGTTCCGCCGGCGCGCCTGTAACGTGTATCGACGTGTCGGTAACGCGTTCGTAACGCGCCTCCAACCAGTTGGCAAGTGTCGCTGTCGATATCTGTGCATGAGCAAGTCCAGTCTGACCAGCGCCACCATGAGAGAGTGGATTCGACTTAGATATGTATTTAATGAATCGTATTGGTTTGGAACGGTCAAAACTTCTGCTGGGCAGTGAAACCCTAAAAATAAATGATGAAAAAAATATCTGTGCACAGCTAGCGGTTTAATAGACTAAATTATATAATATGCGCTTTTGATCGACCGGAAAGTAAACACACTAAGGTATCGACTGCACATGCGTGTGAGGTGCTTAATCCGCCTCAGTGCGTCCACATGGGAAAAATAAATGGACTCACAGAAATCTACTCGCGTAATCCATCTCCACAAGTGGTTTCCAGTATCAGGATCACAGGAATCGATTCAGCCCTAATCCGCCTCAGATGCCCGTTCACACGCGAAATGTAACCCAAACTATACAAGTCGATTTCTACGAATCGATTTACAGCGCCCGTGTGACCACGGCTTAACATATTAACCTATAACGAGCGGTAGAAACTCGAAAGCATTATTATGTCTCTTCAACCTCTACAACCACTTACCAATCAGAGCGGGTTACCTATGATCGATTACGGTGCTCAAACCACTAATTATGTAATGTTTGTGTAGCAATTCTACCAAATCCCTTAAAAAATTGTTTTTGTTTTTTGTACATTAGTTGATTACACAGGGGAAATTTCAATCGTGAGCAATTGGTCTTCTTAATTCCACTGCTCTTTGCCCTAAACTAATAATTCGGGGAGGACACTGGCTCTTCCCGATCATCCTCCTCGAGCTTCCACACCTCCCTCTCGCTGCCTCCTGCAGGCTCCCCTTGTCCTTCACTTTCTTCCACATCCTCTCTATACCCCACCCACCCGCCCTCATTCTATTCCAGGTCTGGGACAGAGACCACAGCGCAACCCATTCCCACTCTCCTTTAATTTCTTTATTTACCACTTCGATGTGCAAACTTGTATTCACCCAACCACCCGCCGAGCCTTATGCCATGTTCTTTGATTGTCGTATTCACCTGCGTTTATCGCCTCTGGCTATGTACTTACTTACTCATGATATACCGGGTACTTTATTGGTCACCTTCTCCAGGTCTCGCTTCGTATATACTATTCACATGCTATTTCTTAAGCATTCTTATGGCCCTGTCACATTACGACGCTTCTCGCTGGCATGCCGCCAACGCGCAAAATAAGTTGTACGCATTGAGACACGTCAAACTCTTCGACGTGGTGCAACGTGTTGGTAGCGTGCGGCCAACGTTGTGGTAAAAGTTTGGCGAGCCGTCCTGATATGACCTTAGATGTTGGTAGGACGTAAAACAACAAAAAGGAACCTTTTGGCGCAACAGGTGGGAACGAGACTCACGCGCGCGCAGCGTGTGCTTACCGTTCGCATAAAGATCTTCCAGCGCGTTTAATGTATCTCGACGCGCCCCTAACGTCGCCATAATGTTGGCACCCAGGCATCGTCAAACGTTCAAAGTTTTGCGCAAGCACAAAACTTTCGACGCGCCACGACGAGTGCCACCGATCCTCGGCGACCGTCGCCGTCCATCAGCGTGTACCAACGCATGCCTAACGCACGCGTAACGCTTCCTGACGTGTCCCGACATTCCGCCCAAAAATCACATACGTCGACGCGCGTTGGCAAGAAGCGTCGTAATGTGACAGGGCTATTAGCCATCGGGCAGTAAGCACTGCCCCCCTCTCCTCCCCTTCTCCACCCCCCTCTCCTCTTAAATGAAGTGGGGGGGGGCCTCTTGAACAAATAACAAAAAAGGTTGGTTTGTTTTGGGAGTTTTGCGTCCTGGCACCAACTAAGGTCATATCAGGATGGGTACCGACTTGTAACAGTACACACTAATGACGATTTTATAGTGCTGCCCCACTGGCAGACCAGGCTGCCAGCACCTTGACCTGATATCCCACTCAGCTACATTATCCTGACACTGAACCACCCAGTCATTGCCCTATCCTAATAATGCTGAGCGCCTGGCTAGGAAGTGACAAGTATCAATTTTTAAGTCATTGGTTTGACCCGACCAGGGTTAATTTCCCACAATCTACCAAAACTGGAGATGGACGCCCAACTCATTCGGCCATCTCGTCTAACAAAAAGGGTGTTATATTGGTAATATACAAACCACCTACTTGGCCATTTCACTTAATTGCAACTTCCCATCCTTATTCGCGTCAAAAAGGTGCAACTGAAAACAGAGAGAAAACAGAGGATTGATGAGAAATAATTCATATGAATATTGTGTAGGATGCTTGAATACGTTAAGCCTTCAGGACTTTGCTGTCATTTGACCAAAATTACACCATTTGTGTGTTGGGGTTCTACATCCTGGCAACATCTACGGTCATGTCAGGACGGGGACCAACTGGTGACAGTGTGACTCTACATTGCTGACCCATTCAGTGATCAGGTCGCTGGCACCATGAAGCAATTTCCCCACTCAGTCACATTATCCTGATACTAGCTAACCAGTCCTTGCCTAATCCTAGTAATGGTGAGCGCCAGGTATATATATATAGGTAGTGGCAAGAATAAAGTTTTTTTTTTTTTTTTTTGGGTCCATTAGTTGTTTAAGCAGGGGAAATTTCAGTCATAGATGACTGGTCTTCCTCATTCCACTGCTGGTCGATAGAAAGCCCGAGCCTACACTTTTACCGACCCAAGGGATTTTTAACCTCCCACACTACATAGACATAGTATGAGAGCAACCGGCCTTTGATGACACTGTAAGTTATACACAGCAGTGGAAATCCAAATTGGCAGAGCTGGGGGCACGGGGAAATCGAACCGCCGACCCTCAGATTAGGAGTCTGACCTAGAAAAAAGTCAGACACTCGAAGCACTCCGCCACAGATAACGCCACGGTTTGAATTGGCTGAGATTCGATTTCTCGACCTTCTGCACGGAAACCCTGCACTTTTAGTCTGACTGATTATGCCACTATGGCCAGTTATGTAATATGATATAATGGATATAATAAATAGTGTAAATAGTATTGACTACTGTTGATATATATAGTGTTTTGTAAATATATAGAGATATATAATGCCAATGAATTTTATTTTGTATAAGGTGATTATCTAATCATGATTCTCTAATAATAACTATTACTTCACACATTGATTTAATAGAAAATGTATCCAATAATACGTGATGAGTGCTAGAGGTTAATATGTTTAGATAAACATCCTATTCAAAATAATACATATATATGTGTAACTGTAACTACTTCTACAGACTGGCAAGGTGTGTGGTTTCACTTCTCGCATGACACTGCATGACTGTGCATGACTCTGCATGACTCTAACCCTGCAGTGTCGATTTCATAGTAGTCACGTAGATGGTGATGAGGTTTTTCAAATGCAGGGTTAGTAAAAATGGTTTATTTGTTAAATTATAAAGTGCATACTTATTAAGGGATTATACCAGTATAGATAGGCAGAATATGGAAGTATTATTATTGTACATGAGCTCCACTACCACGCTGTGGCAGCAGACACTACACCACAGACCTATGCAGTTACATTGAACTGCGCTAGGTGGCGGCACGCTAGCCACAGGGCAGGGCCCTGACTGGGCTACCCTCTACTGCGTGTGGCTAGCACAGACCCCACCCACCTATAGAGGTGATGTGGGACCTAGCGAGTTAGGGGGTGGGTCACTTGACTCTTGATGCCGCGGAGAGAGGATAGGTTTACCAAAAAACCAGGTGAAGTGTACACTATCTGGATCTTGGCATTCTTTCGTGTGTGAGTGACAGCGAGTGCAAAACTGTGGAACGGCTGACATCGAGCCTATCACATTATTATTATTGTGTATTTGTAGTGTGACGATTATTATGCTAAGGGAACCTACAGTTGTGTGTGCTGCGGTCCTGTCCACCCTTTACCTCGGTCCTAATGTGCTGCAAAGTGCTGCACTGTGCTATAAAATGGTCCTGGTGCTTTGGATCGGCCTCACTCGCTCCGATATTTTCGCCTTTAAAGCCATTGTACCTGTGCGAGGTGCACTGCGCATGTTGGTTCGTCAACATGGGTGATTTGCGCACAAACAGGAGCTGCTGTGGTGGCTACACCTGGGTTCGATCCAGCCAACCACCACGCCCCCTGCCTGAATTCTCGCGAGCCACCTCTCGCCAGCGAGATTCGTGATGTCACTTCCAGTCAACCTCAGCCCGCCAGGTCCTGTTTTCACCACTACGCCTCCAGCCACTGGACCAGCAACAGCCACCACCTTACTCGGACACTGCTGATGCCACCCGACAGATATCAGTCCTGCAGTAATCCATGGCAGACACCCATCCCCCAAATCATTCACCCTCCACAGCCTCTGACGCGGCGGCGCCCAGGCTTGCACCAAAGCAGGCGCCCAACTCGACGACCTACGGCAGCTCGGCAACTGGCGGTCGAATGCGATCTACGTGCCCCAAGTGGCGTTCACTGCAGCAACTCAGGTTCACCACACATTTGGTTGAGAGAACCTGATTTGACGAACTTTTTGACATTTGAACTTGTACGAACACTACAACTTGACTCATTTGAATAAAGTCCATATCTATAGCTCCTTGTTTGTATTGTAAATTAGTGAACGAATCTCAATTACATAGTAATTTAGTGTCATATTCGAATATATTTTCGAGGATTTAATTTAATAAATTGCAAATGATATTAAGTCAACTCACCATGCTGTCTGTGTACTCTATTAGCTTCTCTTCCGTGACTTCACTATCTTTCTCCGCCTCTTTGAGCAGATATTTCAGGAAATTCTGAAATTTCAAAAACTTAGAACAATCAAGCAATAAAATGGCCAAGTATCTTTTAAACTAATTATTTCCTTTAATTTTATTTAAGTTCATTATAGAAATAGAATATTTTATCATTCATTCATGGTAGATATATCTGAACACCAGCGCAATTTCCGTCACCCTGTTCCCTTCTCAACGTCAACACACAGGCGAGTTAGTATCTGACTATCATAAACGCATCCTTACCATAATTGTTCTGATATTGTCAATGTTGCATCCGTAACATGGGTAATTCTGGCGCGGAGAGAGGACTAGCGATGCCGCCATCTATCGTATTGGATTAGAACTATATACCATGGCGACTACCTGATCAACCACACCCCCAAACACTCCCTTCCGGCGCGTCCACAGCTCACGACACCTATGCTGCAGTCACACTACGACGACAAGGGGGTGACGACAGCCCGGCGACTGGGATTTTGTGAAATCCCGACGACATATGCAAATTTGGGCTAAGTTGGACGACAATCAGACGACATCCGGACGACATCCGGACGACAGACAGGACGACAGCGGGACGACAGTGTCTGTGTGTCTGTGTCTGTGTGTGTGTGACTCTGTGTCTCTGTGTGTGTCTCTATGTGTGTGTCTGTGTGTCTCTGTGTGTGTCTCTGTGTGTGTCTCTGTGTGTGTCTCTGTGTGTGTGACTCTGTGCCTCTGTGTGTGTCTCTATGTGTGTGTCTGTGTCTGTGTGTGTCTCTGTGTGTGTCTCTGTGTTTCTGTGTGTGTCTGTGTGTGTGTATCTGTGTGTGTGACTCTGTCTCTGTGTGTCTCTATGTGTGTGTATGTGTCTCTGTGTGTGTCTCTGTGTGTCTCTGTGTTTCTGTGTGTCTGTGTGTGTCTCTGTGTGTCTTTGTGTTTCTGTGTGTCTGTGTGTGTGTCTCTGTGTGTGTCTCTGTATGTGTCTCTGTGTCTCTGAGAGTGAGAGTGAGAGTGAGAGTGAGAGTTAGAGTGAGAGTGAGAGTGAGAGTGAGGCACACACAGAGACACAGACACACACACAGAGACACAGACACACACAGAGACACAGACACACACACAGACACAGACACACACAGGGACACATACACACACAGAGACACAGACACACACACAGATACACAGACACACACACAGACACACACACAGACACAGACACACACACACACAGACACACACACAGACAGAGACACACACACAGACACACAGACACACACACAGACAGACACACACAGATACACAGACACACACAGAGACACAGACACACACAGAGACACAGAGACACACATATACACACATAGACACACATAGACACACATAGACACACATAGGCACACATAGACACACATAGACACACATAGACACACATAGACACACATAGACACACATAGACACAGACACATACATAGACACAGACACAGAGACACACAGAGACACATACACCGAGACACACATACAGCTGCTATGGAGAGAGAAGCGACGACAGCTTAACGACAAGACGACACCTTAGCGACAACGACAACACCGTAGCGACACTGTACCGACGCCATAGCGACACCGTATCGACAGCAGACCGACATCGGCTGTCGTCGATTGTCGTCGAAGTTTTTCAACATGTCCAAAAAGCCGACGACAACCTGGCGACAGTCGAGAAACATTCGAGAAACTGGAGGTGTCACGGAGGTGTCGCGGCGACAGCTGCGCGACAGCCGAGTGACAATCGATGACAATCGACGACAGACCGGAAGTCGCTGTCGCTGGGCTGTCGTCGCCGCTTGTCGTCGTAGTGTGACAGCCACATTACAGTCAAGACGCTGCCCCGACAAGACGAGCTGACCTCCGATATAATTAAATGATTTCCGAATTATTCATCTGATTAAAGTTGCATAATCCGATGGTTTTGAAGTGTTGACAGATTTTGTTAGATAATTATAATATGAATAAGCAATGCTTAGGACCGACCCCCGGGCCGTATTCGATTAACACGACCCGGGCGGCTTGATTCGGCATGCGCTACTCTGCAGCGGAGCATCATTAAGGCGTTAAGCCTGTCGGCTATTATTACCAATCACTGTCGACCGCCCTGTTTGCTGCGTAACGAAGCTCGACAAGCGATTTCCGTTTCCGTTCGCTGGATTTTGATTATTCAACATGAGTATACAAATGGCGGTGCCCATATAGGGCTACTTCCGTTTCCTGAATTTTGATTATTCAACATGAGTGTATAAATGGCGCCGCCCATATAGGGCTATTTCTGTTTCCGTTTGCTGGATTTTGGTGATTTAATTTTCCATGGCTTACATCGATATTTTGGTACGAGTATTGTTTACGTATATATACACGTGTTAGTCCTTAGCCTCCCTGTGGGTGGGTCGGTATTAAGTCGATAATCATACTCTACTTTAGTTCAGTTAAAATTAACCGTTGATTTTAAGGGTTAACTTTGGAGATATTTGAAGTTAAAACATTAATTTTGGTGTGTACACCAAAATATTGAACATGGTCATTGTCTACTTGCTTTCAAACGCAGTATTGGAGCACGGGAGAACCACAAACTGCACTGAATGTTTAATGAGTGTACTACTATCACCATTGGATATGCGCCATCAAATCTCGGTATGTGTTTATGTTTAGAGAATCTGATGCTTTCATCAGACGATGCACAGCTTTAAATACCAAACCACAAGCAATCGAGGTATTTTTTGTTTTTGTTTTTGTTGTGTGCTTTTGTTGTGTACATTAGTTGATTAAGCAGGGGAAATTTCAACTGTGGACAATTGATGTTCATCAGTCCACTGCTGCCTATCGTAGAAATGCCCAGCACCAGACGAAGTAGCGACAGGCATACATTTTAAAGTCATTAGTTTGACTCAACCAGGGTTGGAACCCAGAATATTAGTAAAACGTTAAACAAAAGAAAGGTTTAAAGCGATTATTTCATTGGCAGTGTGGGGATTTACTGGTGTGAGTCTATAGTATAGCCGTCCTGATATGACCTTAGATGTTCCCCAGGACGTAAAACCCCAACAACCAACCAATCTATAGTATAGTTTGACTTTACCTTCAGCTCGTCCGCCTCTATGTAACCACTGTGGTCCTGGTCGAATTCGCGCCAAACCTGAAAGAACACACAGTAAAGTAACCATGGTAACAATCACTGCAGTCAGTCGCCGGGCCACGCGGGGCAAATGCACCAGCAAGGTCCCGGAAATGTATCAACAATCTCATAAATGCATCAGAACAGTCTCAGAAATGCATCCGAAATGCATCAAGCACTTATCAGAAATACATCTGAAATACATAGAAAATAAAATTGTTAAATGCATCAGAAATGCATGCTGCAGAAGTATATCTGAAATGCATCAGACAGGCATCATAAATACATCAGAAATGCATCAAACACGTATCAAGAATGCATTAAAAAATACATCAGATATGTAACAGAAATATATTAGAAATGCATCAGAAATACATCCGAAATGCATACCTCCGAAATACATCAGAAATACATCCGAAATAAATCAAATATGCATCAGAAATACATCAGACATGCATCAGACATGTATCAGAAATATATCAGAAATACATCACAAATACATCACAAATACATCACAAATACATCACAAATACATCACAAATACATCACAAATACATCACAAACACATCAGAAACACATCACAAATACATCACAAACACATAGGACGGCTTAGTAAAACGAGACTTCCTGCACGAGGTCAATTTAATGGAGAGTAATGGAGCTATCAACCAACCCCATACAAACGTAGGTGGGCGATAATGGGGGCATCGACCAATTCCGCTGTACTTACCTTCATGAACTCGACGCTCGAGTCGAGTGGGTGGTCGCGCCGGAAAAGCAGCAGGAAGTTCTCCTCCGTCGGCAGGATCTGCGCGAGCTGGGATGCGCAATAAACACATGGGGATTAGAATTCAGCTCCGCTGGGTTTCTGCTGAGTCAGCATCATCTGTAGGCCTATAGTAGTGCCACAACTGTACTCAACCTTCGGCAGATTGTTCGCAATGTTTTTGCATTGCGGATGATTCGGTAGGAATGACAAGACACCCTCCTCCCTTTGTACCTGTGCCTTGGGCTCGTTTTCCGGTGGATGGATGAGTTTATCTCTCCATCTACCTGATTGGCCAGCGAGCTTTCACACCTTATCCGCCAACGCCCACAGCATGCCACTCTCTGTCACTTTCCGGCTAACTCGCAATGCACAAATTTTCCACCCAATTTCCAACAAGTCCCTACCCTATGCTAATAATCCCAAATGGCTGGCTAGGAAGTGACACGTATCAATTTTTAAGTCATTGGTTTTACTCGACCAGGGTTCAAACACATGGTTTCGAATCCCACGATCTACCAACACGGGAGACGGACATTAAACGCAGTCGGTCATCCCATCCCGTTTGGTACCATAATTAGTATTACCTAACGATAAATGGACAGTGGCAGCCCTACTCACCTCGGAGATTTCTATGCGTTCGTCATCATTTTCGTCAAATGCGTCCATGAACACCTCCTTCACGTGCGCCAAGGCTGCGTCAGAGATGACCTAGAAAACCGCAAGTAATTGTTTCTACATATTAAAGCTGCATATACTGATCACATTTTTTAAAGTTGCATAGTCAGATGGTTTTGAGTTTCTCTCATTTTTCTGGGACAAATATAGTGAATTGGTTGTTAAAATCTATCTTACTGTCATGGGGGTGATGAAAATGGGAAATACTGCGCCTAGAGCGGGACTCGAACCCACATCTCTTTGCATTCCGGGCCAGTGTGCTAACCATTACACCACCTAGGCTCCCTGATATCAATACACTCCCCACGCCTACCTGTCTATGTGGTTACTTGCCTGAGAGGTCAGTGCAGACCACTACACTCGTCCCCCTGGAATTGTAAGTCTTGTAATGCTTACAATTACATACATACAGGCAATGCACTAACACATACATACACAGGGTAGGTTCAACAACCATACAGCGCAAAGCTTGTACAGGATCCTGATCACGGCACCAGTGTCATGGGGGTGATGAAAATGGGAAATACTGTGCCTAGAGCGGGACTCGAACCCACATCTCTTTGCATTCCGGGCCAGTGTGCTAACCATTACACCACCTAGGCTCCCTGATATCAATACACTCCCCACGCCTACCTGTCTATGTGGTTACTTGTCTGAGAGGTCAGTACAGACCACTACATTACTTTAGTTTGAAGTAACTTTTATTTTAAATTGCTAACTTTTGAGATATTTCAAGTGTCAACATGTCAAGTTTCTGCAGTAGGAGCTTCTACTAATCAGTAGTATTCCCTTCTATATGATAATAAGTGCATCAGTATTTAAAGCTGCATGTCTGATGAAGCATCAAATTTTCAAAACCAAAATAATTATATAGATTTGACTCTACATATTTAACTTAAGGGCCTGTCATACTACGATGTATGGCGGCGGCGTGCGCGTAACGTTTCGAATTAATTTGAAAATCATAATAGGTCGCCATGAGTGCGCACTGTCACAAGTCGGTACCCATCCTGATATGACTTTAGATTTTGCTAGGACATAAAACAACAAACAAACCAACTGATGTGTTGGTCGAAAAGCGCATACGTCGGCATACGCTAACACTATACGTCATAGTGTGACAGGCCCTTTAGATATTGATTCACATATTAAGCATCTATTGCCACATAGGAGGTAACACTGAGACAATTTGATAGAACCTGTTACTGTTAAAGCCTATGGTGTCGGGAGTTGTGGCGTGCTTGCCAAAACTAACTTTGCATGTTTGAATTTAAAATATCTCAAAACCTATCTGTTTAAAATCAAAGTTACTTTAACCTGAAATAAGGTAGATTATAACGATCAATTTAATATATTTATCTCAGAAAAATGACCAAAATGCAAAACCATCGGACTATGCAACTTTAAGTTAGATATGTAGAATCAAATCTAGATAATTGTTCTGGTTTTGAAAATAGTATGCTTAATTGGACTATGCAGCTTTAACTAAAGTTCTTACCTAGATTTGATCCAACATATCCAACATAGAAACTACTACATTTAGGAAAGATTTTTTGCTGCATAGGAGGGAATGGTAAATCGATTTCATAGAACCTCCCACTGCTGAAAAGCCTGTGATGTTCAACATTTCAGTGTGCACACTAACAACAATTTGGCATGATTTTACTTTAACTATCTTCAACTAGTTCCAGTACACGACAAGTCATTGCTCACAGACACAGCTGACTCAGAGGCATGAGTGGGTTAGTGAAGGCTTTTATTTGGGCTCTGCCCACCTGGCGGTATGTACATTGACTGTATATCATCGGGCAAGAAGCGAACGAGCGAAGGCCCCGATATATTGGGAAAATGCAATGTGATGAGGGCATATGAGTTATGTGAACGATTTAACAAACGAGTAATCAAAATTGGAGGTGGGAAGTGGTCAGTGCGGGCATTTGGAGAAGACTGACCAGCTCCGGTGGCTCCGGGAGACGCCAGGATAGTGGCGGGCCATGATGGCTGGCAGGAGGTTTTATAGGCCGGAGGCGGGGAAAGGACCTCCCCCTCCCACTGTGGGGTGGGATGAGCGACCGTGTCGCGCATCACTCCCCCCCCCTGCCGTGTCCAGCAATGACACCAAATGAGCGAGTTCGCTCATTCAAGACATTGATAACAAATCGATACTGCTCATTTAGCTAAGATTCAATTCAGGTATTTTCCATATAGCCATTGTGCTATCGACAAATAAAGCTAATGTTGGAACAAGGCCCTTTTTCTAGAATGAATCAATGAGGTTTACTATAAATCAAAAATGCCCAAATAGTATCTAATTTGTCCCATATGTATGTGAAGTCGTCTGCAAGAGATGTGCTTTCGATTCCCGCTCTAGGCGCAACATTTCCCATTTTCATCACCTGCTATGACACAAGTTTCTGTGACCTGGATCCTGTAAAGCTACCCGCTGTATGCTTGTTGAACCTCCCCTATGTATGTCTGTGTCAGTGCATTGCCTGTATATATGTAATTGTAAGCATTAGAATGACTTATGGATGCAAACCATTTAAAACACTTACAATTCCAGGAGGACCAGTGTAGTAGTCTGCACTGACCTCTGCGACAAGGAACCACATAAACAGGTAGGTATGGGTAGAGTGGTGACATCAGGGAGCCTAGGTGGTGAAACGGTTATCACACTGGCCCTGAATGGAAGAGATGTGGGTTCGATTCCCGCTCTATGCGCAATATTTCCCATTTTCATCACCCCCTATGGTATATGCATCAAACAGCTATTCTGCTATCTACTGCCACATATACAACGATTGTCCTTTCTCATGATGCCCCGCTCAGCCAGCATCATGTTGTGACACAGCATCTACATCAAGCCCGGCGGCTTTGGGGTGAATGTCCGCATAGCGGCGTATTGTCTGTTTTGGCGTGGTTTACCATTGTCTAGTCTTGTGCATGGATGGTTGGCTGTTGGAGTTTTACATCCTGACAACATCTAAAGTCATATCAGGATGGATACCAACTTGTGACAGTGCGCACTCGTGACAACTTTATAGTGTGCCCCACTGGGAGACCAGGCCTCCAGCATCATGACCTCTCTCTCAGTCACATTATTCTGACACTGAGCCAACCAGTCCTTGCCCTATCCTAATAATGCCAAGCGCCTGGCTAGGAAGCAACAAGTATAGACTTTTATGTTATTGGTTTGACTCGACCAGGGTTCGAACCCGTGGGTTTGAATCCGACGATCTACCAAAACTGGAGACGGACGCTCAACTCCTTCGGCCATCCTGTCTGATCTAGTTGTGCGTATGTGCGAGAGTGAGTAAAGGTGGGTGGGGTGAGGAGGGTGATGGAGGTGGGGGTTGGGGAGAAGGGGGAGGTGGGATGGGATAGGCAAGGTTGTGAGTACGGTAATGAGATGAGGGTGGGGTGAGGAGATGAGGGTAGGAGAGCAGGGTGAGAGGGTGGGAGGGTGAGATGGTGATAGGGTGGGAGTATTAGAGGGAGTGAGGGAGTGAGAGGGTGAGAGTGTGAGAGCGTGATAGGGTCGGAGGGTGAGAGGGTGAGGACGTGAGGACGTGATAGGGTGAGAGAGTGAGAGGGTGAGAGGGTGAGGGGGTGAGAGGGTGAGAGGGTTAGGGGTGAGAGGGTGAGAGGGTGAGAGGGTGAGAGTTTGAGATGGTTGTGAGGGTGATGGGGTGAGATGGGGTGAGAAGATGAGAGGGTGCGAGGGTGAGAGGGAGAGATGAGGGGTGAGGAGGTTAGGGTGAGAGGGGGTAGAGGGTGAAAGGGTGCGAGGTGAGGGGGTCGAGAGGGTGTGAAGGGTGATAGGGTGATGGGTGAGAGGGTGAGAGGGGTGAGAGTGATGAGAGGTGAGAGGGTGTGAGAGTGAGAGAGGGTGTGAGGTGAGAGGGTGAGAGGGTGATGGGGTGAGAGGGTGATGGGGATGAGAGGGTGAGAGAGTGAGGGGGTGAGAGGGTGAGAGGTGAGAGTGAGGGGTGAGAGGGTGAAGGGTGAGAGGGGGTGAGGGGGTGAGAGGGTAGAGTGGTGAGAGACGGGTGAGAGGTGTGAGGGGTGAGGAGGGTGGAGGGGGAGGGGTCGATGGTGAGGAAGAGGTGAGGGGTGAGAGGGTGAGAGGGTGAGAGGGTGAGAGGTGAGAGGTGAGGGGTGAGGGGTGAGGGGGGAGAGAGGGGTGAGGGGTGAGGGGGTGAGGGTGGAGAGGGTAGGGGTGAGAGGGTGAGGGTGAGGGGGTGAGGGTGAGTGGAGTGAGAGGGTGATAGGGTGTGGGGTGAGAGAGTGAGAGGGTGGAGGGTGAGGAGAGTGAGAGGGTGAGGAGGTGAGGGTGATAGGGTGGGAGGGGGTGAGAGAGGGGTAGGGGGTGTGGGGGTGGAGGTGAGGGGGTGAGAGGTGAAGAGGGAGTTAGTGAGGGGGTTAGGGGGTGAGGGGGTGAGAGGGTGCGAGAGTGAGAGGATGAGAGGGGGTGAGGGGGTGAGGGGGTGAGGGGGTGAGAGGTGTGAGTGGTGTGAGGGGGTGATGGGGTGAGAGGGGGGAGGGGTTGAGGAGGGGGGTGAGGGGTAGAGCGTGAGCGTGAGAGTCGAGAGGGTTAGGGTGAAGGGTGAGATTGAGACTCGGTGGAGGAGGGGTGTTTAGGTGATGGGGTATTTTCTTTGTTGGAGGCTTTACTTCCTAGCAACATACAAGGTCATATTAGTCGAAACAGGCGAAATACGGTCGGGTTTTACTTCCTGCCAACAGACTCATGCTAACATTAGAGTGCTGCCCCACTGGAAGACTGGGCTGCCAACACCATCACCCGATATCTCACTCAGTAACATTATCCCGATTCTGGACCACCTGCAATATGAACCGGATATCCCTGTCAATGCCAAGCACCAAGCTCGGTAGTGAAAAGTATAAATTTGGTAAGTCGTTCTTTTGACTCGGTTAGAGTTCAAGTTTATGACCTTCTACATGGGAAGCCAGCCTGCGCTCTTACAACAAATTCGGCCATTCCGGCCGGTGTCCACTTTGGTTGAGGTGATATGTAGAGGTGATAACCTGCGTATTAATATTAATTCCGGCGCCATTTGCAGGTTGTTAGTGATGTCAACAGTGTTATTTTCATGGCTTATCCCACATCTAACGTTGTCCCTTTGTCATCCTGCACCACCAAATGTCAGCGCATGCCTGCCTCACGCCAGCACAAGCTGCGCGCGCACCTTTTCCTGCCAATATGCAAACTGTTCCTTCAGGAAGATTCAAGAAAATGACTCATAATCTAAATATTGCTGCTTAATAAATGCTATTTCCCCTAGATTAATAGATCAATCAGGTTGATAATTATAGCTTCCCGTCTTTGTAGTCATATATTCTTTTAATAGATATTTGGACGCCAATAGTTAGGATACTCTCCCAGGAATGGCAGAATTGTGGGTTTGAGTCCGCGGAAACATGGTGTCAGCATTTCAACAGAAGGCCAGTGCCTCAGCGCTAAAAATAAGTGCATGTTGTGATGAATAAACTGCCTCACCAAAATTTTTTTTTTTAATTCTTTTAAAGAATGTTCAAGCCAAAATTCACTTAGCATGTATTCACTTGGCATATATTCACTTTCACAGAGTTCCACAGTTACCCACTTACTCTCAATGTTACTTCAACCTAAAGTAATCTAGATTATCCCAATCGGCCTGATGAGTGATATATATATAGATATAGATATATATAGCTATATATAGATATATATATATATAGAGAGAGACAGAGAAAAAGGCAGAAGCATAAAAACCATCGGACGATGCAACTTTAAGCAATATTTAAAGGAGATAGATATATTGCTCAACCTCGTAGTTCTGAATCTGATTGGTTCTTTGGTAAAACAGTCGCAGTAGTCGGTGGAATGTTGGTGAGTGGTGTCCGTCTGGCTGTGCATTACTATGCAGTATGCAGGCAGCCATTAGCAGCTGTCTGCTATCGCATCAAACACCAGCTGCTTTTTGTAATGTATGCACAACACCAATGGCGCAGTATGTTAGTTTACATGGGCTTGCTGTACACATTGTATATCGCCGTGAATATGGTCCATGCTGCCGACACGGCGTAAAGGAACCACCAATCAATCAATCACAAACATTGACAATTCATACAGCACATAAACGGATTCCCCCACTGTGACTAACACAGGGCTAGTGCAGTGGTGGGAGAGGTGGGCGGATGGTGGCGCCACCGGTACAGTTTCGCATACACTGATACAAGGTTTGGCATAAAGGGCATAGATTGATACTCAATCACCTTCTATACGTATACTCATAATGCATTATACATCACATACATATGTGATATATGATCTATTATAGGAATATAAACAAGGATACTTGAGCCTGGAAGTGAGGAGGGGCACATACAGAAATGGGTTAATTTAATGTACAGCCTATGGGCCCGGTTGGTAGTTAATTCGTCACTGAGTGTGGTATTTGAACTGAGACTTTAAGTAGTGTCATTTTTCATAGATGATGCTTATAGGCCTACTCTATTTCTTTTTTGTAAATATAGTTTATTCATTGAATAAAGTCTTTTGTCAGCGCCGTGGCACTGGTCTTCCAGCCATGTGACAATACAGTTATTTACAATGTATGCATATGTAGTCTGATATTGTCACCAGCAGCTAGCCCAAATCAGCTGAAATAACAATATCAAACATTCAAAGACTTACATATGGTATAGTTTGACAATTCACATACAAAAATAGCAGTTATATGTTGTTTTCATACACACTTGATACATACATGTGTGTTGATTAGACCTTTACATTACGGAGTGGTTAGGTGCATAGTTTCCCTTCAGAGGTTTGTATGCCTACTATGTTGTGAATTGCAAAACTATCATGTTGTTGGAGTTAACATTTTGAGATGGAGTGAGTGTTAGTAGAATGGTTTGTTTATTCTGTTAGATAGAGTGTGGTTAGCTTATAGGGTTATGCTTAAAAGGTTAATACCTCAGGTGTTTTTTTTTTACTACATGAAGTAGTTTGAGTAAGTAGGTTGTTAGTAATGATGGGATAAACAATGCTTGGAGGATTGTACGTTTCAGTCATTTAGTAGTCTAGTACAGACTTTATTAGTGTCTATGTTTATACAAAGACCCTATAATACCAAGATGGCTCACTCAGCCTGTACTGTGTAATCAAAATGATCAAACCCACCACTTGGTGCACTGGCTGTTCCCCCGGCTAAACAGATGCTATATTATATGCACAAATATATATATGAATGTGAAAGATGTGTGATGATGGCGATGAGGACGACGATGATGTGTGCCTGTTCATAGCAATTTCCTATTGATGTGTATTCACGCTTACCCGTCTCATGCATGATATAACCATATGTGTTTACATGTGAAACACCAACCATCAGCTGGGTCAATCAAACCCACCACAAGGTGGCACCGCACAATTTACATCACATGGGAGAGATAGGGAGTGAGCCGTCCCAGTACCATAGGGCCCCCGGTCTATAGCAATACTACCAGACTGATACACATTTCCGAATCTGCTGGGCAAATAATTTTTACGGTGGATAACTTGGTTTGTTGGCAGCAGGCCAAGGAGCGCGTGGGGTGGTGGGAAGGGGTGGGGTGGCCATAGGTGCTTATAATAGATAGCTAATTAAATATGGTGACCTCATCACTAGGCCTGTAGAAGGGCCTGATTGGCTTGGTGAATTCTTACCAGGTTCTTGAATTCTAGTTGTGTTTGTGCATGTCTAATTTTGACTGGGAGTTCATTCCATAATTTGCTGCCTTTGTAGATAGGGGCTCTTGTCAGTCTATTTGTGAGTGGTTTAGGAACTTTGAGGAGTGTAGCATCCCCCTGCCTGGTAACTCTGGTAGTATGGTCTATGTAGTTTTCATCCTTGGCTCTGATAAACATAAGAGATAGCAGATGTGCATCTCTCCTTTGTCTCAGGTATGTGATATTAGATCTAGTGTGCATCTCATTCACTGAGAGAACTTTGCCCCTATATACTGTTCTAAGAGCCCTCATAGGTCTCATATGCTATATGTCTTATGCTGCCAGGACGGAAAACCCCAAACAAAAACAACTTATAAAAACATACATGATTTAAATTTTGCTGCCATTTTGCCTTATGTTCCCAATGCATTAATTCCAGAGGATTACCCACAACACTAGTTCCTTTCAGTGCCACCAGGTGGTGGAAATCGTATCTTAGCAATGCTTCAGAGAAAATCATCTATCACCCCGCCCATTAATATGTATAACTATTAACCTGGGTTATTAACTGTCGTCTGCTGTCACCATAGTAAGCGCAGACAACACATAAACACACAAAAAGAACGATTGGCATTCCTCCCATAGCGTTTAATCATATTCAGACGACATTCTTTCAGCGCAGACGACATTTTATCAGAGCAGAGGACCATACTCTGTCAGTGGTGATTAGATTATATATATACTATATATTATGCATATATACTAAGGGAAGTAAGAACGGGTTATGTGGTCCATTCACCTCCTACATTTTCTACCAGGGACTTACTTCCGGTTGAGCTGCCATTAGGATAATCTCATAACTACCGGCAACCTATGCATTAATAATGCCTCCATTAGATGCTCATTTTTACTAAACAGCTGCTCCAGTTGCCACCGGTCACCATGCTGCGATATGCCCCACTCAGTCATGTAATCTTGACGTTTACAAAATTGATAGTTAAAGCTGCATAGTCCGATGAAAACATAAACATTTCAAAACCAAAGCAATTATCTCGATTTGATTCTACATATTTAACTTAGTTTGGACTTTTAAAACATTTGTTGCCACACAGAAGGGGATACTGAGGCAATTTAATCAAATGTTTCACTGCAAAAGCCTATGGTGTCACAGTTTTGGCGTGTTTGCCAACATTAATTTGTGATGTTTGCACTTCAAATATCTCAAAAGTTAACCATTTGAAATAAAGGTTACTTCAAAATATACTAAGGTATATTATAATTCATGGAGGCGGAGACGGTAGTATGGTATAGTGGTTTATTAATCGAACATCATGGAAGGGCTAGTTTTTTAGCATTAAGTATCAACTAATTAGTACATCAGCAGTCAATAGTTCAAGGTCAAATGTCAGGCGGGTGGTACTCGAACCCTCAACCCTACCCGTGTCTAGTCCAATTAGCAGTGTGGGTGGGTGGGGAAAGAAGGGATAGGTCCTTCCAGGGTGGCGGGTTCGGCAGTTTTGAATTTAAAACATGGCGGGGTGGTCACATGATCGGGTTTGGTGGAAAATTTCATTTTGTGCATGGGCGGTGATGGGGCCTTGCAGGCAGTGGGCGGGCTAGTTCTTTCAGTACCCGCCAGTCGGTGCGGGAGAGCGGGGCGCTGTGGTGTTAGTTTGTGGGGTTTTCGACAGGTGGCGCCACTGTCTCATTTCGGGTTCAGGCTGCTTCTACCCCATGAATTATGCATGTTACATATAACATGTACAATGATCAACCTGATATATTTATCTCAGCAAATGACTGAAACTTAAACCAAACGGACTATGCAACTTTAATAATATTGGTTATCTTGATGGGGGGTCCGGCAGTCTTATTATTTATGCAATTATCCTGCACTTATTTGACGACCGTGAATATGATCCTTCCCGCCAAAACAGCATAAATAAAACCACCCTCAATCAAATCCAATCCAACCTTACTCAAATGAATCCTTGGAAATGTCGGCTAATATCTACATGGCTTAGAATGTAGTAGTAGTATCTGACCAGGAAGGAGGAGCAGGGCAGGGGGGGGGGGAGTCAAGCCTGTCACGTGACCTGCGGACTATCGGTCACGGACGCTAATGCAATCTTGGTGATGGAGAGATGTTTTCTGTTCGACCAATTAGGTGCAGGTCCAACCCTGCAGGCAAACACACCACTTGCGGTTCAGACCTGCCGTGTCCCTTAAGTAGGACGCGGTTTGAAACTGAAGGGCTTTGTACACACTGCCCGATCATCTTGTTTGCGCCTTTCGTCGCCTTCGACACCGCAACATGATATCACTGAATCTGACTGACCCCCGAAATATCGGACGAGATGACCGAATCTGTAAGAGCATTGGCTGGATTTTCATGCAGGATGTGGTTTGGAATCTCAGCCGAGCCAAATGAATGACTTACTAAATTTATACTTGTCACTACCTAGCCTGGCACACGGCATTAATAGGATTGGGGAAAGACTGGTTAGCGCCGTATCCTGATAATGGGGCTGAGTGGGATATTAGGTCATAGTGCTGGTGACATGGTCTTCCAGTGACCCATACTCCGCCTTCTCTTCCCCATCAATGTTTAAAAAAAATTGTTTAATGCCGTCGTTGTTAGAATCGTGTACAGAATGCTCGACATGTTTGAAAATACGCCACTTGCCCGGTGCCATAATTAGAATGGTGCATGGCCTCCATTATGCAGGATGCTCTGTCGCCCCCGTATCGGTGGTAAATTTGTGTAATGGATCAAGAGCCCCGTTAACTAACCATACACCGACCCACACCAGCACTGCCCCTTGCACGCACTGGTTATTCATGACAAGCCATCGGCAATGGTTGCTAAGCCCCCCACCCCGCCCCGCCCCCCTCACGCCACACTCCCCCATTCCCACCCCCAAAGAAAATCATAAATTTGTTTTTACTTTTCCTTATTACCTAGTATAAACCTTCTATTTTCAATAGTTCTTCATTATCAAAATAGTGGCTTACAAGACATTTAAATCGTGCTTTCCCCCCCGATAGGATCACCGGATTACCGTACATATGTCGCGTTTCCTGTGTTTGGTCACATTTGCCATCTGATGTGACAATTTCGTTAGATTTTTTTTTCAATTTTTAATTTAGACTTTTTTCGCTGAATTCGGATACACCAATGTTTTTTTGGCGCTTCTTTTTCAGTAAGTCATCACTGCAAAATTTTGAAATGTTTTTGCAAACTACGGGAAATACAACGTTGTTTGGCGTTTGTTTTTCAGTAGTCATTACTGTCGAATCGGGTGCTTTTTCAAAACTAAAGGACATATTGTGCCTAGCGCGGACCTCGAACCTCCACTTGTGCCATTCTGGGTATAGTCTCCTGTGTATGTGACATTTCACCTGGGGAGGTTAATGCACCTGACTACACTCGTCCACCTGGAATTGTAAGTCTCATACTGACAATTGCAAATATTCAGGCCATCCACTTGAAGTGTGTAAACAGAGAAGGTTCACAGCATGCAGTATGTACACAATCCTGGTCACAGCACCAATGTCGGAGGGAGATTTTGTTTCTGCTAACAAAGGGAGACATTTTACTTCAAGCGGCATTCGAACCCACACTTCCACATTCTGTGTAACTGTAAGTGGCATTCCACCTGGGGAGGTCAGTGCACCGCGCCATATGTCCATAGAAACAGCAGGGGCCAAATGTAAGAGTCAGGGTTAGGGCTCGTAACCCACGCGTCGTGCGGATTTCCCTGGTTAGCGGCCAAAGTGTCAATGTATGTGCGCGGGGTAGGCTACCGCCTCAAGGGTTAACGTCGCCTTCACTAACTCCCACTTGAGCCAGGGATAACGTGCAGGTTAGGGACCGATTCGGGCCAAATCTATTTAATGCGACCATATTTAACAGAATTACATAGGGAATAAGTGAAATGTTGTCAATTTAACCCTAAATTCGAACCCTCCTTAAGGCTACCGCCGCATTGGCGGCGATATTAATAGTTATATTTTCGAATCGACGAACGTAAAGTAAACAAATCCCTTGCCATACTGGTGGCAGCGGCGGTTTGTTTACTGTACGTTCGTCGATTCGAAAATATAACTATTAATATCGCCGCCAATGCGGCGGTAGCCTTAAGGAGGGTTCGAATTTAGGGTTAAATTGACAACATTTCACTTATTCCCTATGTAATTCTGTTAAATATGATCGCATTTAATATATTTGAGCCTAATATATGGCTACAAACGCAGAGGGATTTCCCAAATCTATAAATAACTGAAACGTTAGCTAACCCGCGCGCGCTTTGGACTAATACATCCCCCGTGACACATATATTAACGCCGACAATAGATAACCCGCCGGCCGCCCTAAACTCCGCAGCCGATAAATTGTGACTCTTACATTTGGCCCCAGAAGGTTGTACTGAAATTGGGTCAGTCCAATATCAGTTTTATCAGGCTGGGCCAGTGCATTTCATTTGTATCACGCTGGACCAGTCCATTATCAGTTGTATCAGGCTGGGCCAGTCCACTATCAGCTTTATCAGACTTGGCCAGTCCATTATCAGTTGTATCAGGCTGGGCCTGTCCGTTATCAGTTGTATCAGGCTGGGCCAGTCCATTATCAATTTTATCAGACCTGACCAGTCCATTATCAGTCTTATTATACTGGACAGTCCACTATCAGTTCTGTCAGGTTTGACTAGTCCATTATCAGTTTGATCAGGCTGGGCCAGTCCATTATCAGTTTGATCATGCTGGGCCAGGCCATTATCAGTTTTATAAGACTGGGCCAGTCCATTATCAGTTTTATCAGGCTGGGCCAGTCCATTATTAGTTTGATAAGACTAGGCTAGTCCATTATCAGTTTTATCAGGCTGGGGTAGTCCATTATCAGTTGTATCAGGCTGGGTCAGTCCATTATCAGTTTTATCAGGCTGTGCCAGTGCATTATCAGTTTGATAAGACTAGGCTAGTCCATTATCAGTTTTATCAGGCTGGGCCAATCCATTATCAGTTGTATCAGGCTGGGCCAGTCCATTATCTGTTTTATCAGGCTGGGCCAGTCCATTATCAGTTTGATAAGACTAGGCTAGTCCATTATCAGTTTCATCAGGCTTGACCCATCCATTATCAGGTTGATCAGACTGGACCAGTCCATTATCAGTTTTATCAGGCTAGGCTAGTCCATTATCAGTTTGATCAGACTGGACCAGTCCATGATCAGTTTGATCAGAATAGGCTAGTCCATTATCAGTTTGATCGGACTGGATCAGTCCATTATCAGTTTGATCAGGTTGGGCCAGTGCAAAATCAGTTTGATCAGACTGGGCCAGTAGAATATCAGTCTGATCAAACTGGGCCAGTCCATGATCAGCTTTACCAGACTGGGCAAGTCCATTATCAGCTTTATCAGATTGGGATGGTTGCTAGGCATTGTAATTGATACCACATGGCCGTAGAGAGTTCACTCTTAGCACCATTTAGACAGTATATAAATACCCCCATTGTGGCGAAAGGTTAACCTGAAGGTAGAGTCCTAATTATTAAATGGCATGCGCATGCGCACTTGACGCGCTTCACATTTCAGAATTGAAGACCGGTATAGCATGAAGGCATAGAAGATTGCAGCCTGCGGGAGTAGCTTTAATTGAGCTCTGTCTTTATCAACAAGCACAGACAGCATCATGCCAGAGTCGATTGATTTTATTGTAATTAACTAAATAAATAATTAATTAATGAACGATCAAATAATTAATCATAATTAACTGAATTAATGATGCATAATCGAATTTTTTTAAAGATTTACATTTTCAAAACCATGACACATAACCAGATTTGATTCTACATATTTTACACACCTATGGCGAGTTTATACTACTGCCCCACTGGGACACTACTAGCAACAGCTAACGTCATATCAGGACAAGCAGCGGCCTGAGACAGTACACACTAAACCGACTTTATAGTGCTGCTCCACTAGGAGCGCGAGTCGTTAATACCATGACCCGATTTGACACTCAGTCACCTTATCCTGATGTTGAGCTAGCCAGTCCTTGTGCTACCATAGTGATGCCAAACCCCAGGCTAGACAGCGACAGGTATACATTTTATAAGTAATTGGTTGGACTCGGTTTGGGTTCGAACAAACGACCTCCCACACAGGAACCTAGCCATCGCTTGTACCGATTCGGCCATACTGTCTGATCTCTTTACATCTGTGCACACACTGGCGCCACCCGTGAGTGGCCACTGGCGACACTGGTGCCAACTGCGATTGGTCGCTATTGTCGGCAGACCAGCACAGATGGTGAGAATTTAAATTTAATATATTCCCAACAGATAATATATACGTTTTCTCAACCAGTCTGGTCTTTTGTTGTTCTGTTTACCAGGGTCCACCTGTTTATATATTATATACATTATATATGATATGCATTATATATTGTATACCTATCGGCTGCTGACATTTCTTCTTTTTTTTTACTTGAAGATTTATACTGCCTATCATGGATAAGTCTGAATAGACTTGTTTTCACCATTAGACAGTTTGTCGATAGAAAGCCTGAGCCTGCACTTTTACCGACCCAAGGGATCTTTTAACCTCCCACACAACATAGACATGGTATGAGAGCCGAGATCAGGTTGTTGTTGTTTTACCTCCTAGCAACATATAAGGTCATATCAGCACTGGCCTTTGATGATGCTGGAAGTTATACATAGCTGTGGAAATCCAAATTGGTAGAGGTGGGGGCACGGGGAATCAAACCACCAACCTTAGATTAGGAGTCCGACCTAGAAAAAAGTCAGACACTCTAACCACTGCGCCCCAGAGAACACCACTTTGCTGACCATAAGCCTGTATCAGGATGTCTGCGGCACCTTGTCGCACATCGGAGGTCATGACTTACAAACTCACTGACACGGCTCAATCTTGTTCAACTTTGGTGATCGGATCTCAATCAAACACTGCAGTGAAGGACCAAAGTGGCAAGTTCTACCAATATCCAGTCTGCGCAGTGGGTTGCGCAGTGGGTTAAAAAAGGAAGGGTGCTTTGAAAAGGAGGGATGGACGTAGAAGCTGCTTGGAGCGTCTCTGATCCGCCACTGTCGGCGTGACATCAGCGTGACGTCACCAACGTACCCAGATGAGCCGCTGACGTCACCTATCTCGCCCCTGTCACACATCGCTGGATTGAGGAAACGGATAGAGCCGGACAACAAATATTCTAGTCCGGTGTGATTCTGTAACGGACGGTAACGGACGGTTAACAGATGGTAACGGGTGGGTAACAGACGGTAACGGACGGTAACGGTTGATAACATATCGAACCATCAACGGACAATTCAGTATACAAATTAACTATAACGAACGTCAACGGACGTGTAATGGACGGGAACGGACGGTAACGGATGGGAACGGACGGGAACGGACGGGAACGGATGGGAAAGGACGGGAACGGATGGGGAACGGTTGGGGAATGGACGGGGAAAGGACGGTAACGGATAATAACCACATACATCAGTCCAGCGCAATCCGTTGTGCATGCTCAAAACTTTAATGGATTGGGCCAGATATCAACGGATATCAACGGATATCAATGGATATGCAACGGACACAAACCGGACTTTGTCAGATATCAACAGACTTTGTTCGGTTTCTTTCAGTTTCCCCAATCCGGTGATGTGTGACAGAGCCCTAAAGCCCTGCAAAACTACCGATACTTGTGGACACGAGTAGGTTGTGGGCCACCATACGGAGCGGGGATCAGGGTAAGGCCTAGATAAAAGATTCACCCGGTACTTGTAGTACACGGGTGAAGATCAGCCTTATATAAATACGAGCGAAAATAGCGTCAGTATGGAACATCACCTAGAAACTGTGGCTCCAGTATCAAATGGCCACCCATGTAGGCACAGAGTTGGTGAAATGGGAGAGAATGCAAAAAGACAAGATGGCGGCCGCAGAATGCCGTCGATTTCACTTTTAAATCTTATTAAACTAGATATTATATTATATTTTTCAACTCAAAGGTAGCGGGCTCTCAATAATACATATGTAAAGAATAAATGTTGCTTCTTAGATTGTGAAATTAGGCTCTCAATTCTTTGACCCGCATTTTCGCCACCTTTTACATAGGGTTGGTTTGCACCCCTACTGCAGCAGTACGGGGTGAATCTTGTATCTAGGTGAGGCCTAGATAAAAGATTCACCCGGTACTTGTTGTTGTTGAAGATTTATACTGTCTATTATGAATAAGCCTGAATAGGCTTGTTTTCACCATTAGACAGTTTGTCGATAGAAACCCCGAGCCTACACTTTTACAGACCCAAGGGATTTTTAACCTCCCACACCACATGAACTTGGTATGAGAGCAACTGGCCTTTGATGACGCTGTAAGTTATACACAGCGGTGGAAATCCAAATTGGCAGAGAATCGAAATATGGGAATCGAACCACCAACCTTCAGATTAGGAGTCCAACCTAGAAAAAAGTCAGACACTCTAACCACTCCACCACAGAGAACACCTATAGTACATGGGTGAAAACCAGCCTGATATAAAAACTGTCGAAAAATCGGGCTAATGAAATGAGTCTTTATAAGAGCCTAATCTCACAATCTAAGAAGCAACATTTATTCTTTGTATATGTCTTCATATTTCCCCGCTACCTTTGAGTTGAAAAATATAATAAAATATCTAGTTTAATAAGATTTAAAGTAAAATCGGCGGCGTTCTATGGCCACCATCTTGTCTTTTTGCATTCTCTCCCATTTCACCAACTCTGTGCTTATATAAGTATCCATTTGATACTGGAGGCAGGCATTCTACTTCCTGTTCTATACTAAAGCTATTTTCGCCCGTATTTACACTACGTTGTCGTTCACCTGTGTACCAAAAGTACCGGGTGAATCTTTGATCGATGTAGGGCCTATAGCGGCAGGCTGAAGGAGGCGGGTAGCGCATGTAGGGTGTGTAAGTGTGTGTTTGTGTGTGTAGGTATGTTGTATGTTTTTGTGGGTTTGTGTGCATGTGATTGTTTGAGAAAACTGCATTCTATTTTGTCCAGCTTCCTCGTTGTCTGTGCCCTCAGAGTATTCAACCTGTATGTTGCGTTATGGAGTGGTGGAAATGATTGCATTGGAGCATGCTTGACAAAAAGTTTGTTTTATTTAACAACGGCTCTAGAGCACATTGATTTTTATCATTGGCTATTGGATGTCAAACATATGGTTATTCTGACATATTTCTTTGGAGGAAACCTGTTGCCGCCACATAGGCTACTCATTCCGATAAGCAGCAAGGGGTCTTTTATATGCACTTTCCCACAAATAGGACAGCACATACCACAACCTTTGATTCACCAGTTGTGGACCACTGGTTGAAACCGAAAATAGCCCAAACTGCAAAATGTGTCCACTGAGCAGGATCGATAGGATGACCCACACCTTCACAGGTGGACACTCTACCGCCTGAGCTACGACCCGCTGGCAAGGAGCATGCTTGATGGTTTTCTTTGCTGATGTCTTTTCTGTATTTGTCGTGGATTTTTTTGGGCTAAAATCCAGACATGGAGTCAGCATTTGTAAACATTGTCCGATTTAAGATGCCCAATTGAAACAGCTTCGCATGTATATGGGGATTACGGAAGTTTTGTTAATCAAATCAAACATCATTGCATACATTGCATACCACTGGTACCCGGGAATACATTCTACTCACCCCATATATATGTGATTTATAGGCATTATGCGGGTACAAAGGCGCGGAAGGGAATTTGTATTATTAGTATTACTATTATTATTATTAGTGTCCATTTGTTACCACTGAATATTCGCCATGTATTTGCTCCGTCCCTTCCATCCTGGGACCGGTGGCGCCACCACCGGACGAAACCATAACTACGGGTGCGTCACGGATTATTTTATATATACACACGGATATATATATATATATATATATATATATATATATATTTATAATGCAGAGAGCTTCAGATTTCAGCGCTGATATTCGGCCCGCGGTGTTTCCCAGTTGTGTCCCAGCTCACACCATTCCATAGTTCCACACGCAAATTGTCGTCTGCTTCGGTGGCTGCTACAAAATGGCCTGACTGTTAGCCGTAACCCATGACAACTGAGGCCAGGATATCCTGACACTGATGAGGCGTGATCACTGACAACAGCATCAGATGTGACTGATCTGATAAGAAGGGACACGCAATACATTAATGTACTATTGTATTGATGTAGGAGTGTCATTTCCCTCTGGTTTGGGATTGTCTTTGTTGTTGGGGGTCCTCATTCATCTCCCCCCACCCCCACCCCCACCCCTCTTCCGCATTCTTCCCTCCCCTCCCTCCACCCCGCCACTGCGCATGCGCATTAATATCATAGTGAAAGCTTTTGTTTCTTTCTGTCAATTCGCATCGTTGTTTAAGAGGGTCCAACATTTTTGTCGCTGCTAATATCACGGGGAAAGTGTCGCTTCTTTCTATTGACTGCACGAGTTTCTAACACGAACCGAAATTAATTTAACTGCTAATATCATAGAGAAAGAATTATTTATTTCTACCAATAGACTACATCACGGTTCCGACTGCGCATGCGCTGAAAACGGCCTTGGGAGCAAAGCAAAGGCGTATGGCCATTGAGTTTGCCGATACGCGCATTGAAAAACGTCAGTTTTATTCAAAATTAATAGCAATCCAAAACCCTAACCATATCAATTTAATATAATCTTTTTGTTAAACATGTTTTCTATATGTGTTCCAAGCGGTCTGTCTCTAGGTGGTGTGGTTTTATCAATATTTTACTTTTTCTGTATGGAGATTACTCACTGCCATTGACAATGCATTGAGTACTCTGGCTATGGCTCTAACACTAATCTGAGTGCCTAGATCTTTCTAAATCTAAATGCACATGGCATAAGATGTGCTGATTATATTGATGGAGGTTCCAAAATTAATGTACCTGCTAGCATCATAATGAAAGATTTTGATCTTTTCTGTAAATTTTATAGTTGCATAGTCTGATGGTTTTGAATTTTCATCACCTTTTTGAGATAAATATATTAAATTGATCGTTATAATCTACTTTATTTTAGTTTGAAGTAACTTTTATTTTAAATGGATAAGTTTTGAGATATTTGAAATTCAAACATGTAAAATTAGTTTGGGCAACCATGCCAACACTCATACACCACAGCAGTGAAATGTTTTATTAAATTGTCTCAGTATTCCCTTCTACGTGGCAACAAATGCTGAATAAATGCATCAATATCTAAGTTATATATGTAGAGACAAATCGATATAATTATTTTGGTTTTGAAAAGTTGATGCTCCATCGGACTATGCAGTTTCTATGAGGCTCCAAAATTAATATAAATGTGTGTTAGTAATAATATCGTGGTCAAAGGGTTATTTCCTTCTCCCAATTGCATCAGTTTCCAAAAAAAAATGCTTCAAATTCAGTGTTGCTAGAAGTGAATAAATGAATGGTTGCATGAATAATCAATGGACTGTCCTAATTATAATGTCCCGATGGGAGTTTCCGCAGTGGAGTTTGCACCTCTCAACTAACCGATGTGAGTCTGCGCAATAAGAGAGAATTTCAGTCACACAACAAAGGTGGGTTGGTTAGTCAGTTGTTGGAGCTTCTTTACGTCCTGGCAACATTTAAGGTCATATCAGGACGGGTACTGACTTCTAGCAGTGCACACTGATTGTGTCTTTATAGTGCTTCCCTCAGGGAGACCATGCCACCAGCACAATGATCTGATATCCCACTCAGTTACATTATCCGAACACTGAGCCAACCAGTACTTGCGCTATCTTAATAATGCCGAACACCTGGCTAGGAAGTGACATGTATAAAATTTTAAGTCATTGGTTTGACTTGACCAGGGTTCCAATCCGTGGGTTCCAATCCCACGATCTACCAAAAGGGGAGACAGTCGCTCAACTCATTCGGCCATCCCTTCTTGTCATCACACACAGCGAAGGTTTGGTGAAGAGATTTGTGCTTGGAGGATAGTGTTGTAGTCTGCACTGACCTCTCAGGTACGTAGCCACAGAGACAGGTAGGCGTGGATAGGGTGATTGTATCAGGTAGTCTCGGTGGTGTAATTGTGAGCATGCTAGCCAGGGAATAGCTATAAGTGTGGGTTCGAATCCTGCTCATCATCATCATCATCATGCTGTTGGTCACGATGCGACAAAGACTCCTTTCATTACTTGACTGCCGCTCTGCAGTTAGCTCTCTGCTGTGAGAGTTGCGTCCATGAGTCAGTCTTAATGTCTCTCAGCTTCAGGTTTCTCTTGATGGTATCCTTGAACCGGAGACGAGGGCCCCCTCTCTTTCTGTAGCCAGAAGACATATGAGAATAGAGGATCTGCTCTGGTACCCTGTCTGATGACATCCTCATGAGGTGTCCAGTCCACCGGAGATTCTTTTTGATCAGAAGATCTTCCATAGAGGGCAGCCCCGTTCGTTTGAGTATTTCCTTATTTGTCACTTTGTCCTTCCAGGTTAGCCTCATGATTGAACGCAGATGTCGCATCATGAAGGCATGAAGCTTTTTTACCTGTCGTCTGTACACTATCCAGGCCTCGGCTCCATATTGTAGGGTGGATAGGACGATTGCACAGTAGATCTTACCTTTGACCCGAATGGACACATGGTGGTTGTTCCAGAGTCTCTGGCGTAGTCGGCTGAAAGATGTGCTAGCCTTGGCCATCCTCCTCTGTATTTCAGCATCAATGCGTCCATCACTTGATATAGTGCTTCCGAGATAGGTGAATTCCGGAACAGAGTTCAGCTTGTTTCCGTCAAACATGATCTCCTCCTCTTGGGTTCTTGTAGAGTTGTACAGGTGCAATATTTCACATTTTCATCACCACAATGGCACCGGTTGCAATGACCTGTATCCTGCACAAGTCATGAGTTGTACGGTTCTTGAAAGCTACTCTATGTGTGTACATATATGCCTGTATATGTAATTGAAAGCATTCAATGATTTATGGCTGTAAACCATTTAAAAGACTTACAATTCCAGGGGGACAAGTGTAATAGTATGCACTGACTTCTCAGGCAAGGAGCCACATAGACAGGTCGGTGTGGATGGGGTGATTGCATCAGGGAGCCTTGGTCGCTTTGACTCGGCCTGGGTTCGAACCCATGACCTACTTCATACCCTTGTTGTAAACTTGTGCAAGTCGTTGCTTTGATTCTGCCTGGATTCGAACACACGACCTGCGATATGGAAAACCAGCCAGCGCGCTGACTGATTCGGCCCTGCATGAAGAATTAAGCTGAGATAGTTAACATGGCAGACGGCATATGTTGCTGGGATGTAAGGCCCCAATAAGCCAACCTGAGAACTCCATTCTGCAAAACTCTGGACTGAGCAGTATATTGCCATTTCCTTTGCTGATTGATTCCCCCAAGGCTTTGATATGACAGATAGCCTGGTTCTAGCTTTCGCCGCTGGAGGCGTACATGATGGGTGATCTATTTGAAGTGGGTCACGAAGGACATTTTTGTTTTGTGGGGGAGGGGCTTCTTTTGGTATGTGTTGGTTGAAATCTTCAATTTTAACTGTGTCTTCATGCCACTCTCATCTAAATTCAGTGAGATACTCACTTTAACTTTTAATAAAAATTATTAACTAATTTTCGCGCATTGGGTTAAATGACCACGGAGGTGGTCATTTGCTGTCATTACTGGGGGCGGGGAGGTAGCCGGGAAGCTAACACCCCCCCCCTCACACACTCACCTCCTGCCAGGTGGCGCACTCCCTACCAGCCAATCAGAGGCCCCCACCCACTCTTCCTCGGCCTCTGCTTTCCCCTACCTCTCCACTCTACCACTGACACTCGTCAGCTGCACATCTCTTCTAAAAGCCCACCCACCCTCTACCGGCACTTGTCTCGATTAAAAATGAACAATAACGAGACAAAAAATCAAAACAAAAAATGGTAAATACTCAAAAAACTTATAACTGTTAAAATATGATGAGATGCGTATATCTTCACTTATGACTTACCAATACCTTAGATAACGGCATCCGATCATATCACTACTCCCTCACTACTCATACATGGAATGATCAAAACACTCTCCAATTGACTGACAATTAATCATCACCACACTATATGATTTATCTCAATACTCCATTAACTTCCTTCAATCACAATTAATCATCACAAACTCCTGTTTGAGTTATCTCACTACTGTATTGACTTGTCCGTTCATAAAAAAGCACTGTAGATATGTTGATGATCAATTTACCATTGTGGCATAACTTCATGCTCATGTCAGACTTCGCCGGCAGGCTACCGCAACCGTGTACAACCGTAAGCCGAAAGACCTGTTGACGATGATTGTCTTGAGAATAAAGCTATGTTATTCCCACTCCAGCTTCCGTGTTCCTCACTGCCCGTGCCAGTAATGTGTATAGGAATATTTACTGGCATAGTACTGTGGCACTGAATGCTGCCTTTGTCTATCAAGACATGGGCTGCAAATCATTCAAGCTCGATGCAACTTTGATTTCACCATGAACCCACAACCCCGTTAGGTGACAATCGATGTGCAATGAACTTTGATGCATGTCCTGGTGGCTCAATTCATCAGAATAATATGCTGTCCCTAGTGTCATTTTGAAGAAGAAAACTCTTCTTTTTTTAGTGCTCCAGCAGTTGATTAAGCAAAATTTACTTCCTCACTATGCTGGTCACCCCCGTCGATGACTTACCTTCACATGCAATATAGAGTGGCCTACGCGCCGATGACCTTAAATGTGCCTAGGAATAAAGTGATGTTCTATCCAATCATGCTTTCTGGCTCTCTGTGCTCGTGCCAGCGATGATTAGCCATTATCATGTGAGATTTTCAAGCTAGATTTTCAAGCAAGATTCTCAAGCTAGATTTTCAACCTAGATTTTCAACCTAGATTTTCAAGCAAGATTTTTCTAGCTAGATTTTCAAGCAAGATTTTCAAGCTAGATTTTCGAGCTAGATTCTCTAGCTAGATTTTCAAGCTAGATTTTCACCCTAGATTTTTCAAGCTAGATTTTCAAGCTAGATTTTCAAGCGAAATTGTCAAGCTAGGTTTTCAAGCGAGATTTTCAAACGAGATTTTCAAGCTAGATTTTCTTTTGAGTAATGAGTACCCCAGTGTTTCCTATTTCCACTGTTTGTCCCTGATAAGTTTCGTTATTACTAACTTCCTTGTTTTCGTTGAGAAAACCAAATTTCTGGGCCTCATTCTCGACGCAAAACTGTTATTTGTGCCACATATAAAGTACCTGAAAACAAGATGCCTGAAAGCGCTGGATATTCTGAGGGTGCTGTCCAGCTCAGAGTGGGGAGCGGACAGAGATGTTCTGCTCTCCGTGTACAGAAGCTTGGTTCGGTCACGAGTGGATTACGGCAGCATAGTATACGGTTCCGCAAGGAAATCATATATTGGGCTGCTAGACACGATCCACCACCAGGGACTGCGCCTGGCCCTTGGGGCCTTCCACACCTCACCGATTCAGAGCCTTTACGTCGAAGCCAATGAACCATCACTTAATAACAGGAGAATCAAACTGGCCATGCAATATGTAGTCAATATAAAAACTAATGCATCGAATCCTGCACACAATTGTCTATTCAAGCAACATGACGAAACCAGGTATGAAGCCAGGCCAAATTACATCCAGCCACTGAGGCTCTGCATGAAACCTCATTTGGAGGCCTTGGGCGTAGATTTGGACGTGTTGGAGGATGCCAAACTCCCAGAACATCCCCCGTGGTCGTTTAGAAAGCCATCGGTTATCCTCCGACTCACGGAACTGAGGAAGTCTGGGACACATCCACTCGAGTACCAAGGACTGCATGCAGAGATTCAAGGCCAGTTTGCAGACCACCTCTCCATATACACTGATGGTTCAAAAGACCAAAGCTGGGTAGCTGCTGTGGCAGTCTGCCGACGGGAAAAATTTGGTGTACGTTTGCCCGATCAGAGCTCGATTTTCACTGCAGAAGCCCGAGCACTCCTTCTCGCTTTGGAGTGTATTGAGGTATCCAACCACACTAACTATGTTATATACACTGATTCGTTCTCTTGCCTCCTGGCTGTTGCTGGACTGAAAATGAATCACCCTATTCTAGCAACGGTCATTTATAAAATGAACCAACTGACAACGGATGGGTATGGTATCCACCTGTATGACATCCACCTGTGATGGGTGCCTGGCCATGCCGGCATACAAGGAAACGAACGAGCTGATCGGGCTGCGAAGAAGGCCCTGAATTGTGATCTTGAACCGTGTTTGATCCCTCACTCTTATCTGAAACCACTAATAGCCACCCACATAAAATCCAAATGGCAACATGAGTGGGGTGAAAACATTAATAAACTTAAAGAAATTGAACCATCTGTGGGAAAGCCACCACAGACTCATACAGGAGGTCGGCGGGACCAAGTGGTCCTTAGACGGTGCCGTATTGGACACTCGTGGCTTACACATGCTTTTCTGCTCAAGGGGGAACCTCCCCCTGAATGTATTGGGTGTCAGTACCCGCTGACACTCAAACATATTTTTACTAAGTTGCATTGATTTTTTGGCCCTGCGCCAACAGTTCTACACTGCAGACAGTTTGCATGACCTTTTTACTAAGGTGAAACAGGAAAACATTTTAGCCTTTTTGAGGGCAGCTGGACTGTACCACCTAATATAGTTTACTAAATAGATTCTATCAATTATTAATAAAACTTTTCTTTTTCTATGGGAATTTGTTTCCCTTGACCACAAATATATGATTGTGAGCTTTCTAATTTAATGAGTGTCTATTGGCACATAATTGATTGTCTGCTTTTACATGTAAAAGCGATGGTTTGAACAAAAAACAAACATTTCTCGCCGTGAATATGGCCTATGCTGCCGACACGGCGTAAAACAACCACCAATCAATCAATCAATCCTTGTTGATCAAAGACACTGAAGTTCCTTCGATTTGCTAGCCGTGACACTGTGCGAAACACAAAAGGAGTTGATGCACACTTATTGATCACCAATATGCACATCACTGAGAAGTGAGATAGATACACTGGCTGCATTAGTGATGGCTCTGCACTCAGGCGCACTCTCACCCACAACTGAAATGCCACACGCACAGGTAGGCGGGGGCCAGAGGGTGCTTACATCGGGTAGCCTAGATGGTGTAATGGTTAGAATGCTAGTCCCGCAATGGCACAAATATGGGTTCGAGTCCCATTCTAGGCATAAGGTTCCCTTCGTTAAATCTTGTTTTAATGAAAAGGAAAGACAAATGTTTTCCATGACACTGGTGCCATGACCAGGATTCTGCACAACCTATGTGTTGTATGTTTGATGAACCTACTCGGTGTATGTAATGCAAGTGCGCTATCTGGATATTTGTAATTCAAAGGAAGACGGAAGTCCAGACGGGATGGCTGAATGAGTTAGAGTGTCCGTCTCCCATTCTGGTAGATCATGGGATTGTGGGTTCGAACCGTGGTCGAGTCAAAGCGGTGACTTAAAAATTGATACTTGTCGTTTCCTACCCTGGCGCTCAGCATTATTAGGATAGGGCAAGAAGCAGTGGAATGAGGAAGACCAATCATCCACGATTGAAATTTCCCTTGCTTAATCAACTAATCTAAAATAAAATAAATTAAAATATTTAAAAATCGCAGAGACAGACAACTATAATATGGCCTTTATTAAGTGCTAAATGTAAGTTACAAGTTCAGGCTAGCACGAGTAGTTCATCAATCAATGTCATATAGTAGTCTAATCAATCAATGTCATCTAGTCAGAAGGACCAGTTCAGGCTAGTAGGAATAGTTAATCAATCAGTGTCATCTAGTCAGTATAAAGTAGTCTAATCAATCAATGTCATCTAGTCAGAAGTTGTAGTCCAATTCCCCAGGCACTCAACCCTCTCAACCGACTATCTTAATGCGGGTGGGCGGCAAACAAAAATGGGAGGTCAGCTCGTGCTGTCGGAGCGGCTTAGGCTTGTAGTTCATAAAGACGCCGCCAGGGTGTAGGTTCGAGTCCAACACGGCAGGTGGCGGCACCAGTATTCCTCTCTCCGCGCCAGAATTACCCATGTTGCGGGTGCAACATGGACAATTTGTAAATATGAGACTTAAAATTCTGTGGGGCGGGAGGCGTGTATAGTGAGTTGCACTCACCCGCCTCCATAACATAATCGTATATTAAAGGTAGGCGTGGGTAGAGTGATTGAATTAGGAAGCCTAGATGGTGTAATGGTTAGGACGCAAGTCCCGGTATGACGACTTGTGGTTTCGAGTCCTACTCTGGGTGTGATGTTTCCCTTTGCTTGCACAAAAAAAAAAAAAAAAACCCAAAACACCAACAAAAACTCTCCACATGAAAGACCTATTATGTGTGTGTTTGTGTGGAGGGGGTAATGGGTGGGCTAGTGGGGTAGTGGGCTCGTGGGGTCGTGGGCTCGTGGGGTCGTGGGGTAGTGGGGTAGTGGGTATGGGTAGTGGTCGGTGGGGGAGTGGGTCCGTGGGGTAGTGGGGTCATGGTCGTGGTCGTGGTCCGTGGGGATGTGGGGTTTGTGGGTTGTGGTTTGTGGGGTTGGGTTGTGGGGTTGGGGGTTGTGGGGTTGTGGGGTTTGGGGTTTGTGGGGTGTGGGGGTTGTGGGGTTGTGGGTTGTGGGGTTGTGGGGTTGTGGGGTTGTGGGTTGTGGGTTGTGGGGTTGTGGGGTTGGGGTGTGGGGTTGTGTGGTGTGTGTGTGGTGGTTGGTTGTGGGGTTGTGGGGTTTGGGGGTTTGGGTTGTGGGGTGTGTGGGTGTGGTTTGTGGGGTGTGGGTGTGGGTGTGGGGTTGTGGGGTTGTGGGGTTGTGGGGTTGTGGGGTTGCGGGGTTGTGGGGTTGTGGGGTTGCGGGGTTGCGGGGTTGCGGGGTTGCGGGGTTGCGGGGTTGCGAGGGTGTTGGGGGTGTTGGGGGTGTGGGTGGTGGGGTGTGGGGGTGTGGGGGTGGGAGGGGGTTGCGCAAACCTTTGCTGACAGCCTGAAGGTGGTGGAATCAATATCTGAGTGTTCCTTATCGAGTGCAGAAGTCCTGTTTGTGGGTTTGACGCTAATTGCGCATGTGCGGTTGAGTACTAGCATGTGTTCCTGTCAAGTGTAGGGAAACCAACACACCTAATGTGCGTGAAGGCAGTCCCACATTCCGCGACATTCTGAGTTGAAACGCGTCGATTTCAAATATTGGAGATTCTGGTATACGGTGGAATCGCTATAATGGCTAATGGTGATCAGTGACCACAAGCTCTGACCCAAAACTAATTCTTACTCAGAACAGTAATAGGACACGATACATGATTTAATTTATTTTGTTTTAAGTCACGTCACTTACTCTTGCAACCAGACGGGATGGCCGAATGAGTTAGAGCGTCCATCTCCCGTGTTGGTAGACCATGGGATCGTGGGTTCGAACCCTGGTCGAGTCAAACAATGACATAAAAATGTATACTTGTCGCTTCCTAGCCAGGCACTCAGCATAATTAGGATAGGGCAAGGATAGGGCAATGACAGCGCTAAACCTTGACATCCTAGGTATAGCTGAGACGAGATGGACGGGTGACGGGAGGATAGGTGATAGTGAGGTAGATATGATATATTCTGGAGATGAAAAACATCAGTATGGCGTTGGAATTATGATGAAGAAGTCCATTGCCGCCACAATGATTGGATTCTGGCCAGTATCTGACAGAATTATTATGATGAAGCTGAGGGGAAAACCGTTCAATATAAACATTCTGCAAGTTTATGCACCAACCTCAGATCACGATGATGAAGAAGTCAACGAGTTCTATGACAGCATCAAAAAGGTAATGGAATACACCAAGTCTGGAGAAATAACAATTGTTATGGGCGATTGGAATGCGAAAGTTGGAGAACAACATGAATATCCAGTAACAGGAAGATTTGGCTTAGGTGAGAGAAATGATCGTGGTGAATACTTGATAAATTTCTGTTTGACATCAAAACTAGTAATTGCTAACACCTTATTTGAACATCCAAAGAGAAGACTATATACATGGAAGAGCCCTGGTGATGTATGTCGGAACCAGATCGATTACATTCTTGTCAACCAACGATATCGAAATTGTATCAAACAGGCAAGGACATATCCAGGTGCTGACATATGTTCGGATCATAATCCAGTAGTAATCAGTATGGTAGTGAAATTGAAACAGCAGAACAAAATTAAAAACAACATTCAAATGGATATGAACATGTTAAAAGATGCAAAATACAGAACTAAGTATAATGTCTCTGTTCATAACAAATTCAGTGTACTGATGAATGAAGAAACTCCTCAGAGAGAGTATAACAACATTGAAATGGAATGGGAAGCTCTCAGAGAAAGCATGGTCAAGTCAGCAGAGGAGGTGTTACCAAATAAAAAACGAGAGACAAAGCAATCATGGATGACGCAAACCATACTAGAAAAGATGGCAGAAAGGAAGAAAGTGAAAACCACTGATCCACCTAAATACAAACACCTGAAGAATGAAATAGAAGATGAATGCAAAAAAGCTAAAGATGAATGGTGGAATAAGAAGTGTGAAGTAGTGGAACAACTTGAGTCTCAACATCGTTCAAGAGAGATGCACAAGAAAGTGAAAGAGATAACAGGTCAAGGATACAGACAGAGAAGCAGTAAATGTATCAAGAACAAAGACGGCAAAATGCTCTTTGAAGAAGATGAAATAAAGTCCAGATGGGAAGAATATGTAAACGAACTATACAATGATGACAGAGGGAACCCACCCACAATTGAGAAAGAAGATGGGAATATTATATTAGTATCAGAGGTTGAGAAGGCTATCAATGATCTAAAGGCAGGTAAGGCTCCTGGAAGTGACCAGGTAACATCAGAAATGATAAAAGGACTAGATGAAGTGGGGATTCAAATCATTCATAAGCTAGTAACTGACATCTATGAGACTGGATTTATACCATTGAATATGAAGGAATCCATATTTGTACGACTCCCAAAGAAGCTAAAACCAACATTGTGTACTGAGTACAGAACACTAAGCCTGATGAGTCATATGTTGAAGATGATCCTGAAAATAATTTTACTGAGAAACAGACAGAAAATTGAAGAACAAATCAGTAACGTACAAAGTGGGTTTATATCTGGAAGAGGTACACGTGAAGGGATTTTCAATATGAGAATGATTTGTGAACGTTATTGTGAAGTGAACCAGGATGTTTATGCCTGCTTTATTGACTATGAGAAGGCCTTCGACCGAGTCAATCATGAACTGTTAATCAAATGTTTACAAGATATTGGTGTCAATGGCAAAGACATTAAACTAATTGTGAACTTATACTGGACACAACGTGCATTTATAAAAATGGAGCAGGGCCTATCGGATGAAGTTATGATTAAACGAGGAGTTCGACAGGGGTGTGTATTGTCACCATGTCTATTTAACCTGTACACAGAGATGATTTTCAGACACATTGAAGATTGCAAGGGAGTGACAATAGGTGGCATGAACATCAACAATCTTAGATATGCCGATGACAGTGTAATACTAGCAGACAGTGAGAAAAACCTACAAGATATAGTGAATAGAATCAATAAAGCTGGAATACTATTCAACATGAAGATGAATGCCAGGAAGACCAAAACAATGGTTATAAGTAAAAAGACAGATAAACCAAACGTCAATATAATCATAGATGGCACAAACATAGAACAAGTATCCGAATTCATATATCTCGGACAAAAGATTACAAATGATGGGAGATGTGAGGAAGAAATTAAAAGAAGGATAACAATAGCCCGAACAACATTCTCCAAAATGTATAGAGTGTTAACATCAAGTAAGATATTAATACAAACAAGGAAGCGTATTCTTCAGTGTTATGTGTGGTCTACTCTAATGTATGGGGCAGAGACATGGACAATCTCTAAGAAAATGTACAAACGTTTAGCAGCATTTGAGATGTGGACTTATCGAAGGATGATGAAAATATCATGGACAAAGAAGATCACCAACAAAGAAGTTCTCAGAAAAATTAAAAATAAGAAAAGCTTGTTTGCCACTAACAGACAAAGAAACTTATTTATTTTGGCCACATCATTCGTCAGAGTTCAATATACCGTACATTGTTGGAAGGGAAGGTGAATGGCAGCAGAGGGAGAGGGAGACCAAGAACATCATGGTTTACAAATATTTCACAGTGGACAGGCTTGAATTATTCACAGTCTATCAGAACAGCACAACATCGGGACAAGTGGAGAACCATTGCATCCAACCCTCGACTAGAGGATGGAACTATTGATTGATTGAAGGACTGGTTGGCTCAGTGCCAGGGTAATGTGACTGAGTGGGATATCAGGTCATGGTGATTGCGGCCTAGTCTCCCAGTGGGGAAGCACTATAAAGTCACAATGAGTGCACACTGTCGCAAGTCGGTACCCGTCCTGATATGACCTTAGATGTTGCTAGAACGTGAAACAACAACAAACAAACTTACTTTTGCGTGATGTCACTTCAAATCTTTCCAAAATTGGGCATTTAAAACAAAAGTTACTTCAAACTAAAGTAAGATAGATTATAACAATGAACCTACTATACATGATTTGATCCATTGCGGCTACGGCACACATGACGAGAAGGCATGAGTGGGATAGCATGGCTTTATTCCAGGCAGCCCACGGGGGGGATTACATGTATGGTTTTATGTTGTTGCGGCCATCCGAGAGCTGCAATGAATCAGTGTCATGTGGTGATCTGAGTGGGGGATGAGAATGGCATGAGTGAGGTCCGACAGATGAGCAAGACGAGGTGAGGTGAGGAGATGTCAACCAGCGGGTAGCAGTAGTTGAATAAAGTAACATATGATATAATAACCGTTGATGGTTAATTAATTAATAAATGGTTAATTATTGTAATTGTCCTCACCATTGGTTAATTATTGTAATGGAATTAATTGATGAGTATTGTAATTGTTTATATTTTCTGTGGTGCGGGTGGGTGGGTAAAAGTGAGTAGTGGTCAGTCCGGATGGGTGATGCGGAGTGACCAGCGTAGAGGTGAGATTAGTGGTTGTGAGCTGTGGAGGCTGTGATTGGCCGGGGGAGCCATGAGTGAGTTGGGGGCGGGGGAGGAGTGGTGAGGGAGGGCCGGTAGGAGTGTGTGGCAGGGTGTGTGTGTGTGCGTTTGTCCACCCCCCCCCCCCCGCTCCACCGCCGGGCAATGGGGTGGGGGGGGGGGGTAGTTGGCCTCGCCGCTCCACGTGCCCCACAAACCCTGAATGAGCACTCACTCATTCCCCATAATTATTCACCCCCAAAAGTATCAGCCTATGATACACAAGCATTTAAACAATTTACTGTGTATATTAGATGTAAAGCAGAATCATGTGGCTATTTCCATAACCCAGGCCCCCGACATTTTATTCTGATGGATCGGGTAGCAGCCCTGTGGAGCAACTACAGTGAAACCTCTCTATACCGACCCCTCCACAGATCGACCACTCCCCTATATCGATCGCTTTATTTGGGTCCCAACAATACCATTGTAAGGATATTCTACCTCTCTAAACCGACCACCTCCCTAAATGGACAAATTAATGTCGGTCCCCATGGTCGGTCGATTTAGAGAGGTTTGACTGTAGCTTCATGGATACCGGCGCTGCAGGGTGCGCGCGCATAACGTCAGTTAGCTGGTCAGGGGATGGCAGAGAAGACAAGTCTCCCGAATTAGCGGGAGATCTCCCTAAATATACAAAAATAACCCCAATCTCCCGATCTCCTGCTATTAATTTGGAATCTCCTGCTACCCCCCCCCCCCAAATCATTTAACCTTTTTTTTTTCTTCTTCTTTTTTATTACATATTTTTCGTCAAAATGGATCAGAATGCACCATTTTGTATCAACTTTTCAAAATAATCCCAATCTCCCGATTTCCCCCTTATAATGTATACTCTCCCGCCGAAGAATCATTTTAACTTCCTTTAAAAAGAATGTATTAACATTTTTATTTTCATCGACATGCACATAACTTTTTGTCAAAATATCCAGAACCCCCATGTGGGAGTGGGCAACCCCCCTCCTCCTACACCACCCCCCGCCCTTCGGCCATCCTATTTCTCCCAATTTACAATCTGTGTATTAGGGAGATCTCCCTGCTCATTTTTTTTTATATACTGGCCACTCTGGGACGTGTGCGTGCTGAGAGTGCTTTGGGAGTGAGCCCGCCTCGATGTTTGCTGAGACCTTTTGTTACTTATCGATTTCAACCCCCCCCCCCCCTCCTTAACCACAGCTGGACTGTACCACCTCATATAGTTTACTAAATAAATTCTATCAATTATTAATAAAACTTTTCTTTTTCTATGGGAATTTGTTTCCCTTGACCACAAATATATGATTGTGAGCTTTCTAATTTAATGAGTGTCTATTGGCACATAATTGATTGTCTGCTTTTACATGTAAAGGCGATGGTTTGAACAAAGGACAAACATTTCTCGCCGTGAATATGGCCTATGCTGCCGACACGGCGTAAAGCAACCACCAATCAATCAATCAATCAAACCTCAACCACCACCGACATTCCATCATCGTTAGTACTCTACACACTGCACCATCACTATCAGCTTTAGAGCTAATTCATTCCATTATTTTAATTGAACAATATTTTTTTTACATTTGTTTAAATTTAAAAGAAAAGGTGCTGAATCTTAAACAAATGCAAATATATATATATATACAGTAAAGCCTCTCTAAGTCGACCGACCTTGGGACCGACTTTAAGTGGTCCATTTAGGGAGGTGGTCGGTTTAGGGAGCTAGAATATGGTTACAAAGGTATTGTTGGGACCCAAATAAAGCGATCGATATAGGAGAGTGGTCGATCTGTGGAGGGGTTCGGTTAGGGAGGCTTTACTGTATATATTTTAAAAATCTTTTTTTTTTTAGTAGAAATTACATGCCTTATTTCAAACCTATGTTGTTTATCATTTCGATGTGCACACCAAGATTATATTGCATTTTCCCCCTTTAATGATCTCCAAAGTCTACTATTTTTACTCAAAGTTACTCCAAACTAATGCAAGGTGCATTGAAAAATCAGCTCAGACTGGCAAAGGAATGTAGGAAGACCGGCGGTGGAGGGATCAAGGGCACCTCGATTGACCACCGATCGAAGTGGGAGACGTCATGGGACGACGAGACGGATGCGTCTACAGACGACACACGTGCGTCAACTCGACAGAGGAGACCCAGCGAGAGGAGGAGGAGACACCGCAGATCCTCCAGCCGTAGCGCCTCACGACGACGCAATGTCCACATTTGACAAACAATGTCCACATTTGACAAACAACTATTATAACTCAATGACTCGAGACCCACTACCACTACTTGAGACCCATTACCACCACTGAATAACTACATCTTCAACCAGCAATGCACACAATATAAACCACTATACATGCACAACATGGCACTATTTAAAGACTAACCGTTATTAAAACCAAATCTAACTGATATACAAACACAGCATATGATTTAACCACTAGTGTACATTACTGCACACTCTATCTTGATGCATATACCTTGCACTATGTTGAGTACCTATGCTGTACACTATGCAGCATAGGCTGCTCCCCCACTTTCTTTTTATGTTCAGAATGGGTTGTGCTGCACACAATGCAACACATTCCACTTCCACTATGTACAGATCAAATGCGATCAGTCCAACGGCTGGAAGACCAGTATCTATTCAGATGAATAAAATGTTTACCAAAAAAAAACACTTATAGCTGGATAGTCTGATGGTCTTGAGTTCTAGTAATTGTTTTTAGATAATCGTTATAATCTATCTGACAAGTAACTTTCATTGAAATGACTAGTGCAAGCATGTTGGCATACATATCAAAACTCTAAACATCAAAGGCATCAGCAGTAACAGCTTTTATTATTTAATTGACTTAATATTCCTTTTTATGCAGCACCAAATGCTTTATGAGTGCATCATTATGTATAATCAAATCTAGCTCAACTTAGAAAATTAGATACTTTCGTGTATATGGAGCTTTAATGTAACTTCTATCAATCAATCAATAGTTCCGTCCTCTAGTCGAGGGTTGGATGCAATGGTTCTCCACTTGTCCCGATGGTATGCTGTTCTGATAGACTGTGAATAATTCAAGCCTGTCCACTGTGAAATATTTGTAAACCATGATGTTCTTGGTCTCCCTCTCCCTCTGCTGCCATTCACCTTCCCTTCCAACAATGTATGGTATATTGAACTCTGACGAATGATGTGGCCAAAATAAATAAGTTTCTTTGTCTGTATAGTGGCAAACAAGTTTTTCTTATTTTTAATTTTTCTGAGAACTTCTTTGTTGGTGATCTTCTTTGTCCATGATATTTTCATCATCCTTCGATAAGTCCACATCTCAAATGCTGCTAAGCGTTTGTACATTTTCTTAGAGATTGTCCATGTCTCAGCCCCATACATTAGAGTAGACCACACATAACATACTTCTATGCAGCAACAAATTATAGTATTTCTGGGTTACTCAGCCGCTCAGAGCCCCAGATAACACCATAAATTCTCCCCATGCATTTCCATCTAGTGCCTCTCTCTAACAAACCCTTAAACAAACTCATAAACAAACGCAAAAGAATGAAAGGAAGACAAGTCACAAAAGAATGACAGTGAAGATGTTGTGCTTTAATGGCATCAACTCCTGTTCACCAACTAGTGACCTATCCTCCTGACCCCTTACCTGTTGCCCACTCAGAGTCTCATTCCCTGTTCAGTATGTCTGGGAACCAGTGCCTACAGCCCATTGAACCGAAGTCCCCTGGTTGTTGCACACAGCTCAATTTGGATATATGAAATTTGGTAGCATCAGACAGAGTGCCTGGGGCACTGGTCTAGAGTAGGTGCGCCTCACTCAAGATCTAGGAGTAGAGTGATCTCTCCAGTGTGTCTGGAGCAGTGTCTTGAATGATTAATTAAAATGAGACTAGTATGGTCAGGTGGTCAAGGGGGTCAGGTGACTGGCCCTCCCACAACCAGCCAATCAGACACTCCCCTACAGACTGGTCAGTGCAATGGGGAGTGGCCACCCAACCCAGCCTGCAGGGTGTGGCCCTAAGGAATGTGGAATGGCTGGTGTGCTTGGCCATAGGTCTGGTAGTGACAGGTAGTTGCAGAGAGTTACACATATATATATATATTAAAGTGCCCTTTTTCTCCAATTGCATTCTTTATGGATGCATAGAGGGACATTTCATAAAACATGTACTGTCTCTTATATAGGAACATCTCTTCATAATCCTAGGCATCATGTATGAACATATATTTCACATAGCTTATATCATGCCATAATGTGAGTGGGGCACCATTGCTTTTAGATTACATAACCTTGTCCCCACTCCGTCGCCCAAGAATAATAATGTTCTCTGCCAATATATAATTCCGAACCGAAAATGCGTATATTTTTTACAAAATGCTTTATAAGTGCACCATTATCTAAGTTGGATATGTATAATCAAATCTAGGTAAGCTTAGAAAATGCTATACATTCATATAGATGGGGCTCTAGGGTATTTATCGAAAAATAATATGGCATAAACTCAATTATACAATTTTAAATATGGGCAGTGGGTGGGTAGAGAAATGTGTTCTGCTGATGCTAGTACATATTGAGAAGTGATGTTGAACAGGATCAACAAAGGTGATGAAGGCTTCCTTGAGTTCACTGGGGGGTTTACGTCATAGCAAAATCTAAGGACATTTCATGGAAGCTACTGACTTGCAATAGTGCGTACGTATCGTACATTTATAATGCTGCTCCCAATAGGATACCAGTAAAATTATCCAGATACTAGTGCCGGTGGTCATAGGTCATTGCCTTATTCTAATATAGAAAGTTGCACAGACCTCATAGGCAAGGAGCCACATAGAGAGGTAGTAGAGGATAGGTTAATTGCACCAGGTAGCCTAAGCGTTAGGGCGCTCATCAAGGATGGCAGGAATTGGGGTTCGAATCCCACTCTAGGTATGATGTTCCCTTTGTTTTATTCACCCATTCAGGACATTATTAATACCTAGCGCTAAGAATGTTTGTTGTTTGTTGTTGTTTTACATCCTAGCAACATCTAAGGTCATATCAGGACGGTATCGCTAGGGAAGGTGGTGGGGAGGGAGGAGGGAGGTGAGAATGGCGGGAGAGGAGAGAGGGTAAGCTGGAAGGGAAGGGGGGGGGGTGGGGGGGGGGGGGGGGCTGGGGTTGTGGGAACAGCTGGGTTGGAGCAGAGGTTGTTATGGGCCACACCCTACAACCCCAATTCATCCATAATTCAATAATAAAATAATTCTGTACACAAAATAATAATTGATCTTAAAGCTCCATAATGCAATGAACACATCATTATTTTTTTTAAAGCAAAGGCTTTCCCTAGATTTTCTCCTACATACTCAATTTAAATACTGGTGTATTCTTGAAACACTTATTTCAGTTTGGTCCTCCTGTGCCATGCCGCGACATTACAACAAATCACCAACCAAGGCCTAATCCAACATTTTTATGTCCACGCTAAAATTAATGTGGCATGTTTTCACTTCAATTAGCACCAAATCCAACCCTTCAGAATAGAAATTGCATTAATCTAAAGCGCCTGTCACACGTTACCGGACTGGGTACCGGACATCACCGGACAAAGAATTTTCTAGTAGGGTGCTGTCCAGTACACAAAATGTATCGAAATATATCGAAATGGAGTGTAAATGGGTCAATTGCCACTGGACAACCGGACAAGTACCATACATGTACCGGACATGTACCGGACGAGTACCGGACGAGTACCGGATGAGAACCGGATGGACTAACCATCAACCGGACACATACCGGACTGTATTTTTTTAATTTTCTTGGTATTGTCGTGGGGGTGATGAAAATGGGAAATATTGTGCATAGAATGGGACTCGAACCCACATCTTTTTGCATTCTGGGCCAGTGTGCTAACCATTACACCACCTAGGCTCCCTGGTATCAACACACTACCCACGCCTACCTGTCTATGTGGTTACTTCAGTGCCGAATAGTACAGTATATATATATTTTATTGACGTTCTCGTCACTGGACAATTCCGGAAGCAAACCGGACACCAAAGGATGGGTACCGGACAGCAATGGATTGGTACCGGACACGTATGGATGGGTACCGGACATGAACCGGACAAAACCGGACAAACCGGACACCAACCGGACACCAACCGGACACGTCAGTCCGGTGGTGTCCGGTAGAAGTTTTGTGCATGTTCAAAACTTGTACCGGACACCGCCGGACACCACCGGACACCGTCGGATGGGTACCGGATATGTACCGGACATCGCCGTACACCACCGGGCAGTGTCTGGTTCTCGTCCGGTACCCCAGTCCGGTAAGGTGTGACTGGGCCTTAAAGCAAACAAGTAGATTATAATTGCCAGCCTAAATATATTAATCTAACAAAATTTTTTCAAATTTTTTTAAATCATCAGATTTTGTGAATTGAATGTGTTGAATTGTTAGTGAATGTGACCCGTTGAAGCGCGACCGTCTGTGGCCTGGTGGTGAGAGCAATGATTTATGGGACCCTGGACACCTGGTGCGATGATTGGATATGCACGGCGTGTCCCCCATTCCTCTCGAGTCAACAAAGAACAGTCTCACTGACTGATGGTGTCCAGTTAAAGTTCTACAGTCCGATGACTTTGAGTTTTTGCCATATTTTTGATCAAAATAAATACTGTGCAACCCCATTGTACTTATTGCTGTGGCAATGTGGGTAATTCGGGACCGAGCAGGAACAGACCCTCCCTACCCCTACACCCTTCCCTCCCCCGCCGCACCTCTGCCCGAGTGCCCTCCCTTAACTCCAGGCGGCAACACCACCGTGCATGCCGGAGCTGCCGCTTGTACCCGGTGACCCCTCTGACGTCATTTCCGACGCCCGTGCTGCCCATCCCCACTTCTATACCAGACCCTGGACCAGCAACACATATTTTTTACTGGCCCACCCCAACCCTACTTTAACGATTAGAGGGTTGAGGCCCAGGTCACCAAGAGACTTTACACACTTACCTATTAGATTTCCTATTCTTATCCTCTTGTTGATCCTTGCACTGTATTGACAACCATTGCTTATAATAAATATTCCATACTATGTAGTTCCGTCTCGTGTCCTGAATTATTATAACACACCCTGAGTTAACGCGAATCCAGATATAACGCGATGATTCATTGGATCCAGAATTCTTTAATTCAAAGGTAATTCAATAAACTGAACCCTGATTTAGTAACCCTGATGTTATAACAGGGTTGTGCTCTATATTAAGTTGATCATTTATGTAAATTTTGTAAAAGGGACAATTTATTTTAAAGGGTTAACTTTCGAGATGCTTGAAGTGTAGATATCCAAAATTAATTTTGGTGTGCACACCAAAAATATTGGACATAGAATTTTGTCTGCTCATTTTCACCACCCACATGACAATAGTAAAGCTGAGCAAGTATCAATTGTAGTAAGGCTTCGATTTGATTTGGCCACGGATTGAACACATGGGAAGCGGGCGCCTTACCCTCTAGGCCAGCTTGTCCAGTCGCTAAGGCAAGAAGTAGATGATGACGTCAGGTTTCATCTTAAAGCTCCATAATGCGATGAACACATCACTTTTTTTAAAGCAAAGAATTTACCTAGATTTCCTCCTACACACTCAACTTAAATACTGGTGTATTCTTTAAACACTTATTTCAGTTTGGTTCTCCTCTGCCATCCCGCTACATTACAACAAATCACCAACCAAGGCCTAATCCAACATTTTTATGTCCACGCTAAATTATGACCTCTGCATAACAAATATTATCAAAAAAGTAAACCATAAACTATGGCTACTGGCTAAATTGAGATACTACATGACTGAAAACATGGCAATTAAAATATATAAAGGCATGATCCTCCCCTACTTTGACTATGGTGATGTATTGTATATGGGAGGAAATACAAAACTATTAAACAAACTACAGGTGCTATAAAATAAAGCCCTCAAAGTATGCCTTCAGGTGCACAAAAGATATCCCACAATCGAATTATCAACTGAATTACACAAAAAATGGCAACATGCAACACTACTAACGAGTAGAAGGGGAAAGCGCACCTCCAAAATACTAGGCACACACCATTACACACCACAAAACCAGGCCTACACACAGCAAACCCCCCATAAGGGACACACCAGGCAAAATGGCACAGCCCCCAGTGCTACTGACAGCAATACGTAACACAATAATTTATGAGAGAAGTGTACTGGCCATGGCTGCGCATGACTGGAATAATCAACCCACACAATAACGGGCAGTCAAAAGTCTGGACCACTATAAAAGGTTCTTAAAGAAAACATAATACACAACCACCTACTGAAGGAACAATATCTCATCTGACCATGGGCACAGTCACTGCTTGCTGTGTTCTGGCACAAAAAGCAAAAGACAGGACAAAAAAGATGGTAGATATTACAAATACAGAAACTAGCCCTACTAAGTACTAAGGAATTCGAAATGACTATCACCATAGGGCGCAGTCCGTCTGGGTATGTGTACTGGCACAACCCAAAGCAGAACCGGGCAGGCCACGGTCATGCATCCGATTCACCCTGAAATACAAAATGGCTAACCATACAACACAACCATCCCACCTAGTCGCAGTCCTGAAGGGTCCAGGGGTGTTCTGGCACACTGGTGTACTATCTAAGGACAGGACGTGGGTGAAAGGATCCTGTAACAAACCACAATGGGATGGGATCCTCTCCCGCAGCCCTTTATGTCATCTGCGTAGATGTACATAGTAGGCTAATTTATCATATACAGGTTAGGAACAAACTTTGAAAATTAAAAAATACTAATATAGAAACTACTAACACCTAAAACCGCAAAGGTTGGCCCGAGAAAGATCAGGTAAGCACTCCTGAGTGCGGGACCAGACCAATCCACTATCACAGCTGTCCAGCGTTGAAAACAACCACCCTCGCAGGAGCTTATACATTATGGACAGAATAAAAAAACTTGTCAAAAAAAAAAAAAATGTGTGGGGCTTAACCACACGGACAAATGGAATCAGATACTCAAAGAGCAACAGAACACTTTGAACAAGTACCAAGCGTAGTCCCCTTCTGCACCTACCTCTATCAACATAGTCAATATTCATCGTGTTGAAATTAGTGTCATTACTTGGGTCTGGAGAGCCATGAAGATCTCCGCAACCCCCCCTACCTGTCACCTCCCCCATCTTCTTCCCCCTCCCCCTCCCCCTCCCCCTCCCCCTCCCCCCCTCCCCCCCCCCCCACCCTCCCCCTCCCCCTCCCCCTCCCCCTCCCCTCCCTCCCCCTCCCTCCCCTCCCCCCTCCCCCGCCCCCTCCCCCCTCCCCCCTCCCCTCCCCTCCCCCTCCCCTCCCCCTCACCCCTCACCCTCACCCTCACCCTCACCTCACCCTCACCCTCCCTTCTCCCCTATACCTTCCCCTACCCCCTTCCCCCTTACCTTCCTACCCCTCCCATGCCCCTCCCCGGCCTCCTCCCCACTCCCTTCTTTGGTTCCTGCCAATCACATCTCGCCTTTACCCTTGATATTATTCGCCCATTAGCTCCTCCCCCATCCAATCACCACTCAGCCAATCACATCTCATGCCTCACTGGACTCCCTTCCTGTCTTCAGGTCAGACACTCCTAGGTAACTCTCCTCGGGACAGCCAACCTTGCCAGAACTCCTTCTTTGCCCACACTCCCACCCACCCACCATGATTAGTTTCAGTAATTCAACCAACAAAGTATACTTAATTTGTGACCAACATACTTCCATTGTCAGTAATAATTCTAGAAGTTGCCCAAAATAAATGCCCCCCCCCCCACCCAAAGAAAAAACACTGCCCAGTCGGGTTCCCGCCACATTACCACGTACTATGAGACGGCCTTTACAAAACAGCGGAACACTGTCTCCACTACGCACATTAATTAATGTAGATAATTAACCCACATTAACCCCTCGGCTAATCGAAGCCAGTCGGCACCACTCATTTCCGGTTTCTGCAAACTTCCGGTTCTCCTCACATCGCGCGCCGGAATGGTTTTGATGCTTTACACCCACACAGCATGCACTGCGCCAGGATTATGGGATGGCTTTATAGTAGGCATGAGCAACGTCAGTTATTGACGTTCTAGAATGCCAATCATGGGCATATACAATTCGAGAGACAGAATTCTAGAATTCTCCTCTTGCGGATCTAATGAGTGGGTAGAGTGGGTGGAGTGGGTGGAGTGGGTAGAGTGGGTAGAGTGTATAGAGTGGGTAGAATGGGTAGAGTGGGTAGAGTGGGTAGAGTGGGTAGAGTGGGTAGAGTGGGTAGAGTGGGTAGAGTGGGTTCAGTGGGTAGAGTGTATAGAATGGGTAGAGTGTATAGAGTATATAGAGAGGGTAGAGTGGGTAGAGTGGGTAGAGTGGGTTCAGTGGGTAGAGTGTATAGAGTGAGTAGAGTGGGTAGTGTGGGTAGAGTGGGTAGACTGGGTTCAGTGGGTAGAGTGTATAGAGTGGGTAGAGTGTATAGAGTATATAGAGTGGGTAGAGTGGGTACAGTTGGTAGAGTGGGTAGAGTGGGTAGATTGGGTTCAGTGGGTATAGTGTATAGAGTGAGTAGAGTGGGTAGAGTGGGTAGAGTGGGTAGCGTGGGTAGAGTGGGTAGAAGGGTAGAGTGGGTAGAGAGGGTAGTGTGGGTAGAGTGGGTATACTTATAGAGTGGGTAGAGTGGGTAGTGTGGGTAGAGTGGGTAGAATGGTAGAGTGGGTAGAGTGGGTTCAGTGAGTAGAGTGTATAGAGTAGGTAGAGTTGGTAGGGTCGGTAGAGTGGGTAGAGGGGTAGAGTGGGTTCAGTGAGTGTATAGAGTGGGTAGTGTGGGTAGAATGGGTAGAGTGGATAGAGTGGGTAGAGTGGGTTCAGTGGGTAGAGTGTATAGAGTGTGTGGACTGGGTAGAGTGGGTAGAGTGGGTAGAGTGGGTAGAGTGTAGTAGAGTTGGTTGAGTGGGTCGAGTAAGTAGAGCCCCTGTTTAACTTGTTAACAAATAAAACCCTTGATTTAAAAAAAAACAGATTTTGGGTACTAACATTGAGCATTAAGGTGTCGATTTGGTAGTCTTTTAGGCAGAGCACATTGAAGATGCAAACTCACTATTAGCAGTGTCCGACCCATTAAGATGTCCCAGTCACTAGCAGCAGACGATATCTGAAGACGGCCTCTTCATTAGTGTGTGATAGACATAATGCGTAGCCAGTAATTGGAGAGGCCACCCAGGCATTGACGTAATTACAGGTGCATTGCCTAATACTTAGCATTATTACAAATATGACAACTCTCGGCTCATTCAGTGTGACTAATTTGACAGGGTGGAAGATGAGTGCTGTTGTTGTTGATTTACGTCCTAGCAACATCTAAGGTCATACCAGGATGAACACCGACTTGTGACAGTCCGCATTCATTCATAGTGACTTTATAATACTGCCCCACTGAGAGACCAGGCCGCTGGCACCATGACCCGATGTCCCACACAGTCACATTATCCTGAGACAGTGTTAAACAGTCCTTGTCCTATCCTATTAATGCCAAGCACCAGGCTAGGTAGCGACAAGTATCAATTCTATAAGTCATTAGCTTGACTCTGTCGGGTTTCGAAATCCCCAACATTCCGCACGGGAAGCCTGCGCTCTACCGTTTCGGCCACCGCGTCCGGTGGTGGGATATGATAGAACCCTAAGAAAACAACTAACATAGTAATAAGAATAGAACAAAAATTCAATGCCAAGAGGGCCCCCACAAAACTAACATAGGCTACTAAACGTACCAACAGATCTATCCGCTACTGAAATGCAGACAATCAAATAACTTATCAGCAGCTACTGCTTGGTAAGACAACACCAACACTACAGCTGACCAGCATTGAAAGCAAGCCTGGTTACCCGGGCTTACATGCTATCGACATTATAAATACAACCTCAATAAAAAATAAATAAATTAAAATAAAAAAAGATGTGATGCTGCTTTCAGCCTGGTCTCTCCAGTAGAACAATAATAATACAGCAGTACATGTCTATCACAGTTCATGACAGCCTCATAGGTTGCTAAAACCTAAAACCACAATTGGTTGCAATGTTCACATTGTGTTTGATTTGGCGGGAGTTACACCTTTCCTTCTCCCATCCGTCTGTTGCATTTTGGACTCTACTTTGGGTGGACGGACGAGTTCATCTTCGGTCCATCCGATTGGCCAGCAAGTCTTCACACCTTTCGCACCATCAACCATAGCTCGCTCTCTCTCTCTCTTCACTTCTTGGCGATCCAGTGACACATCCACCTTTTTGCTTGCCCACCCTACTGCTACATATTTGCTTAGTTTTTACTAATTGTAGGGCTGGCTCTGGGCACTATTGTCTCTGCTGAATAAAACTCATTTTTACATGAAATTTTGCCGAATCAATCAAGGTAAGAATTTACGTTTCGGTTCTTTGGGGGTTTTACATCCTGACCAGATCCAAGATCATATAATTCAAATAGAATTTGTAGAATTTGTCAAATTTAAAATAAATTTAAAATGTAAATTGTAGAATTAAATTTGTGTTACTGCGAGCTATATAATTGTTGCGGTGCTGTTGCTTCCCAATGTGTTATAGACAGTGTGGCGAGGTGGCATTAAATGGCTTATTTTGAAATGCATTGCGGGAGGCTGCGTCACCCACTTACCTGTCACCAGGGATTAATCAATATCTGAGGTGCATTTGATTTTGAAATAACTCCACTCACACAAACTGTATATAATATATATACCACCTACGAGTATGGATCATCATGTCTTTCATTTTTACTGCCCATGTACAACCTTATTTTGTTATTTGCTACAGAACTATATTCTAGCTACTTCTCAAAGGGACGCGGTGGCCGAATCGGTAGAGTGCATGCCTCCCGTGTGGAAGTTCAATTCCCGGTCGAGGCAAACCAGTGACCTACAAAATTGCTACTTGTCACTTCCTAGCCAGGTGCTCGTCATTATTATTAAGACAGGGCAAGGACTGGTTGGCTCAGGGTCAGGATAATGTGACTGAGTGGGATATCAGGTCATGGTGCTGGCAGACTGGTCTCTCAGTGGGGCAGCACTAACAAGCCACAATGAGTGTGCGCTGTCACAAGTCAGAAGCCATACTAATATGACTTTAGATGTTGCCAGGGCCTAAAACTCCACCAACCAACGTACCAATCTAGCGACTTCAAATGGTACCAGTGTCATTAGGCTGAGCAAAAAGCCCTACTGTATTAAAGTAACGCTTGTTTGTTTGATGGGGATTATGGCAGGCTAGGAACCGACTTGTGACAATACGCACTAATGGCGACTTTCTTTGTGGTTTTTGTTGTGTGTGATTGTTTGTTTATTCTGCTCATAACGGCTAAGTGCACACACTTGATTTTGGTGCTGTGCAGTAGTGGTCATAATCCATATGGATTGATTTCCTTTAAGCTATAATTGTATTTATAGTGCTGCCTGACACACCGGAAGCTGGGATTGGTGACCCGCCCATGCCAATTCTTCAGTATAAATCCTATGCTTTGCACTCATTTTACACCTATAAGTATAACCGCATATGTCCCAATAACTAAGCCTGGTAGGGTCCTTACCATGCATTTATTTCTAACATAATTTGCAGGGTAATTATCGTGGGAAATATTTGAAATGAGATAAAATACCACTTTGTGCATGTGTATTCACTGACTCCCAAACCTTCCACTATGTAAGCTGAAGCTGTGACCAGGCATGCTGGCGTCACAGCTTCAGCCCTTCCTGAGGGACCGGTGGAACTCAGGGTAACCAGGGTCAACCCAGAAGACCCGGTATGAGAACGGCGTTACGCATGCACGAGATTCACGCCGACTTTGTCAGTGTCGCGCACTGTCTGCTTGGCATGAGGGAAACAGGTGCGACTTGGGAATGTGACATGGCAGGTGTTTATGTACGTCACTTCCTTCAGTTCTGATCACATATCAGTAGTGCATACACACACAACAAAGAGTCTAGTCGATACTGCGGTAGTCTGCATTGACCTCACAGACACCAGGAGCCGCACAGACAGATTTGTTTGTTTGTTTGTTGTTTTACGTCCTAGAACATCTAAGGTCATATCAGGATGGGTACTGACTTGTGACAGTGCACACTCATGGTGACTTTATAGTGCTGTCCCATTGGGAAACCAGGCCACCGGCACTATTACCCAATATCCCACTCAGTCACATTATCCTGACACTGAGCCAACCAGACCTTGCCCTATCCTAATAATGCCGAGTGCCAGGCTAGGAAGCAACAAGTATCAATTTTTAAGTCATTGGTTTGACTTGACCAGGGTTCGACCCCACGACCCCATGATCTACCAGCACGGGAGACAAACGCTCTAAAGCCGTGTTCACACGGGAAAAGTTTAAAGCGATTTAGACAAGCCGAATCATATGAATCGATTTAGTTTGAAAGTGTTTCGCGTTCACACGGGGGGTGCTTTGAGTCGGTTTAAGGCGGAAGTGGATATCTGCGCATGAGCAAGTCCAGACTAACCAGCACCAGTTTCGGTTAGTCGACGTCGGCACGAGAGAGTGTGGGTTCGACCTAGATCTGTTTCGACTGAATCTTATTGTTTTGGAACGGTCAAAACTTCTGCTGGGCAGTGAAACCCTAAAAATAAATGATGAAAAAAATATCTGTGCACGGCTAGCAGTTTCATAGAGCAAATTTACCGGAAAGTCAACACACTCAGGTCTCGACTGTCACGTCCTTAATCCGCCTCAAGTAAGTCAGTTGCGTTCACACGGGCGATATAAGTCGATTCATAAAATTTGCTTCATATAAACCACCTACAGAGGTGGTTTATAAATTCCGGCTTATATGATTCGAGTCAGCCCTAAATCGACTCAGATGCACGTTCACACACCAAATGTGAGCCGAACTAGGCAAGTCGATTTATATGATTCGAATTAACTGCCCCGTGTGAACACGGCTTAACTCATTCGGCCATCCCGTCTGGCGCATACAGACAGGTAGATAGGCATGCGTAGGGTGATTCCACCAAGGAGCCTATATAGCCTAATGTTTAAGACACTAGCTTCCGAATGGCAAGAAGTGCGAGTTCAAATCCTGCTTTAGGTGCAGCGTTTCTAATTTGCAAAAGAAAATACTCCTCACGACACTGGTGCTGTGACCAGGATACTGTACAAGCTACATGCTTTATGAATGGTGAACCTACCCTGTGCGTGTATATATGTGGAAGTACATAGTCTGTTTGTGTGTACTCGTAAGCATTAAAAAGACTTCTAAATATATACCATCTATGGGGCTGTCACACTACGACGTAACGACGTCAACGTAGGGAGAACGTGAAGAACGTTGAACTTCTCGGCGTAGTATGCAAATTTGGGCACAAGTTGAACGTGGATGCAGCGTAGTGGACGAGAGAGTAACGTCGGTAAAGCGTAGTGATACCGTCGTTCGACGAGAGAGGTCAACGTAATGACGCTGACGGAACGTTATGAACGTTATTCCATCGTCAGAAGAACGTTACGTGACGTTAGCTACGTCATGAGATGTTGAACGTACGTTGAATGCACGTTCTCCTGACGTTCTCCTGACGTTCTTCTGACGTTGTCCTGACGTTCCCATTACGCCCCGTGGGCATTTGCACTTGGTTTAATGGGGTTCAACGTAGTGGAACGTAGTTGAACGTAGTGAGGAGCGTTGGAATAACGTCCGTTTAACGTCATTGACGTTCGCTGAACGTGAACAGAACGTACGGCGAACGTAAACCCTTACGTTCGACCTACGTCGAAACTTTTGAACATGTCCAAAACCTCGACGGAACTCGACGTAACACGACGTAATGTGACGTAGCTCGACGTCACTCTAACGTCATTATGACGTCATCATAACGTAATCCAACGTACATCAACGTAATGACGAAATATCACCACGTTAGGCTCACGTTGGCTCATTACGTCATAGTGTGACAGGGGTATTAAAAGACTTCCAATTCTAGGGGGACGAGTGTAGTAGTCTGGACTGCTCGCTCAGGAAAGGAGCCACATAAAGAACCATTAAATAGCTTAATGCCAGAATTTAATTTCTAACATTAAAACTGCCTAATCCAATGAAAACATAAAATTGTTGTAACCAAAACAGTGATCTAGGTTTGATTCTACATATCTACCTTAGATACTAGTGCACTCACTTATCAAGCATTTGTCACCACATAGACTGGAACACCAAGCCAATTTACCAGAACCTGTTACTACAGAAACCTATGGCGTCAGAATTTGTGCATGCTTGCCAAAATCAATTTAGTGTGTTTGCACTCCAAATATCTCAAAAGTTAGCCATTTAAAATAAAAGATACTTCAAATGAAAGTAAGATAGATTATAACGATCAACCTAATATATTTATATCAGAAAATGACAGAAAATCTAAATCATCAGACTGTGCAACTTTAAATAAATATATATCTTAATAAAGCAATCACAGGCAAATGTGTTGCATTGGGTTCTAACCCGATACAACACTCGGGCCCCGACGTAGTACATTCAAATATTAATGATGCAGTAAGACTTTCCAGGTAAGCATGATCACTGAGATACTTGTGGTATCTTTGATATGGGCACGAGATGGAACTACATAGTATGGGAATTGTATTTGTCTAAAACAAAGAGCATCAGGACAAGTTCAAATGTCAGGTAGAAGGTTCAGGTAAAGTTTCGAGTCTCTGCACGACCCGTCACTCAACCCTTGCGATTCAAGTGTCTTATAAGTAGGATCGCGTGGGCGGTGAGAAAAGGCGGGTGGTGGTGCCGGTCCTGCGTCTGGAAGGTAAGCTCTGATGGTGTGGTGGCAGGGGCGGAAGTGACATCAGATACGGGTCACCGGGTACAGGCGGCCGCCGTTGCCACATGCGCCGGTGTCGCCACCTGGAGTTAGTGCAGTTTTTGGCCGCCTATGAATCATCATCAATGGGTGCCGTCTTCTCGAAGAAGGTTGGCTGCAATGGACCTCCATCTCTTCCTGTCATTCGTTCCTCTCACGCATTCCGCATAGCTCATTGCTGTCCACTCAGTGATGTTGTCCATCCATGTTGTTCTCCTTCTCCCTCTTGGTCTTTTCCCTTCTATCTTCCCTTCCAGTATTCTTCTCTGTGATTCCTGGTGTCGTATCATGTGGCCAAAGTATTTAATTTTTCTGTTTTTGATCGTTTGTATTATCTGTCTCTTTATTTTCATTCTTGTTAGGACCTCCATGTTGCTTATCATTGCTGTCCATGGAATTTTTAACATTCTTCTGTATTGCCACATTTCAAATGCCTCGAGCTTTGTTGTTATTGCTTTTTTCAAAGTCCATGTCTCGCAGCAATATAAAAGTGTAGACCACACATAGCATTTTAGCAGTCGAAGTCTTGTTTTTATATTTATGTCTCTAGATGTTAGTACTTTCTGCATCTTTAGAAATGTTGTTTTGGCAATGTTTATTCTCCGTTTAATCTCTCTTTCACATCCGCCATCATCGCCTATGAATAAAAGGGGGAAATGGGTGGTAGCGTCAAGGTCGGGGTCGAAATGGGGACCACTATCTGTCCCGTCTCGGTGCTGAATTACCCACGTTGCCAAAGCAACATGACCTATTCCTGCATCGCCTCCTGGGAGTGACATCACTTCCGGTAACGACCAGAGTAGCTCAGTCACTTCTTGCCTAGAGCCGAACCTTGTTGTCCATCAGACTTTCTTACCACCCACCCACCCTCCAGTTAAGCAAGACACCCTAGGATTGAGTGTCAGGCAACTTTCAATCCAGTTGATTGGTTGTAGGAGTTTTACGTCCTGGCAATTTCTAAGGTCATATCAGGACAGGTACCGACTTGCGACAGTGCGCACTCATAGCGACTTTATAGTGCTGCCACACTGAGAAATCAGACCGCCAGCACTATGACTTGATATCCAAATCAGTTTACCAGTATACTGACACTGAGCTAACCAGTCTTCAAATCAGTGAGTCGAACTGATCGTCGGTGGGAACTTGACCATTTAGTTCTTTTTGTAAATCACCTTTTAGTTAGTTCTACTACCTCTTTAGCCCTGCTCACACGGGGCAGTTAATTCGACTCATATAAATCGACTTGCCTAGTTCGGCTCACATTTGGCGTGTGAACGCATGGCTGAGGTGGTTTATGGCTAATTCGAATCATATAATTCGGATTTTATAAACCACCTAAATAGGTGGTTTATATGAACCAAATTTTATGATTCAACTTTTATCGCCCGTGTGAATGCAACCGACTTACTTGATGCGGATTAAGGACGTCACATGCATGCGCAGTCGAGACTTGAGTTTGTTTATTTTCTGGTCGATCAAAAGCGCATATTATAGAATTTAGTCTATAAACCGCTAGCTGCATGCAGATATTTTTTTCATCATTTATTTTTAGGTTTTCACTGCCCAGCAGAAGTTTTGATCATTCCAAAACAATACGATTCAGTCCATAGATATCTGGTTAGTATGGACTTGCTCATTTCCGCCTTAAACCGACTCAAGCACTGCCCTTGTGAACGCGAAACACTTTCAAACTCGGTCCGTGTGAACGCGCATCTAAATTGATTCATATGATTCGCCTTGTCTAAATCGCTTTAAACTTTTCCCGTGTGAACACGCCTTTTGTCCGTGTCGTGAATTAATGGAAGTTAAACTAAATAACGCAAAGCAGACGAACATGAATGCGTTAATGAATATTTATTTTGCTAACATGAGCGTACATTGACAACGAGTGCTTAAGCAATATATCTAATATATATATATATATGTACTATATCATTTATTATGTGGATATAAATAATGGCAGCCCGCTCAATGTTTCTCTCTGTCTATTTTAACTTCTACGATATTCGCTGCGGAGTGGACATTCTCTCCTCCCCGCCTCCTCCGCACCGTGAGCCAACGGTCATTTTACTCACTTCAAACAAATATATCTTTTGTTTTAATTTGCAATCTCTTAATTGAAGCATAGAAGAGAAAGATGAATCGGTAAAAGTGCATTTCTGCACTTATTATAGTGAAAATATCTGCAATGCATATGGGACGAACACCAGTGCCTCGGACACTGATAATAAAAAGTCTACATTTTGATGAATAAATGTTTACATCAAAAAATTATAAAAGAAGGGAAAAAAGCAAATATCCCCCCTCTGACTCATTTCAACCTCAACACTGCGCCATCATGACGTAATCCCACCTGCAACAGGTGGTGGCCTGAGTCTGCCTCGTTCAATCACTATGGCAACAGCTGCAGACCGGTCACGTGGTCCTGTGTATATGTGCACCCGTCACGGGGACGTCATTGCGCATGCGCCAATCCACAGGTTTGGGGACAACGGGGAAATTACTCTCTTGGGAATGTTGATTCAAAAATGTGACCCGCCGTTGGAAATTGGAGGACACGGTTGCCAGGTAGCGCCAGTGGTAAGATGGGTGTTTTTGCAAATCGGAAACATTTCACCTACATCAGGATTTTTTTTTGTTTTGTTTGGTCCATTAGTTGTTTAAGCAGGGGAAATCCCAATCACAGACGACTGGTCTTCCTCATTCCACTGCTGGTCGATAGAAAGCCCGAGCCTACACTTTTACCGACCCAAGGGATTTTTAACCTCCCACACCACATAGACATGGTATGAGAGCACCCGGCCTTTGATGACACTGTAAGTTATACACAGCAGTGGAAATCCAAATTGGCAGAGGTGAGGGCATGGGGAATTGAACCGCCGACCCTCAGATTAGGAGTCTGACCTAGAAAAAAGTCAGACACTCTAACCACTCCGTCACAGAGAACGCCACCTAAATATGTCTACCTGTGTGGCTCATTGCCTGAAAGGTCCGTTAGACTAGCACACTTGGCAACATATGTGATGCATAAGCATTATACAAGTATAATTAATCGGAATATATATATATATATATATATAAGCGAATGTGTGCTTGTTTGTCTAAGTGTTCACAAAGAATTATGACAAAAGAGTCTTTAATGGCAGTGAATATGACATTGGTTGGGGCAGTTATTGGGACTATGATGTCAATGATGACCACTATGTTGGCAACGTCCATGTCAGTGGTGTCCACCATGACCCTTAGTTATGTGGGACAATATAAATAAAAGCGAATGTGTTTGTTTGTCTGTGTGCTCACAACAAATTCTGAGAAAACAGTCTTAAATGACAATGTTTGGGACTATTATTGGGACTATGATGTCAACAATGACGACTACGTTGGCAACATCCATGTCAGCGATTTCCACCATAGCCCTTAATTATATGGGCGGAAGCCTCAAGTAGCCCTCCACAGGAAGTCTGAGTGGAACGTGGCTTTTTAGCTTGTATGTATGTACATATTTGTGTATATATATATATATATTTATGTATATATATGTTACCAACAATGGATACATATATGTGTTGCATAATTTATTATGTGAATATAAATAACGCACAGATCATCATGCATATCAGTTGGTGAGCATGCTGTACCAACCTGATTATTCACTGCAGACTAACCACTGTCGCGCAGAAAACATCGATGCTGGCGCCACCTGCAGTAACACCTTGCGAGACACATCTCATTCTTGTATGTCTACCTCACCCGCCGCACATATATTATGCGAGTATAAATGACTTGTTCCTGTCCACATGAATTCATTGTATTCCTACACTTTCACTTACACTTTCACTACCCTTTGACTAAACCGCGCCGCTAAAACCAAGTCACACTACGGCTTGCGACTGCTTGAAACCACTTTGGACCCAAGAACCCGCAGTCACTGGCGACCTCGTTGCGACCAAAACCAATGGTCCCCTACTTCTGGCCGACCAAAGCAATGGTCGTTGACCTTTGGGCGACCATTATAGTCGCAAGGATGTTTTTAGTGCAGTACCTGCAACCTCCTTGCGCCTATTTTGGTCGGAAGGAGGTCGGCGACCATTTAGGACTACTTTGCGATCACTTGTGACCATTTTGCAACCATTTAGCGACAAATTGTGGCCTCGTTCTGATCACCCCTTTTTTGTGATCGCAAAGTCGTTACAAGCATTCGAAAGCAGTAGTGTATCTGGGGTATTGTATAGTGTATCTGGGGTATTCTGTAGTGTATCTGCAGTATTATACCCTTTCCTTTCATGTGGTTCGGTCAGCTTTAACAAGTTGCACAAGTGATAGTGTGTTGGCAAGGTGCCTGCCTAACTAGACTGGTACCTGGTTACCTGAAGCTACCTCTTCCCCTGAGTTCACGCTGAGTGGCAGGCTCTGTAACCCACCTCAGGTTGTTGGGCGGTTGGTTGTTGGAGTTTTACGTCCTGGCATCATCTACGGTCATATCAGGATGGGTAGCAACTTGTGACAAAGAAGATCACCAACAAAGAAGTTCTTAGAAAAATTTAAAATAAGAAAAGCTTGTTTGCCACTATACAGACAAAGAAACTTATTTATTTTGGCCACATCAATCGTCAGAGTTCAATATACCGTACATTGTTGGAAGGGAAGGTGAATGGCAGCAGAGGGAGAGGGAGACCAAGAACATCATGGTTTACAAATATTTCACAGTGGACAGGCTTGAATTATTCACAGTCTATCAGAACAGGACACCATCGGGACAAGTGGAGAACCATTGCATCCAACCCTCGACTAGAGGACGGAACTATTGATTGATTGAGCAACTTGTGACAGCGCGCACTCATGGTGACTTTATAGTGCTGTCCCATTGGACAATCAGGCTGCCATCACCATGACCCACTCAGTCCCATTATCCTGACACTGAGCTGCCCATTCCTTGCCCTATCCTATTAGTGCCGAGCACCAAGCTAGGAAGTGACAAGCATCAATTTTGTACGTCATTGGTTTGACTCAACCGGGAATTGAATTCCTGATCTCCCGCACAGCAGGCCTGTGCTCTACCGATTCGGCCACCGCGTCCGGTTCCCACTTCCGGTATCGGCGTCTACTCACCTGAACGCACTCACCTGTGTTTATTGGCCCCCCTACCTGGTGAGAGCAGTTTGGGGGTTACCCATGACAGATAACTAACAGGTGGAATAAAGCTTTGCTTCAGTTACTTGATTCCTCAACAACAACAATAAACACAATAAAAAACAGAACAGAAATCAAATTAATAGTACTTTGGAAGCACCGATTTCCACCTGATCAACATTACAGTTGCACAGTTCAATGGTTTTTGAGTTGCTGCCAATTAATTTAGATATATTGATAATTTGATCATTATAATGTAGCTTGATTTACTTTGAAGTAACCTTTTATTTTAAATGGATACCCTTAGAGGTATTTGAAGTGAAAACATGCTTAATTAATTTTGGTGTGCACGTCAAAACGCTATCACCATATGCGTAATGCATTGCATTGTCTTTGATTCATTGCCGGGAGTGGAACCACCTCAGTTGTTCCTTCTTCCTCCCTCCGGTCTCACGCCTCAAGCCTCGCTCACCCAGGGCATCAACTGCCGCCTCTCACCAGAACCTGCCACCACGCTGCTCCCGACTTCACCACTCCTCCTCCAGCAGCCAAGATGTCACCGTCGACTTTTCCACCCAACCACCCAACTTTTGTTCCTACTTCTCAAGTAATGTTCTCTGTGGCGGAGTGGTTAGAGTGTCTGACATTTTTCTAGGTCGGACTCCTAATCGGAAGGTCAGTGGTTCGATTCCCTGTGCCCCCACCTCTGCCAATTTAGATTTCCACCGCTGTGTATAACTTACAGCGTCATCAATGGCCAGTTGCTCTCATACCATGTCTATGTGGTGTGGGAGGTTAAAAATCCATTGGGTCGGTAAAAGTGTAGGCTCGGGCTTTCTATCAACAAACTGTCTAATGGTGAAAACAAGCCTATTCAGGCTTATCCATGATAGGCAGTATAAATCTTCAACAACAAAAAAACAAAAAAAATGTTCCCTGTAGTTTCCACCGTATTTCACTCCTCTGTATTTACTCTACTCCTCCCCAAAGGGTTTGAGGATTCCTTGGGCCCCTGAATACATTGTCTTTTTACCAAGCCTCAATAGCTCAGTTGGGAGAGCGTTAGACTGAAGAACTACCGGACGCGATAGAGCTCAGGCCTCCCGTGTGGGAGGATGGGAGTTCAATTCCCGGTCATGTCAAACCATTGACTTAAACAATTGATAATTGTCGCTTCCTAGCCTGGCACTCGGCATTAATAGGATAGGGCAAGGAGTGGTTAACTAAGTTTTAGGATAATGTGACTGAATGGGATATCGGGTCATGGTGCTGGTGGCCCGATTTCCCAGTGGGGCAGCACTCTAAAGTCGCCATGAGTGCGCACTGTCACAAGTCGGTACCTATCCTGATATGAACTTAGATGTTGCCAGGACGTAAAACTCCAACAACCAACCAACCGATCTCCCTGAAGGGCTTGATGACTCCTCAGGACAGTGAATAAACCCTCTTTTTACCTCCATCTCGCATTCTCTGCCCTCTATGTGAGTCGGGTGGGCTGCACTCATCCTGATACAGGTGCACAGACGACCTAATCACTAATTAGGCACAGGTTAGCGCATTATCCGCAAAGATTGCCAACCAATAGAGTCGGTTAGTATATGTATTGATCTGAAGAAATCATGTGAAGGATAGCCTACACAGAAATGGTACCAACAGTAGAAAGAAAGATAATTGAATGAGGGTTGGTTGTTGGTTGGTTGTTGGAGCTTTACACCCTAGCAACAATTATTAATTATTAAGTCATTGGGTTGACTCGACCAGGGTCTAACGATCTGCCAAAACGGGAGACATATGCTCACCAGGATAATATGATGGAATTAGTTACCATGGTGGCAGCACTAAGAAGCAAATATTACTAGAAATTGTCACTTGACAGTGCCTTTTAGTGATACGAATCAAATGTTGCTAGGTTATAAAACCCCAATCAATCACAAGTAAAAAGCATAGTGGTTATAGAAGAGTGAACTCCATAGTGGTGTAATCAGAGTGAAGAGCTATACGTGTCAGTATGTGACATTTAGTTGATGGCAATGTGCAAAACGATGATTCATTAGTAATCCTGCCTATTCCACATCACTCGTTGAGTCCACTGTGCTGAAGATTTGACAACGCCTACATGGTCAATACAGGTATCGATGTGAAAGCAGAATGTGGAGAGTCATGTACAGGTGAGTCATCACGCACACGCTACAGGCGCCACATATTGGTGATGTCACACACTGTCGGTGTCACATACACTGCTGCTATCACACATACTACAGGCGCAAAATATTGGTGCTGTCAAACACAGTGGTGCTGTCACACACACCAGAAGCATCACATATAGGTGCTGCCACACACTGTTGGTGTCACACACTACAGTCATCACAGATTGGTGCTATCACACACTGCTGGTGTCATAGACACAACAGGCGCCACATATTGGTGCTGCCACACACACACTGCTGCTGGCACACACACTACAGCTGTCACAAATTGGTGCTGTCACACACACACACTGCTGCTGTCACACACACTACAGGCGTCACATATTGGTGCGGTCACACACACTGCTGCTATCACACACACTACATGCGTCACATATTGGTGCTGTCACACACACTGCTGTGGTCACACACTCAACAGGTGCCACACATTGGTGCTGCCACACACGGCTGCTGTCACACTCACTACAGGCGTCACATATTGGTGCTGTCACACACACTGCTGATATCACACACACTACATGCGTCACATATTGGTGCTGTCACACACACTGCTGTGGTCACACACACAACAGGTGCCACATATTGGTGCTGCCACACACACACTGCTGCTGTCACACTCATTACAGGCGTCACATATTGGTGCTGTCACACACACTGCTGCTATCACACACACGACATGCATCACATATTGGTGCTGTCACACACACTACTGCTGTCACACACACTGATGCTGTCACACACACACTACATGCGCCACATATTGGTGGTGTCAAACACAATGCTGCTATTACACCCACTACAGGTGTCACATATTGGTGCTGTCACACACGCTGATGCTGTCACACACACTACAGGTGCCACATATTGGTGCTGTCACACACACCACAAGCGGCACATATAGGTGCTGTCACACACACTGCTGCTGTTACACACACTACAGGTGCCACATATTGGTGTTGTCACACACACTGCTGTTGTTACATACACTACAGGTTCCACATATTGATGCTGTCACACACACTGCTGTTGTTACACACACTACAAGTCCCACATATTGGTGCTGTCACACACACTGATGTTGTTACACACACTACAGGTGCCACATATTGGTGCTGTCACACACACTGCTGCTGTCATACACACAACAGACGCTACATCTTGGTGCTGTCACACACTGATGGTGTGACACATACTGATGGTGTCACACACACAATATACCTCACATGTTGGTGCTGTCACACACTGTTGGTGTCACGCACACTGTTGGTGTCATGCACACTAAAGGCATCACATATTGCTTCTGTCAAACACACTGCTGGTGTCACATCGACATAGCTGGTGTCACATATATTGCAGGTGTCACACAAAATGTTCGTGTCACACCCAATGTTGGTGTCAAACCTAAAGAGCTGGTGACAAACCAACACAGCTGGTGTCACACCCAGACAGTTGGTGTCAAACCCACACTACTTATGTCAAACCCACACTGCTGGTGTCGCATCCACACTGATGGTGTCACACCCAGACAGCTGGTGTTACACCCACACTGCTGAGCTCACATCCACACAGCTGGTGTCACACCCACACACTCAAACCGACACAGCTGGTGGCAATGAAACACAGCTGGTGTCAAACCAACACAGCTGGTGTCAAACCCACACAGCTGGTGTCACACCCACACTGCTGGTGTCACACCCACACAGCTGGTGTCACACCCAGATAGCTGGTGTCAAACCCATACAGCTGGTGTAAAACAGATACAGCTCGTGTCACACCCACACAGCTGGTGTCAAACCCACACAGCTGGTGTCAAACCCACACAGCTGGTGATAAACCTACACAGCTGGTGTCACACCCACACTGCTGGTGTCACACCCACACATCTGGTGATGAACCTACACAGCAGCTGGTGTCACACCCACACAGCTGGTGTTAAACCCACACAGCTGGGGTCAAACCCACACTGCTGGTGCCACACCCACACAGCTGGTGTCAAACCCACACATCTGGTGTCAAACCCACATATCGGGTGTCAAGCCCACTCAGCTGGTGTCAAACACATACAGCTCGTGTCACACCCACACATCTGGTGTCAAACCCACATAACCAGTGTCAAACCCACACAGCTGGTGTCAAACCCACACAGCTGGTGTCAAACCACACAGCAGGGGTCAAACCCACACAGCTGGTGTCACACCCACACTGCTGGTGTCACACCCACACATCTGGGGTCAAGCCCACACTGCTGGTGTCAAACCCACACAGCTGGTGTCACACCCACACAGCTGGTGTCACACCCACATTGCTGGTGTCAAACCCACACAGCCGGTGAGAAACCCACACAGATGGTGTCACACTCAGACAGCTGGTGTCAAACCCACACAGCTGGTGTCACACCCACACAGCTGGTGTCAAACCCACACAGCTGGTGTCAAACCAACACAGCTGGTGTCAAGCCCACACAGCTGGTGTCACACCCACACATCTGGTGTCAAACCCACACACCTCGTGTCACACCCAGCTGGTGTCACACCCACACAACTGGTGTCAAATCCACACTGCTGGTGTCAACCCCACACAGCTGGTGTCACAGCCACACAGCTGGTGTCAAACCCACACAGCTGGTGTCAAACCCACATATCGGGTGTCAAGCCCACTCAGCTGGTGTCAAACACATACAGCTCGTGTCACACCCACACATCTGGTGTCAAACCCACATAACTAGTGTCAAACCCACACAGCTGGTGTCAAACCCACACAACTGGTGTCAAACCACACAGCAGGGGTCAAACCCACACAGCTGGTGTCACACCCACACTGCTGGTGTCACACCCACACATCTGGGGTCAAGCCCACACTGCTGGTGTCAAACCCACACAGCTGGTGTCACACCCACACAGCTGGTGTCACACCCACATTGCTGGTGTCAAACCCACACAGCCGGTGAGAAACCCACACAGATGGTGTCACACTCACACAGCTGGTGTCAAACCCACACAGCTGGTGTCACACCCACACAGCTGGTGTCAAACCCACACAGCTGGTGTCAAACCAACACAGCTGGTGTCAAGCCCACACAGCTGGTGTCACACCCACACATCTGGTGTCAAACCCACACAGCTCGTGTCACACCCACACTGCTGGTGTCACACCCACACAACTGGTGTCAAATCCACACTGCTGGTGTCAACCCGACACAGCTGGTGTCACAGCCACACAGCTGGTGTCAAACCCACACAGCTGGTGTCAAACCCACACAGCCGGTGAGAAACCTACACATCTGGTGTCAAACCCACACAGATGGTGTCAGACCCACACAGCTGGTGTCAAACCCACACAGCTCGTGTCAATCCCACACAGCTGGTGTCACACCCACACATCTGCTGTCAAACCCACACAGCTCATGTCACACCCAGCTGGTGTCACACCCACACTGCTGGTGTCACACCCACACAACTGGTGTCAAATCCACACTGCTGGTGTCAACCCCACACAGCTGGTGTCACAGCCACACAGCTGGTGTCAAACCCACACAGCTGGTGTCACACCCACACTGCTGGTGTCAACCCCACACAGCTGGTGTCATACCCAAACAGCTGGAGTCAAAGCCACACGGCAGCTCCTCGTGTAGTTTGTTTTGTAAATTTTCTCGATGATGACTTCATTGTCAGAAAATAGCCCTATGCACCTAGAACACAAACAAAACAAAAGACACCCCCATATTGAAAGATTAGGAGCAGAGAGACACAAGGTAAGAGAACACACCTGTTGTTGCTGGCTAGGGATGCCACTTAGCTGCTTAACCAAATAACCGCAAATTATTTTGACTGCTTCACCAAAAAGCCTCAATGTACGGTGATATATGGACATGATATATGCGGTTGGTAAAACAGCCAGGTTCTCATATAGCACGATATGTGCCAAGAGGAGTGATATGACACACTGTGCTATATCTACATTGAAAAAAATAACAAGCTGTTAACCAGACGGGATGGCCACATTAGTTAAAACCATCCGTCTCCCGTGTTGGTAGAGCATGAGATTGTGTGTTCGAATCCTGGTCAAGCCAAACCAATGACTTACAAATTTATACTTGACTCTTCCTAGCCATGCACTCGGCATTATTAGGATAGGGCAAGAGCAGTGGAATGAAGAAAACCAATTGTCCGCAATTGAAATTTTCCCTCCTTAAACAACTAATGTACCAAAACGAAATGTGGGTATCATTACTCCTTCCTTCTTTAGGGACCAGACGGGATGGCTAAATGAGTTGAGAGCCCGTCTCCCGTTTTGGTAGATCGTGGGAATCGAACCCACGGGCTCAAACCCTGGTCGATTCAAATCAATGACGTAACAATTTATACTTGTCACTTCCTAGCCAGGCACTCGGCATTATTAAGACAGGGAAAGAACTGGTTGGCTCAGTGTCAGGATAATGTGACTGAGTGAGATATTAGGTGGCCTGGTCTCCCAGTGGGGCAGCACTATAAATTCACGTGCTGTCACAAGTTGGTGCCCTTCCTGATATGACCTTAGATGTTTCCAGGACGTAAAACTATAACAACCAACCAATCCTTCTTCAGGCATGGTGGCGACACCTACGAGTGGCATTTAATTATTCAGCACATTTACAATGATGTAGATCATATGTAGATCATATATATATGATGTAGGTCATATGTAGATCATATATATAGCACCTTCTTTCTATAGCAGCAATGTATTACTATTATATATAGACCAAGTCCTATTTCAGACACAGTGGCTACAACGAAGTCATGTAGATGTCGTGTAGATCATATCTGTGGCGGAGTGGTTAGAGTGTCTGACTTTTTCTAGGTCAGACTCCTAATCTGAAGGTCAGTGGTTCGATTCCCCGTGACCCCACCTCTGCCAATTTGGATTTCCACCACTGTGGATAACTTACAGTGTCATCAAAGGACAGTTGCTCTCATACCATGTCTATGTGGTGTGGGAGGTTAAAAATCCCTTGGGTCGGTAAAAGTGTAGACTCGGGCTTTCTATCAACAAACTGTGTAATGGTGAAAACAAGTCTATTCAGGCTTATCCATAATAGGCAGTATAAATCTTCAAGAATATGAGACTGTCTCAAAAGGTGCTAAGCAATATGGGACAAAACTTTCTCCATTGTAACAATCAACACACTATCTGCTTATGCATTTGCTGAGGATAAACTGATTTGTTTTTTACATGGTGTTTCATATTCCCAATAGAATACATATTAATTTGAAGCAAATGTCCTTGTGTTTTCAGTGTAACCATGTCTGTGCTGTTTTGTGTCAATCGTTGCAGTGGACAAAAAAAGAAAGAGTTATCACCTTTTGAGACAGGCTCATATCTAGCACCTCATTATTATAGCAGCCATGTATTACTACTCTATATAGACTAAGTCCTATTTCAGACACCGTGGCACAACGAGCACTGGTTGCCTGTCAATGTAGGATGTCATGGATCCAATCCAGGCCGAGTCAAGCCACATGACTTACAACATTGATACTTATCATTACCTAACCTGGCACTCTGCATTAATAAGGATAAAGATAAGGTCATATCAGGAAGGGTACCGACTTGTGAAAGTGTGCACTCATGGCGACTTTACAGTGATGCCCCCCCTGGCAGACCAGGCCCCCAGCACCATGACCTGATAGCCCACTCAGTCACATTATCCTAACACTGAGCCAACCAGTCCTTGTGATATCCTAATAATGCTAAGCACCTGCCTAGGAAGTGACAGGTAACAAATTGTAACTCATTGGTTTGACTCGACTGGCGACGGCATCGCAAACGTCCCTTATCGCCCGGGCAGAGGCATGGCCATCAGCCCTTATCGCCGACTCGCCTCACTGCCACATCTGGTGGACATGCCACATCTGGACGATGCGCCACCCTCCGCCGCCCCCCCACTCCCCGGGGACGCCCACCGAGCACATGCACCACGCCCCCCAAAGGACCCCCCACCCACCGTGCAGAATGCGGGCAACCGGACAAATGTGGGCAACGTGGGAAATGCGGGTAACCCGGAAAGTGTGGCCAAGAGTCAAGCACTAAAATGCAGGCAAAGTGACATATACGGGCACCGGTCAAGCGCCCACCACGTGGCTCCTGCCAGCAGCGCCGCCACAGCCCCTGGTGGCGGGGAGCCCCAACCCAACGTCGGCCGAACCAACAACGTGACTTCGACTGACAGCGCCGCCACCACCCCTGGTGGCGGGGAGGCCCAGCCAGATTTTTGCCGGATCCGGATCCACTGCGCCTAAGACGCCATCCGCTAGTGCTATATTCCAGACTTCAGCACAGTCTCGTTTCAAAATAGTGCCATCATCTGGTGGAATCCATCTGTACCATTAACAGATTAAGCGGTAAACCATATCGGTGGCGCTATCTAATGGCGGAGTGAACAACACTCATGGTTATGTGACTCAAAATGGATGCCACTCTTGTTGAAGTGACCCAAGTTAGAAAAAAACCATCAAAAGTGATATAAAAATGTGTATGGTGGGCACAAAAGAACATGCTATTAATAACCCATACGTGGCAAAGGATCAATGGGGGCACAATAATGCGAGTTGGCAGTGCCGATTAACAGAGGAGGAGTGATCAGAATTACCCTAATACTTAACCACCGTTTGGTATTATACATAGAGTGTAAAACACATCCAGAAGGACGCACTTACCTCTGGTCCTGTTTCAAAGGAGTTGACGCTTCCAATAAACTCACGCAGGAAGGCGTCCAGCTCATTGCCTTCAATGAAGCCGTTCCCTGAAGAGCGAAGAAAGACAGAAGTAAGAATGTATTGTGCTTACACGCTGGCAGACTGTGTGGATGGTTTGAAGGTCTATCACAGCTATCTAGTTCCACACTATTTTGTTTGTTTGGGGTTTTAGATTTTGGCAACACCCAAGGTCATATCAGGAGAGGTACCAACTTGTGACAGGGCATATTCATGGCGAATTCTTTAGTGCTGCCCTAATGGGAGACTAGGCCACCATCACCATGACCCAATTTCCAATGCAGTCATATTATCCTGACACTGCACTAACAAGTCCTTGCCCTATCCTCTTAATGCCAAACACCAGGCTATGTCGCGACAAGCATCAATTTTGTAAGTCATGATTCTAACCCACGGCCTTCCACACGGAAACCAGCGCGCTTACCGATTCGGTCACCGCGTCCGGCTTACACATACCCAGGCGATGCATATTGTTGGGTATAACGAGTTATGCCTATATTATTTATACTGGAACCTCCGGCTTGTTGGCACTGTGCCATTTGCACTAATCCGCCCAACGACCCATGAGCCGCCTGGACCCCACCCTGGCTGCCTTTAAGTAGGCAAACACGGCTCAAAGGGCTACTAACCCTCCTCCAGGCGGTCAGGAACCTAACATACACAGGGCGGGTTTACTAACAAAAGCCTGCCTAGAGCAGGAATCAAACCCACATTCCTGTCATTCTTAGAAAGAGCAAATACTAAGCAGTTAACCGCCTAGTCTCCCTGATGCAACCAACCTTCCCACAACCTATTTGTCATCATAGTGTGCTACCACATATATCATCCACCATCAACCCACCATTTTATTGGCAATTCTAAATATGTGCAATTGGTTGAGGAAATGCGATGTTTCAATCGATCTCCATCTCTCGAAGCTATCCACATCCTGGGAAAGAAGCGAACAATGTTAATAGAAAATTTAGAAATTGTTCGCGTTTAAGCAAAATTCGTGGCAACAGTGGTGTTTGCGGAGAGAGGTGGTCGATGCTGGAATGATGGAGGCACCCCGGTTATGGCCAATGTGGGCCTAGTCCACAACGGGGTGCCAGTTCCGGTTAGTGTGGACTCACATAACTGCTGAGATGATGTCTTTACAGATGATGTCTTTAACTGACTAAGATGAACATAGCACTATATATTACATGTAGCCAGACCTGCATCCACATCAACCCACCTCTTAAGTGGCAACTCTAAATTTGATGGTGGAATTGGTTGAAGAAATATGTGTCGCTTTAATCAATCTCCATCTACCAGAGCTATCCAGATCCTGGGAAAGGAGCGAACAATGTTAATAGCAAATTTAGAAATTGTCCGGCATCTAAGTAAAAAATCATGGTAACAGTGGTGTTCGCGGGGAGGCAGCTGCTGCTGGAGTGGTGTGGCGCTGCGGGTCCTGGCCAATGCAAGCCTGACCCCACAAAGGGGTACCAGTTCCGGTTAATGAGGACTCACGGAACTAACCAGGCAGCGCCTCTCCATTTGCAATAATATTGACATATTAAATTATACACAACACATGTGTGTGTCTGGGGGGGGGAGGTCTTTTCATTATGAAGAACTGTGATTCATATATCCGTGGATAAGCTTTGTCAACAGATCTGAGTTAAACTATCACACTCATAGGTCTTCTGTTTTTTTCTGCCAGATGCTACATAATTACAAACCGAGCCCAGTGCTTGGATAATTGAATAGTGAAACCCAGTGAGCATGGATTTATGAAGCTATTAATAGCGGCATTCATCTCAAGGGATATTAGTGATTTGCATGTGCCACTAATTATCAGATGGACTTTGATAATTCAAGTTTGTCTCTTTTTTTTGTTTATAGTTTTGTCCAATAGTTTCTTTTATTTATAACGTACTGATCATTCATTTGCAACTGGTTTCCATCAACCCCCACGCCCCTTAACAGTCACCTGTGCTCAGAGTACGTGGATGTTTGATTGCATTGTAGTATAATATCACCAACACAAGTATGTGCATAGTTAACAATTTGAAGCTGAATTTTCTATTCCTCCGCAAAGCAAGTTCCTGTTGACAAAATTTAAAATCCTATGCATTTAGTGACAGCGCGCACTCATGGCAACTTTATAGTGCTGCCCCAATGGGAGATCAAGCCAGCAGCACTATGACTTGATATCCCACTCAGTCACATTTTCCAGATACCGAGCAAACCAGTCCTTGCCCTATCCTAATAATGCCGAGCACCTGGCTAGGATTAGGAAGCAACGAGTATCAATTTTGTAAGCCATTCGTTTGACTCGACCGGGAATTGAACTCTCGACATTTTGCATGGGAGGCCTGCGCTCTACCGATTCGGCCACCACGTCAGGTATATTATATGTTATTTCGTTGTATGCAAATTGAAGAAGCAATTGCCTTGGTTACAGAGCAAGAAATGAGCCGCTAGGCGGCATATGCGTCGAATCACAAGATATACAACAGAGGGCAGCATCAGTGTCAATAAAGAAGTACAAAAGAACTAGGAGTTAAAGAATAACATGCTTAAATCGAATAGGTTACTCGCCGCACATGTGTCCATCAGATGAGAAAGTCAAGCACGACATGAATTAGCGTGGAAAAAGATTGTTGAAAATTCCAGTTTGCGTCAGTAATAAGGCGGGTAGTATATGTAAAGAATCCAGAATCAGGGCGCAGACGATCCGAGTTTGAGTAGTCAAATACGCAATGTTGCAGCCAACATGAACAATTACACATACCCAAGTAGCACGCTTACTGTACATACGCAGGGATGGTTCAGCACTATTCAGCGCATATATTGTACAGTTTATTGTAACCTGATCATTGCACCAATATCATGGGGGATAATATTTGCAAATGAACGGAAATATTGCACCCAGAGCAGACTTGAACCCATACCTCTGCCATTCCAGGGGCTAGCGTCCAAACCATTAGCCTATCTAGACTCCCATATGCAATCAAGCTATCCACATCTACCTGTGTGTGTGGCCTTTAATCAATAAGGACGTCAGTGGGCATCCTTATTCTAAGATAGGGCAGTCAGCGGTGGAATGAGCAAGACAAGAAAGATCAAATGTCTGTGGTTGAAATTGTCTCCGGTTAGTTAACGAATATAACAATGACAGTAAAGAGATTGTTTGTTTGTTGTTGTGTTATGTCTAGCAACATCTAGGGTCATATTAGGACAGGTACCGGCTTGTGACAGTGCGCACTCATTGCGACTTTATAGTGCTGCCCGAATTGGAGACCAAGCTGCTAGCACCCATGACCCGAAATCTCACACAGTGGCATTATCCCGATACTGTGCAAACCAGTTCTTGTCCTATTGTATTAATGTCCAGCACTAGGCTAGGAAGCAACAAGTATCAATTTAATAAGTCATTAATTAGACTCGGCTTGGATTCGACTGTCAACCTTCCGCACGGAAGCCTGTGCTTTACTGATTCGGCCACTGCGTCCGATCAGCAAAAAAAAGGAAGTGACAATTCCCCCACCCCCAGTGCTAAGTCTTTACACTTTACATATATAATAGCTGAGTAACCCCGGCCACCAAACATGAACCCACTCTCCCGTATGGAAAGCTGGGATGCTGTGTCAGCAGGGTCATCTTGACCGCTCACCATTCACCGATCGCCGATCCCCGTTCCCTGACCGATCCCCGATCACCGATCGCCGATCCCCGTCAGCCGATACCCGATCATCGATCCTAGACTACCGATCCCCGGTCACCGATTCCAGATACCTGATCCCCGAACCCCGTTCCCCGATCACCAATCCCCAATCACCGATCACCAACTAATTCCCGATCCCAGATCCCCGAACTCCGACTACCGATCCCCGTCCACCGATCACCAGTCCCTGATCCCCGGTCACCAATCCACGATCCCCGATCCCGGACTAGTCCCCTATCCCAGATCCCAGATCCTAGATCCCAGATACTCGATCTAAAGGATACAATAGCGATTGTCTGCTAGTGTGCGGCATGGCATTCATTGGGACGCAGGACTTGACAAGTTGCAGCAGCGTTCACACACGTGCTTGGAGCATGACATTCCGGAAGCGGTCAATCGACCTGCGCATGGGCCCGGGGAAGTGAGCTACAAGGGTTCCAAGTGCTATACTTTGCCTTGTGGCGTCTGCACACACGCATGGCAGCGTTCCAACTTCACAGAGACGCTGTCGGCACGAGTGGTTGTTCGACTAACACGTTGCCGTCCGGTAGGCTGTATTCGATTAACACGACCCAAGCGACTCGGCTCACCCGAGCCATCAGAATTTCAAATATAACACCGCGAATGGAGTTGACAAATACATGTGCCGTGTGCAAAATGACCCGACCCCATTAATCCACCTCTTGGCTGGGGTTTGCGATGAGCGATGACTTCACATCTGAGCTGGTACCTGTAGGATAACCGCTACCAGTACAACTCCTACGTGTTGTTTTAATGATTTTTTTTTAATAACCCAGATTGTCAGCTTCTACAATCATAAAATACTTTAAATCCTATTTTGCTGTACATATATCGGCTATTGAAAAAACTATTAAGCTTTAGATTTAGCCACCATTTTGTCCACCCCGAGAGTATTCGTTTATTAAACCCGAGTCTGTAGGATGTGCGCATGCGCCAAAAAGTGGCTCGGGTGACCCGAGTTGATTAATCGATTACGCCCGTAGTGTCGGGCCAATCATCGCATGAGAAATGTTGATGAATAGAGCCCATCACTTATTTTTTCATCATAATTTAAAGTTGCCTAATAAGATGAATGCATAAGATGTTCCTAACAGAATTACTTACCGATAGATAATCATATATATGCATACTTAGATAATAAACTACATATTACATTAGATTAAATGAGATGATTTATCATCTGGATTAGGTTAGTGATTAAATGGTTAATTTCTGTATAGATAAATAATTCAATTATATTCCCTGTTTAAACATGCACAGTCCAATGGAAGCGTAGAACATTATCTAAACCAATATAGTTAGCTAGCTTTAATCCTATATATCCACCTCTAGATACTAGTGCACTGATTAAATATTAATTGCCGTTTCGTACAATGCAAACAAGAATCCAAATAAAACAAACCTATGCTCAGCATTTCAGTGTGCACACCAAAATTAAATGTGCATGCTTTTCATTTCAAATATCTCCCAAGGATAACCCTATAAAATAAAATAAAATAAAATAAACTGGAATACAATGATCAACCTAATATATTTATGTAAAAGAAACCACGTATAGCAAGCAGAAGCTCATAAGATGTCGGGTTGTGCAATTTTAATCTAAGTGTGAGCGTCAGATGTGGGTTAAACTGGGAGGGATTACCGAGGCATGGATATGGGGTGGAGAGGCTGCCAATGTGGGTTGATTGGTAGTAGCATCTTACGCTGGGTTCTTGGAAATGGATCGATTGTTCTGCTAGTGAAGGGTGGGTTTTTTCCCTAAGAAATCCAAAATGATTATTGCATATATAGACAAGGTCGGAAACACGAACAGAAAAGTGCCTAAGTATACTAATCGCCACCACTCACCTGCGTCACACATAACCATCCCATATATCAACCCAGGCCAATCTCCCACCCCACCACACCACTCCCACCCCCACCAACCCACACATAATGTCTAGTACATAACCACTCCCCACCCCACCCACCCACACATAATGTCTACTACATACACCACTCCCAACCCCACCCCACCACACCACCCCCAACCCCACCCACCCACACATAAGGTCCTGTACATACAACTCTCCCAACCCCACACCACCACACCACTCCCCACTCCACCCACCCACACATAATGTCCAGTACATACCCCACTCCCAACCCCACCACCACACCACTCACAACCCCACCCACCCACACATAATGTCTAGTACATAACCACTCACAACCCCACCACCCGCACATAATGTCCAGTACATACACCACTCCCAACCCAACCCAACCCCACCACACCACTCCCAACCCCACCCACCCACACATAATGTCCAGTTGGCGGGTGGAATGTTGGTAAAGCCGGCAGGACTTGGCGGGTGGAATGTTGGTAAAGCCTGCAGCAGGTGTAGAGGTGGTGGGTGGAATGTTGGTAAAGCAGGAAGCAGGTGTAGAAGTCATCATGCTGTTGGTCGCGATGTGACAAAGACTGCTTCCATTACTTGGCTGCCGCTCTCCATTTAGCTCTCTGCTGTGAGAGTTGCACATTTCATGAAAGCTGCTTGCAAAGGTGTTGAAGTGCTGCTGGCTTTTGCAAGTTACCAGCGGCACTCTCTCGGGGAGCAAATAGAGGTTTCACACCGGCAAGAACATGTCAAGACAGGCGCAAAACTATTTGTCCCTGCAGTGGCTGGTCGGGAGATGTTTTGAGTTCCATACATCAAGCATAGAAGTAATTGGTGGAATATTGATCAAGCATACATCATAAGGTGTCTTCAAATTAACAATCAGGGATTTATGATAAAATTGCATAGTTCTATGGTAATAGGTTTCTGCCATTATATGAGATAGACATGTTATTAGGTTGATCATTATAATCTAACTTTCTTTACTTTGTGGCGAGTTGTTTCTAAAGGGCCAACTTGTAAAATATTTGAGGAAAGAAGATGCTAAATTAATGTTGGTGTTCCCATGAAAATTGTGAGACCAAGTTCTAGTAAATACACTACCAAGAGGGCCCGAAAAAACTAACATAGGCTACTAAACGTACCAACAGACTATCTATCTGCTAGTGAAATGCAGACAATCAAATAACTTATCAGCAGCTACTGTTTGGTAAGACAACACCAACACTACAGCTGGCCAGCATTGAAAACAAGCCTGGGTACCCGGGCTTACATGCTATGGACAGTATAAATACAGCCTCATTAAAAAAGAATTTTTGTTTTAAAGTACACTTAGTATGATGCTCTTCTATGCAGCCAGAACCTGGTTAATAAGTACAGCAGTGTCAAGTTCAATATTCAGGATACAATCAGGATAAGGAATTCCATTTTGAAAAGTGCATGTTTTCCTCGGACTATTCAGCTTTGAATTACCTTTAAGCGCAGAAGCTGTATAAAGTATCGTCCCGGGGGTTTCTAGGTGCCGAGTGAACAGTTATGGAGGGCACTAGTGTGACGGAAGCACCTAGGTGGCGCCACAGTCGCGCTATCCTACAGACATTAAAGTTGCATGGCCTGATGGTTTTGAGTTTTAGTCATGTTTCTGAGATAAATATATTAAATTGATTGTTATAATCTATCTTATGTTAGCTTGAAGTAACTTTTATTTTAAATGGCTAACTTTTGAGATATTTGAAGTGCAAACATGCCAAAATTCAGACACCTTAGGATTCTGACTTAACAGATTCTTATTAAATTGACTCAGTATTTCCTTTTATGTGGCAATAAATGCTTGAAAAGTGCATATATCTGTATTTAACTTAGACATTAGAATCAAATCTAGATCATTATTTTGGTTTTGAAAATGTGATGCTCCATTGGACTATGTAGCTTTTGGTCGGCATCCAAGCAACTGCCGGAAATGACCGATAGGGGTCGCCAGCGGTGGGATCAAATTGCTGCCCCGCAGCAAACTGTGCAACTGGACGTTCAGCGTCATAAATAATAAATAGCAATAATATATAAATATAAGATAAATATAATAGAGCACCGCCAATTAATATTAATATAATATCTTAAATAACACCCCCATATATATATATATATATATATACTATATATATATATATATATATATATATATATATATATATATATGCTCCCACCCTACCCTTCACTATAATAATATACCCTGTACTTTGATATTTGCTTTTCACCTCTAACAAACACCATTCCCGTGATGGTAGACCTTAGTAGAATTATTGCCATACATTTGTGTATATTGTTGGTTGAAGTGAAATTGTCCCAGTAAATATTTTGCATTAGATAAAACACCACATCCTGTATGTGCATTTACGACCTCCTTCCACCGTGATCTGGAGAACATATTAAAGTTGTATACTCTGGTTTTGAGTTTCTGCCATAATATTGGCAATATTAGCAGGGCCGGCTGAAGTTGCTGGCAACTCGAGCAGTGCCCTGGGGCGCCATATGCTAGGGGGCGCCAAATGTAATTTAATTGTTTCAAATTTATTTTTATTAAATTCTGAATGCACTTCCTTTTCTTTCCTATGATGAATACAGGGTGTTAATTGATCAGCGTTCATAAACTATCACATTGAGTTTGATACTAGATTGTCTAGAATGAGACTGGAATAAGTGGAGACGCTCATTCGGGTTCATTGCTGGGCACGGGGACCATGAAGCTGCGGGGGGCCCCCATGCGTGTCGGGGGGTTCGGGGGGGGGGGGGCTTACGAGTTGGGGGGCGCTTCCAAGTGGGTGGGGGAGGGAGAAGGTTGGTGGTGTGCCACACGACCACCCTCCACTGGCTCACAGCCAATCACAAGACAACCCTGATCCACCAATCAAATCACAACACTATCCGGAGACCATCTCTCCCACACAAGGATGGTCAGTCTGCAACACTGCTCCTGACTGACCACAACCACAACCTTTTCTGCGCCCAAAATAAAGTCATGCTCTTTTCCCAACTTCAGCGTCCACGTCTTTTGTGCCAGCGAGAAAATGATTAGCAATTATATTTGTAATGGCTTGACCGAGGCACCAGCAACCCTGCGTTGCTCATTTCTAGATTATAACCCACTTTAATGGCTAACTTGGAAGACATTTAATATTAAAACATTTAAAAAATGAATTGTGTACAATGACATGCTGGACATTGTAATCTTCAGCAGAAACTGGTTCTATTTAATTGACTGAATATGATTTAATTGACATAATATTCTCTTCTATGGAGCAATAAATATTCCATGAATGTGGCAATATATGATTTGGATATTTAACCGTCGGGCTATTCCACCCCCGCTTAAGGCGAGCCTACGTGTTAATATAAATAATTGTTTCCATGTTCTTATATTTACCATTGGCCTGATATAGATGTGTGAGGTTTTGTTTGGATGGTATGTTGTTTGTTTGTTGTTTGTTTTTTTTTTTTTTTTTTTTAATGAACCAAGGACTTAATCTCGTGTGTAAAACATCGGAGCGGGCAAAAACATGTCCGATGGGTCTGGGTGCGAACGCCTGACCTTCTATCGTTGCTAGGATAGTCACAATCAACGTATCCAAGCACCGCTTTACAGCAGGGAACCCGGCCTCGCAAAATGCGTGCCCGCACAAAATGCGAGCCCGCGCAAAATGCGAGCCTGCGCAAAATGCGGTCGAGTAGTCTCGCCCACTTCACATATATAGGAGAAAATATCCGGTATTGTTTCAGTTTGGAAAATGGTATAATTTCATTTGGATTATGCAGCTTTAAACATCTACCAAAACAACCAGATGTATTCAGTTTTAAAGGGCCATTAGAGTGAATGATCTGTGCCTACAAGTAGCTCTTGCATTAATCATGTCCTTGACAGGCTTCAGACAGTGTCTACTGTATTATGTTTGCTTGACAGGCACAAAACTGAATAGGTGCATAATTTCTAATTGTGGTTGATTCGGGCGAGAAGCCGGGGACCCACCACGCCTCAAGCGGCAAAGATGAACATCTACTGAAGCCTCCCCCCGCACAGGCATTCAGTTGCGATCCTCCGCGGTGGAAACATTTCACCACCCCCACCCACCCTCGTTTTTAAGGACTACTGCATAGGGGTTGGCTCCGGCGGCCTCAGAGCCTCCGGCCATCCAAGAAGCCCCGCTCGACATCGACGAGTTGGACTAAGACCCCCGTTGTGTAGCCCTCCCTCACTGTGTCAATAAATCTCTTTACTCCCACCAGGTCTCCGGCTTCTTTACTCGGATCATCAATGAAGTGGTCAAAGGAATTTGTGGTATTTTTTGTTGCACAAGTTTTCCATTAATATCACATTAGCCCGCTCTTAAAATAGCTCCATCCACTAGGTGGGCCACTTACACTGGAGTCCCTTTATGGTATTAGCGATGCCTTTCTTTCTCTTTTTGTTTTTGTTTTTGTCTGGTTCCTACATGTTATAACAGTTAAAGCATGGTAGGTAGTGGGTTTCGTTTTGTTGTTGTTGTTGCCTGGTTCCTACACGTTATAACAGTTATAGCACGGTAGGTAGTGGGGTTTCTTTTTGTTGTGTGTTGTCTGGTTCCTACACTTAACAGTAATAGATGGTAGTAGTGGGTTGTCTTTCTTTTGTTGGTTCTGCGTTCTCCTACACATTATAACAGTAATAGCATGGTAGGTAGTGGGGTTTCTTTTTGTTGTTGTTGTTGTCTGGTTCCTACACGTTATAACAGTTATAGCACGGTAGGTAGTGGGGTTTCCTTTTGTTGTTGTTGTTGTATGGTTCCTACACGTTATAACAGTTATAGTACGGTAGGTAGTGGGGTTTCTTTTTGTTGTTGTTGTTGCCTGGTTCCTACACATTATAACAGTTATAGCACGGTAGGTAGTGGGGTTTCTTTTTGTTGTTGTTGTATGGTTCCTACACGTTATAACAGTTATAGCACGGTAAGTAGTGGGGTTTCTTTTTGTTGTTGTTGTTCTCTGGTTCCTACACATTATAACAGTTATATCATGGTAGGTAGTGGGTTTTGTTTTGTTGTTGTTGTCTGGTTCCTACACGTTATAACAGTTATAGCACGGTAGATAGTGGGGTTTCTTTTTGTTGTTGTTGTTGTCTGGTTCCTACACATTATAACAGTTATAGCACGGTTGGTAGTGGGGTTTCTTTTTGTTGATGTTGTTGTTGCCTGGTTCCTACATGTTATAACAGTTATAGCACGTTAGATAGTGGGGTTTCTTTTTGTTGTTGTTGTTGTCTAGTTCCTACATGATATAACAGTTATAGCCCAGTAGGTAGTGGGTTTCTTTTTGTTGTTGTTGTTGTCTAGTTCCTACACATTATAACAGTTATAGCACGTTAGATAGTGGGGTTTCTTTTTGTCGTTGTTGTTGTTGTCTAGTTCCTACATGTTATAACAGTTATTGCCCAGTAGGTAGTGGGTTTCTTTTTGTTGTTGTTGTCTAGTTCCTGCACGTTATAACATTTATAGCACGTTAGATGTGGGGTTTCTTTTTGTTGTTGTTGTCTGGTTCCTACACGTTATAACAGTTATAGCATGGCAGTGGGGCTTGTTTTTCTTTTTGTTCTAAATGGGCCGGTGAAAGTGAGTTAGTGAGTGATCAAGTCGGTGCAAACGCACTTAGCGACCGACTAATAATTAGCCTCAACATTTATTTAAAGGTATATAACCCAATGAAGGTATACCATTTTCAAAGCCAAAGCACTTGCTTAGATTGCCTCAATTTCACTTTGACGATTCCAAATACAATTGCATATCCGAATATGTGTATTCTGGGAAACCAAAGTTGATGCCCGCCGATACAGCCTTCTTTAACCAGGTCTGTGGTGCTGCTCGCATGGGGATTAGGCACACTGCAGTGATCCAGAACATTGATGCGGTGCACATGCAGTATAGCTGCTGACCCTGTGCATGTACCTTACTCGACCAGGCGGGATGGCCGAATGAGTTGAGCGTCCATCAGTCTCCCGTTTTGGTAGATGGTGGAATTGGAACACACGGGTTTGAACCGTGGTCGAATAAAATCAATTATTTAAAAATTGATACTTGTCGCTTCCTACCCAGGAACTGAGCATTAAAGAATAGGGCAAGGACTGGCTGGCTCAGTGTCAGGATAATGTGAATGCGTGCGATATCAGGTTATGGGGCTGGTGGCCTGGTTTCCCGGTGGGACAGCACTGTACGCTTCCTGATATGACCTTAGATGTTGCCAGGATGTAATACTCCAACATCCAATGTACCTACTCTCCCCGCTCACCCCACACGTCCGCTCAAGCCGGACACACGGGTCATGCGCACTGGTAGCACACACACATCAGGGTTAGGGCATCAACTTTGGTTTCCCAGAATACACATATTCGGATACGCAATTGGATTTGGAATCGGCAAAGTGAAATTGATGCCCACGTGGAGTTTTGTCAATTCACCGTGGTACACCCGGTACACCTGATAGAGGCAGCCTACCCTCTGTTCGTTGACTGTTGATGTGGTCGATAGTGTGTTTACCCAGAGCAGAGTAGCCTACATACTGTAGGACAAAAGGATGAAAGACAGAAATACCACGTGATCATGGAAGTGTGCATGTGTTCAGAGTTAAATCATAGACGAAAAGAAAATGTTTTAATTAAGCAATAGATTAAAAAAAAGCCTAGCTTACCAATGATGTTTCATCAATGTTTTGTTTTGTTTATCTTCTGAAGCATATGTCTTTCATTGATAAGTTAATTTAAATGTCCAATAAAGGTTTACTCAATCATTACTGCTTATATGGTTGATTCAGTTATTCATACAGTACTTAATGATAGAATAGGCATTTGAATTGAATTTCAACAATAACACTGGTAGGGGGGTGAACCAGATGTTGCCTTAATGGTGCTTTCGATTGGCATTGATAATCAATACTAGATGCGTTCGCTTTGTGCGGATTTTATTCAGCGAATCCATAGATCGACAAGCAAAATGTGTGTCAAAGCAGAATGCTAACATACAAATCATCAGCCACACCAATGAAATACCTTAATAACCTCAATGACCTTAATGACCTCAATAATCTTAAAGGAGCGGTAACATGACAAACACATGTTATTTAATCATAATTATTGATGTGATCATTAACGCATTCCTGGCAGATTCCATAAAGAAACCACCCCAGCAAAAATAAAATAGATAAATATTCAAGTAACTTTTTGGTTGGTTGATGGAGTTTTACGTCCTGACAACAGCTAAGGTCATGTCAGGACCCTAACTACTCAAGGTGTATATCACTTTATCAGCGCATTCTTATTGACTGATGATTCTATTAATGTTTTACCGTTCTTATATGGCCTTATATGTTGCCAGGGAGTAAAGCTCCAACAACCAACATCCATTAATGTTTTACATTTATTTATATTGTTTGTTGGGGTTTTGTGGCGTGGGGGGTGAAGCCTATTTTCAAACATGAAGCGCATATTGCACACACAAAAATCTAAGTATATTCATCACCGGTGTTGCAGTTTCCGCGGCACACCAGTTTGGCAGGGACACATCGCTTCTGGGCATGCGTCAAAATCGAACAGCATCGTCACTACCCTTATAAATTTAATATAATGTTTTTGGTAAACATGTTTTCTATATGTGTACCAAGCGATTTGTTTCTATGTGGTGTCGTTTTAGAGATATTTCACTTTTTCTGTATTTTCTGTATGAAGATTGTTCACGACCATTGGCAATGCCTTGAGTTTGATGGTACGCCCAGTGCAAAACATTAGTTTTATTCAAAATTAATAGAAATCAAGAACCCTACCTTATAAATTTAATATAATCTTTATGGTAAAGATGTTTTCTATATGTGTACCAAGCGATTTGTTTCTAGGTGGTGTAATTTGAGAGATATTTGACCTTTTCTGTATGAAGATTTGCTCACGGCCGTTGACAATGCATTTGAATGGATGTGTCCCTGGCAAACTGGTGTGCCTCGGAAACCGCAACACCCACAAAAATAACATTCGCTATATCATTCATATCTGTCATTTGTGTTATCCCCCACTTGCCATCAAAATCACTCTCAACAAAATCACAAGCACAAAGCTTCTCTTCCTGTGTGGAAGCTGAACCTGCGACACGACGCATTGGGTCGCAGTTTGAGTCATTCACAAAGGACAAGCAAACCTCTGAACATACTTAAAGCTGCATAGTCCGATGAAGCATCAAATTTTCAAAACCAACGCAATTATCTAAAATTGATTATACATATCTAACTTAGATAATGACACATTTATTAAACATGTGTTGCCACATAAAAGAGAATACAGAGGCAATCTAATAGAACCTGTTACTGCTGAAGTCTATGGTGTCAGAGTTTTGGCAAGCTTGCCAAAATTAATTCAACATTTGCACTTCAAATATCTCAAAACTTAGTCATTTAAAATAAAAGATACTTCAAACCAAAGTAAGGGATGCCATGCCAATCAATTGAATATATTTATCTCAGAAAAGTGGTAGAAATTCAAAACCATCGGACTATGCAACTTTAATATTCGGGAAGAATGTATCATTGTTTTATATCCTGCTGACTGTATCATTATTTTCTCTGTTATCAGTGATATTGACATGTATTGGACATAAACCATAAAGAACTTATGCTCATAATTGTTCTTTCATGTTGGTACATGAGTCGATTAAGCAAACTCTTGTTGATTTTAGACTCTATTATAAACTTGAATGAATGTAACATGATATGGACGGAAGACCTGTACCTCGGGGCTGAAAATATACCTTTATTCCCGGAATAAAAATGATCATTAACCAAAAGAATAAATGACTAAATTTCAATCATGGACAATTGATCTTCCTCATTTCACTGCTTCTTGCCTTATCCTGGTGAATGCTGAATGGCAGGCTAGGTAGCGACTAGATAATGGATTCACCCCATACTTGCAGTACATGGGTGAATACCAACGCTATATAAAAGCTGTCGAAAAAAGCGGGGAAATGCAATGAGAGCCTAAATTCACAATCTAAGAAGCAACATTTATTCTTTATATATGTTTTCATATTTCCCCGCTACCTTTGAGTTGAAAAATATAATAAAACATATAGTTTAATAGAATTTAAAGGTGAAATCGCCGGCGGCCTATGACCGCCATCTTGTCTTTTTGCATTATCTCCCATTTCACCAACTCTGTGCCAATATGAGTACCCATTTGATACTGGAGGCAGGCATTCTACTTCCAGTTCCATACTAAACCTATTTTCACCAGTATTTAGACTACGTTGTAGTTCACCTGTGTACTACAAGTATAGGGTGACTCTGTTATCTAGCTAGTGACAAGCATACATTTCCAAGTCATTAGCCGTGTTCACACCCACAACTTTAGGCCGAACTAGATAAGGTGAACTAGATGAGGCGAACTAGTGTCGTGTCCACACACGGAGCGGATTAAGGCGGAAATTGATATCTGCGCATCAGCAAGTCCATACTAACCAGCGCCAGTTTTGGTTAGTCGACGTCGGCAGAGAGAGTGTGGGTTCGACCTAGATCTGTTTCGGCTGAATCGTATTGTTTTGGAACGGTCAAAACTTCTGCTGGGCAGTGAAACCCTAAAAATAAATGATGAAAAAAATATCTGTGCACCTCTAGCCGGTTCATAGACCAAATTATATTGTATAGTGTGACGTGCTTAAACCGCTTCAAGTAAACCGCTACTGTCCACACAAGCAAGATGGGCTGACCCAAGCTAGTTCGCTTCATTTAAACCACCTCGCGAGGCAACCTACTGGAGGCGAACTAGATGAGGCGACTCAGCCTTAATCCGCCTCAGAATCGGGTTCACACGGCCAATGTGAGCCGACTTAGATTAGGCGCACTAAATGAGGCGACTTAACGCCGAGGTGTGAACACGGCTATTGGTTTGACTTGACCAGGGTTAGTTCAAACCAAGGGGCCGAATCCCACGGCCTACAAGAGCGGGATGTGTGCACTCAATCTATTCAGCCATCCCGTTCATGGTTGGTATATCTTGAAAAAGCCAATTCTCTGTGGGTTATTTAAAGTTGCAAAGTCTGGTCGTTTTGAATTTCGATCATTCTTCTGAGATAAGTATATTCAATTGATTGTTATAATCTACCTTACTTTAGTTTGAAGTAACTCTCATTTTAAATAGCTAACTTTTGAGATATTTGAAATGCAAACACGTGAAATTAGCATTGGCAAAACTCTGACACCATACACTTCTGCAGTATCAGGTTTTATTAACTCGACTCAATATTCCCTTCTATGTGGCAACACATACCTAATATTTGCAACAGTATCTAAGTGAAATATTTTGGTTGGAGTTTTGCATCCTGGCAACATCTAAGGTAATATCAGGACTGGTACCGACTTGTGACAGTTTACACTCATCGCACCTTTATAGTGCTGACCCACTGGGATTGTTTGTTTGTTTGCTGTTGTTTTACGTCCTAGCAACATCTAAGGTCATATCAGGACGGGTACTGACTTGTGACAGTGTGCACTCATAGCGACTTTATAGTGCTGTCCCACTGGGAAAACAGGCCACCAGCACCATGACCTGGTCCCCACTCAGTCACATTATCCTGACACTAAGCACACCAGTCCTTACCCTGTCCTAATAATGCTGAGCGCCTTTTTAAGTCATTGGTTTGACTCGACCAGGGTTCGAACCCACGATCCCAGGATCTACCAGCACGGGAGACGGACGCTCTAACTCATTCGGCCATCCCGTCTGGTCGACCCACTGGGAAATCAGGCCGCCGGCACCATGCCTCGATATCTCACTGAGACATATTATTTTGACACTGAGCTAACCAGTCCTTGCCCTATCCTATTAATGCCGAACGCCAGGCTAGGAAGTGACAAGTGTCAATTTTATAAGGCATTGGTCTGACTCAGGCGGGAACTGAACTCCCAATCTCCTGCACGCGAAGCCCGTGCTCTACCGATTCTGGCAGCCCGCCCGTACATATATAAAAACAAATCTAGATAATTACTTTGGTTTTGAAAAAGTGATGCTTTATCGGACTATGCAGCTTTAAGGCCCAATAATGGCTGAGGGCCACTGTAGTCATGCTGTAACTATTTGTGCCATTCGGCCTTATGACCCTTCTCGTCAGTTAGCGCTCTTCTTAAGGCCCTGTCAGACTACGACGTTTCTCACCGGCATGCCGGCAACGTGCAAAATATTTGCAACCCGTCGACACGTCCAACTCTTCGGCGTTTTGGGAGAAAGTTTGACGGGTTGCAGCGTGTTAGTGGCATGTTTTTGGTGCGCGGCCAATGGGTTTCGACGTGCGGCGGAACAACATTTCAACGTCCTGCCAGCGGGTTCCCATCGTGTTATCAGCGTGTTATCAGCGTGTTATCGGCGTGTTGTCGGCGTGGTGTCGGCGCGTTGACGCCATGGGGATGGCGCGTTGGTGTCGTGTTAGTAGCGTGTCAACGCGTACATACCCGCCACCACCACATCAGGATGTGCCGGCAGCGCGTCCACACTCGCCGCCAATGCGTCCAGGCATGCCAGCAATGCGCCGATAAATGCTGGAGCAACGCCAATGGCGCGCCCACTACCCGTCGATGGGACGTTGCCGACGCGGCGACGGAACGGTCGCATTTTGGCGAAAAAAAGGCCAACGTTAAGCGACGTTGATCAGCGTTCTGCCAGCGTTCCGCCGGCGCACCGCCAACAGGTGTTGACGTGTTGCTAACGCATCCGTAACGTGCCCACCAACATGCTGATGCGCATTGCCGCCCAACGAAAGTTTGTGCAAGCACAAAACGATCGGCGCGAGCCGACGGGAGCCGACGGGAGCCGACGTGTTGAATCACACATTGCTATCAGTCTACATGTACCGACGCGCCTTTAACGAGCCTTTAACATGCCGGTAACGCGCCGGTAACATATCGGACATGTATCGACGTTTCGCCCAAAAAGGCAACACGTCGCCACACGTGGAAGGGCGTTCGTGAGAAACGTCGTAGTGTGACAGGGCCTTAAGTAGTTCTACGTGCAAGTAAGTATTCTTTGTAGTTCTAAGTGCAAGTACACTTTCTAGGATTGTAATATGTTGATAAAATATAGCTGATCATGTCAAAATCACATGATCGGACCCTGACTGACGTCCTTACTAAGTTCACTGATCAGACTGAAGATTTCAAGTGGGTGAGGGCACCTGCTTCCTATGGCAGAACGTCGTGGGATCAATCCCCGATTTAATCAAACAAAAGGATTTAACAACCTTTACACTTGTCGCCATATGGATTCGATGTGGGTAAATAACCTTTTGTGTAAATAAATAATCCTGAATTGAAAAATGGCTGGAAGACCAGTGTTTCGGCACTGACAAAAGACTTATTCAGAAGAATAAACATATTTACCAAAGGCAAACAAAATGTGAGTGGTCTCCGATCAGAGTGGGGTATGATCAGGCACGGTTCAACATCACCGTTTAGAGTCTTTTTCACAGCCCATCACCATGATTATTTCCTGCGATGCAGGTGTGGTAGTAAATCGCAAACCCCTGGAAATTGCACACCCTGGGGTTTGCGATTTACTCGGAAATCACAAACCCCCCTGGAAATCACAAACCCCCCTGTGTTTTGTAGCATTTATCACGACAAGCATGGCAGCTATAGGCCTATGTTTGATTTTGAACTTCTACCAGATCTGGGGGATAAAATGGATTCTAGGAGGATTAAGATGGATTATTTTTATTAGTTTTGATGTCATGCTGTCACAGCAAAGGCCTTTTCACTGCTATTGATCACTCACAAGAAGGATAAGGGACCAGATCAATTTTTGTCAAAGATACTAAACTACAACATTAAGAAAAGCCAGCACAACTTCTTTAATCACTTTGAACTAACAAATATCCAATTCCTACAAAACTGTCAGTCACTTTGCACATACATAGGCTGCTAAATTTCATACTTTTCAAATGAAGAAAATGAGAACAAGTATTCAGCAATGGTTAGCTATGTGCGAATACCGCCGATCGCCGCGAAGTGGTTCGGCAACAACGATAAGGCTAGCTCCATTCCCCTGCGCGGAGCTGCTTTGCAGTAGGTGTTACCATTCAGGTCGTGAACAGGAGGGTTTTCTAGCTACAATTTAACTTTTGGTTTCATGACATAGAGCACATGTTTATCTACATCCTCATTTTTTGATTGTTTCAATTGGATTAATTGATTATTTTTTATTTCATGCCTGTCACAGCAAGGGCCATATTCACTGCGCACAAGAAGGATAGAGGAGCAGGTCAATTTGTTGTCAAAGATACTAGACTACATCAATAAGAAAAGCCAGTACAACTATCTGTGTCATTAAACATCATTAACATGGGGGGCGGGTTGCGATCTCCAGGGGGGATATGTGATTTCCTAGGAAATCACAAGTGGGGGTTTGCGATTTACAGGGTTTGCGATTTCCTGCTACACCGGCATGGCTAGGGCCCCAACACAAGTAGATGTCATACCCGTCTATTGCTAGCATCTATATTTTATCAAATGCCATTTTCCACAAACGGGTGGTCGGTTTTCAGGTTAGCAACAGCCGGGGGACATGGTAAATGAATCACAGTAAACAACACAATTAGTTGTGTCGGGAGCCTAAATGCAATTTAACACAAAACCGAGCGCGCTGGCTTCAGCGATGAAAATTAAGCTCTGATTTGGAATGTAAGTCCCATATTTATGGCTGTGGAAGACTGCCACGGCATCCACCCATCATTGGATTTTTGGAACGATCAGTGTAAATAGGAGATGTGTGATCTGCATACTGGTTTTCAATCCATGCATATTGCAATAAGCAAGTGGACATATTATCTCAGACTCCCTCACCTCCACGAGTCCATCAATTCGGTTTGCACGCCGAAATTAATTTTGTCTGGTTCCACATCAAATATTTCCAAAGATGAACCTTGCATAATAAAAAACACTTCAAGCTGAAGTAAAGTAGGTGAACCCAATGTAGTTCTGTGAAACATACGGCAGAAACATACAGTTATCGGGTTATGTACCTTTAACTTTGGTGATTACATGAGATCTAGTATGAAAGCCAATTCGTGCAAAGAATTTGTGCAACCATTAAAGGACCTCATCCGCGTATAATCCAAGCCGAGGCTCTGTACCCTCCACTTGTTTACAGAACATTGGCACTCTAAGACCACTACAGAACCAGCATTAAACTACCACTGCATCACTTCTACATCACCACTGTAGCACCGCCACACTACCATTAAACTACCACTGCATCACTTCTACATCACCACTGTACCACTACAGCACCACCATTACACTACCACTGCATCACTTCTACATCACCACTGTACCACTGCCGCACCACCATTAAACTACCACTGCATCACTTCTACATCACTACTGTACCACCGTACCACCACCGCATCACCATTAAACTACCACTGCATCACTTCTACATCACCACTGTACCACTACCGCACAACCATTACACTACCACTGCATCGCTTCTACATCACCACTGTACCCCCGTACCACCACCACATCACCATTAAACTACCACTGCATCACTGCTACATCACTACTGTACCACCGTACCACCACCGCATCACCATTAAACTACCACTGCATCACTTATACATCACCACTGTACCACTACCGCACCACCATTACACTACCACTGCATCACTTCTACATCACCACTGTACCACCGTACCACCACTGCATCACCATTAAACTACCACTGCATCACTTCTACATCGCTACTGTACCACCATACCACCACCGCATCACCATTAAACTACCACTGCATCACTTCTACATCACCACTGTACCACAACCGCACCACCATTACACTACCACTGCATCGCTTCTACATCACCACTGTACCACTGTACCACTACCACATCACCATTAAACTACCACTGCATCACTTCTACATCACTATTGTACCACCGTACCACCACTGCATCACCATTAAACTACCACTGCATCACTTCTACATCACCACTGTACCACTACCGCACCACCATTACACTACCACTGCATCGCTTCTACATCACCACTGTACCACCGTACCACTACCACATCACCATTAAACTACCAGGCAGAAATCAAGCAAAGTACAGGTAAAGAATAGCAAAATAGCATCGGATTCCTATTCTTTCGAATGTTGGCTCTGGTAGACAGAACTTGACCCTTTCAAACACATGTTGCGTGTGAGGCAGCCGTTACAATTCGAGTTTCGGCAACTTGATGACATGCAATTCCCTGATTTCCTAAGCCATCGTGGGTTGTGCACCACTCAATGGGGGAAATGCCAACCTTGTTTGTAAGTCATCATCATCATCATCATGCTGTCGGTCGCGATGCGACAAAGACTGCTTTCATTACTTGACTGGCACTCTCCTAAACCCGGGCGACGACCGGGCTAGTATGGTGTTTTGTGCAGTTGTACATTTCATGAAAGCTGCCTGCAAAAGTGCTGAAGTGCTGCTGGCTTTTGCAAGTTACCAGCGGCACTCTCTTGGGGAGTAAATAGAGGTTTCACACCGGCAAGAACATGTCAAGAGGGGCGCAAAACTATTTGTCCCTGCAGTGGCTGGTCGGGAGATGTTGGGAGTTCCATACATCAACCGCCCTTAATGATGCCACAGTAACATGGTTTTCTGTTTAGGATTTGCTCCCCTAGCCTTCGGTTCTGTCAAGAACCTGTACCACAAGGCAATGGTTTACAACTCTGCATGGCAGGGGCATCAAACTCCCTGAGGTATTGCTATACCTGCAATACCTGCATACCTAGATGTTTGTAAGTATTACATGCTAATGGCATTGATTTGTGCTGTGTGGAATGCCCTCACCCTACCACTTGTGTGTGCATGCATGACGTACGTCACACCGTGTTCACTACGCACGTGCGGATACATCCTCACACACACACCCTCACACACACACTCATACACCTACTCTTACCGCCACATATACACATCACAGTCACCCTCACACATACTCTCACATATACTCTTACAACCACATATACTCCCTCACACCCTCAAACCCTCACACTCTCACATACATCCTCACACACACACACACCCTCACACACAGTCTCACGCCTACTCTCACACCCTCACATACACTCTCACACACACTCTCACACATACCCTCACAGCCACATATACACCTCACACACACCCTGACATACACCCTCACATACACCCTCACATACACTCTCACACACACTCTCACACATACCTTCACAGCTACATATACACCTTACATTCACCCTCACATACACCCTCAAACACACCCTCCCATACACCCTCACACACACTCTCATACCTACCCTCACAGCCACATATGCACCTCACATACACCCTCACATACACTCTCACACACACCCTCACACATAGCCTTACAGCCACATATGCACCCTCACACACACCATCACACACACTCTCATACACATCCTCATACCCTCACATACACATAGCCTCATACCCACACGCCCTGATACGCACACACAGACACGCATACCACACACCACACACAGATCACATATCACACACTGCACATATACCATACACTATTCTCATTACTACAGTTTGTATCACAGTGCTCAGTATCACACTACACAACATATACTACACATATCACACATACACTGCACATTGCACATACACACTGCACACACCACAACCACACACACTACACACTGCACACACATCATACACACTACACACCACATACACCACACACACACCAACACACTAGAAGCTACATACTACAGATATCACACCCACAAAACAAGTACACGCAACACATTCAGACACAAACCACACATGTCACAAAACACAACCCACACCACAGCACACCATCCACACATGTCACAAAACACAAAACACACATGTCACCAACAACACCCACACCCAATACACCATCCACACATGCCACAATTATCACCACCACACCAGCAACACATGTCACAAACAACACCACACACACCACACCAACAACACACACAACACTTATCACATGACACCCCCAAACCCCCCACATACACCCCCCCCCCCCACACACACACCCACACACCCGACCCACCGTCGCTGTCGTAGTGGTCCCAGACCTCCATGAACTGTGTGGCCGTGAACTTCTTGAGCTGCTTGGTGTCCGTGTCCCTGAACTGTCGGAAGAAGTTGACGGCGGGCGACTCCATGGCCGCGGTGTCGGGCGGGTCGGGCCGCGCCTGGGCCATACTGCCGCCTCTCGCTACTACTCACACGCGCCCTACACCACGGACTGACCCACCACCGGCCGGAACCAACCTACGCCGCCCGGGCATGTAGGGGAGGGGAAGCCGGGAGGGGAGCGGCGTGCTCGCCGGTGTGCACTGCGGGGGGAGTCCGGCGTAGACTCGCCGGCGTGCACTGAGGGGGAAGTCCGGCGTAGACTCGCCGGCGTGCGCTGCGGGGAGGGACCGGCTTACACGGCCGCTGTAGCCGCGTGGTGGGTGTACAGGACAGCGTGCACACAGTGACCGTGAGCAGCGTGTGGTGGGTAGGTGGCCGCACACACGTCACTGCCGCATTGGTTGGCGCACACAGAAGGATGGCTAGCTACCTGCGCTCCGTTTAGCGGCCGGCACTGGCGTACAGGTGGTGATGGTGGTGGTGGTGCTGGTGGTGGTGGATAGGCGGGCGGGCTGGGGACGTGGAGTGCCGGACTGCTGGATGGCAAGGTCTTATATCCAACCAGGTGGGTGGGTAGGGAGGTGTGGGTGTGGGTGTGGGTAGGTAGGTGTGGTGGGTAGGTGGGTGGGTGTACAACCTGTCTAACCGACCACCTCCACAGATCGACCACTCCCCTATATCGATTGCTTTATTTGGGTCCCAAACGATCGCCCATAGAATACCATTGTACTGATAAAAAAAACTCCCTAAACTGACAACCTCCCTAAATGGACGATTTATATGTGGTTCCATAGTGGGTTGAGGTTTTACTGTTTTTACTGTATACATATATATATATATACACCTTGGATACATATATATATATATATATATATATATATATATATATATATATATATACACAAGGTGTGGTATACCGCGTGTATGTATATATTTGAATATAGATGTATATATTTATGTATAGAAAGGTCTGCGTTCACGTGGTATAATATATACATGCACATGCGGTACATATACATATATAAAGTGCTTGCATATCAATTATTAAAATTCCTCCGAGCTAGTGGAGGACAGGCCCCGCGCAGGAGGCGGAGGAGCATGCTGGTACCCCACCCCCACCCCCACCCCCACCCCCACCCCGTGGAGGGGGGAGGTAGTGCCACCCACTCCATGTATTATTACAATTTACATGCGATAACGGGCTTATCACTATCCATATATATACAAGTGGTATACGGCTTGTGTGTTCTCCTGTCTCAAGGTGGTTGGGGGTGGTTGGGGGTGGGGTGGTAGGGGGTGGGGTATTGGCGGCCGCTTTGAAGGTGTCATACCGATGGGCGGGGCGGGAGGGCGGGCTGGGGAGGGCGGGCGGGCGGTTGAGGTGGGAAACATGCATGGGGCGACAGCTGGCTGTGGCGGCAGCTGAAGTACTATTACCCCGCAGTGGTGGGAACGCTGGTAAAGGGAGCGTCGGTAGAGGTAGCGTCGGTAAAGGAAGCGCCGGTAGAGGGAGCACCTGTAGAGGGAGCGCGGGTAGAGGGAGCGCGGGTAGAGGGAGCGCGGGTAGAGGGAGCGCGGGTAGAGGGAGCGCGGGTAGAGGGAGCGCGGGTAGAGGGAGCACGGGTAGAGGGAGCGCGGGTAGAGGGAGCGCGGGTAGAGGGAGCACCGGTAGAGGGAGCACTGGTAGAGGGAGCGCGGGTAGAGGGAGCGCGGGTAGAGGGAGCGCGGGTAGAGGGAGCGCGGGTAGAGGGAGCGCGGGTAGAGGGAGCGCGGGTAGAGGGAGCTCGGGTAGAGGGAGTGCGGGTAGAGGGAGCGCGGGTAGAGGGAGCGCCGGTAGAGGGAGCACCGGTAGAGGGAGCACTGGTAGAGGGAACTCGGGTAGAGGGAGCAGTGGCTGTGTAATGGTGGTGTGGTGTTGGTATAGTGGTGCAGTGGTGATGTAGAAGTGAAGCAGTGGTAGTGTAATGGTGGTGTGGTGGTGGTACCGTGGTGCAGTGGTCATGTAGAAGTGAAGCAGTGGCTGTGTAATGGTTGTGTGGTGGTGTTATAGTGGTGCAGTGGTGATGTAGAAGTGATGCAGTGGTAGTGTAATGGTGGTACTGTGGTGCAGTGGTGAGGTAGAAGTAAATCAGTGGTAGTGTAATGGTGGTGTGGTGGTGGTACGGTGGTGCTGTGGTGATGTAGAAGCGAAGCAGTGGCTGTGTAATGGTGGTGTGGTGGTGGTACGGTGGTGCAGTGGTGATGTAGAAGGGATGCAGTGGTAGTGTAATGGTGGTGTGGTGGTGGTACGGTGGTGCAGTGGTGATGTAGCAGTAAATCAGTGGTAGTGTAATGGTGGTGCGGCAGTGGTACAGTGGTGACGTAGAAGTGATCCAGTGGTAGTGTAATGGCCGGTACACACCTACCGTTTACGATCGTTTTTCCGCACCCACCTAGCGTATACGATCTAAAACTGCCCAAAAGTCGTGAGGTGTGCACTCCCCTAGCACACCTACCGATTACGATTCGCGATTTTTTAGGGCTAAAACGGTAGGTGTGCACTAGCCTTACGATTACGATTCGCGATTCGAAAAACGAATCGGCCCGTTTTCAGTTTTAAGCGGATCGGGAGTTTTAGTGCGCGAATCGTAAACGGTAGGTGTGTACCGGCCATAATGGTGGTATGGTAGTGGTACAGTGGTGATGTAGAAGTGATGCAGTCGTAGTTTAATGGTGGTTCTGTAGTGGTACAGTGGTGATGTAGAAGTGGTGCAGTGATAGTTTAATGGTGATGCGGCGGTGGTACAGTGGCAACGTATAAGTGATGCAGTCGTAGTGTAATGTTGGTGCTGTAGTGGTACAGTGGTGATGTAGAAGTGATGCAGTGGTAGTGTAATAGTAGTGTGGCAGTGGTACAGTGGTGATGGAGAAGTGATGCTGTGGTAGTTTAATGGTGATGCTGTAGTGGTACAGTGGTGATGTAGAAGTAATGCAGTGGTTTGTTTGTTGTTTGTTTGTTGTTGTTTTACGTCCTAGCAAAATCTAAGGTATTATCAGGATGGGTACCGACTTGTGACAGTGCGCATTCATGCCGACTTTATAGTGCTGTCCCACTGGGAAACGAGGCCGCCGGCACCATGACCTGGTATCCCACTCAGTCACATTATCCTGATACTGAGTACACCAGTCCTTGCCCTGTCCTAATAATGTCGACCGCCTGGCTAGGAAGCGACAAATATCAATTTTTAAGTCATTGGTTGGACTCGACCAGGGTTCGAACCCACAACCCCACGATCTACCAACATGGGAGAAGGACGCTCTAACTCATTCGGCCATCCCGTCTGGTCTGATGTAGTGGTAGTTGATGCAGTGCTAGTTTAATGGTGGCGCTGTAGTGGTACAGTGGTGATGTAGAAGTTATGCAGTGGTAGTTTAATTGTGGTGCTGGAGTGGTACAGTGGTCATGTAGAAGTGATGCAGTTGTAGTTTAATGGTGGTGCTATAGTGGTACAGTGGTGATGTAGAAGTGATGCAGTGGTAGTTTAATTGTAGTGCCATGGGGGTACAGTGGCAATGTAGAAGTGATGCAGTGGTAGTTTAATGGTAGTGCGGCGGTGGTACAGTGGTGATGTAGAAGTAATGCAGTGGTAGTTTAATGGTAGTGTGTGAGTGGTACAGTGGTGATGTAGAATTGATGCAGTGGTAGTTTAATGGTAGTGTGGTGGTGGTACAGTGATGGAGAAGTGATGCAGTGATAGTTTAATTGTACTGCCACGGTGGTACAGTAGCAATGTAGAAGTAATGCAGTGGTAGTTTAATGGTAGTGTGGCAGTGGTACAGTGGTGATGTAGAAGTAATGCAGTGGTAGTTTAATGGTGGTGTGATGGTGGTACAGTGGTGATGTAGAAGTGATGCAGTGATAGCTTAATGGTATTGCAGCGGTGGTACAGTGGTGATGTAGACATGATACAGTGGTAGTTTTATGGTAGTGTGGCGGTGGTACAGTGGTGATGTAGAGGTGATGTAGTGGTAGTGTAATGGTAGTGCGGTGGTGGTACAGTGGTGATGTAGAAGTGATGCAGTGATAGTTTAGTGGTAGTGTGGTGGGGGCACAGTGGTGTTGTAGACATGATACAGTGGTAGTTTTATGGTAGAGTGGCGGTGGTACAGTGGTGATGTAGAGGTGATGCAGTGGTAGTGTAATGGTAGTGCGGTGGTGATACAGTGGTGATGTAGAAGTGATGCAGTGATAGTTTAATTGTAGTGCCAACAGTGGTACAGTGGCAATGTAGAAGTGATGCAGTGGTAGTTTAATGGTAGTGTGGCAGTGGTACAGTGGTGATGTAGAAGTGATGCAGTGATAGTTTAATGGTAGTGCGGCGGTGGTACAGTGGTGATGTAGAGGTGATGCAGTAGTAGTGTAATGGTAGTGCGGTGGTGGTACAGTGGTGATGTAGAAGTGATGCAGTGATAGTTTAATTGTAGTGCGGCGGTGGTACAGTGGTGATGTAGAAGTGATGCAGTGGTAGTTTTATGGTAGTGTGGCAGTCGTACAGTGGTGATGTAGAGGTGATGCAGTGGTAGTCTAAGGGTAGTGTGGCTGTGATACAGTGGTGATGTAGAAGTGATGCAGTGGTAGTTTGTTTGTTTGTTGTTGTTTTACATCCTAGCAACATCTAAGGTCATATCAGGGCGGGTACCGACTTGTGACAGTGCGCACTCATGGCGACTTTATAGTGCTGTCCCACTGGGAAACCAGGCCGCCGGCACCATGACCTGGTATCCCACTCACTGACACTGAGCACACCAGTCCTTGCCCTCTCCTAATAATGCCGAGCGCCTGGCTAGGAAGCGACAAGTATCAATTTTAAAGTTATTGGTTTGACTCGACCGGGACTCGAACCTACAACCCCACGATCTACCAGCACGGGAGACGGACGCTCTAACTCACTCGGCCATCCCGTCTGGTGCAGTGATAGTTTAATGGTAGTATGGCTGTGGTACAGTGGTGATGTAGAAGTAATGCAGTGGTAGTTTTATTGTAGTGCGGCAGTGGTACAGTGGTGATGTAGAGGTGATGCAGTGGTAGTTTTATTGTAGTGTGGCAGTGGTACAGTGGTGATGTAGAGGTGATGCAGTGGTAGTTTAATGGTGGTGCGGTGGTGGTACAATGATGATGTAGAAGTGATGCAGTGATAGTTTAATGGTAGTATGGCTGTGGTACAGTGGTGATGTAGAAGTGATGCAGTGGTAGTTTTATTGTAGTGCGGCAGTGGTACAGTGGTGATGTAGAGGTGATGCAGTGGTAGTTTTATTGTAGTGTGGCAGTGGTACAGTGGTGATGTAGAGGTGATGCAGTGGTAGTTTAATGGTGGTGCGGTGGTGGTACAATGATGATGTAGAAGTGATGCAGTGGTAGTTTAATGGTGGTGCGGCGGTGGTACGCGGGTTGTGCGATATATTGTTTTGGGTTCAGTGTTTGGTGTGAAAGTTGCCTGGATTGTGTCACCATAGTAACCGCTCAGTTCTTCACTGCAATGTGATTCAACCATCACTGCGTTGGTCGGCGGCAGCTGTAAGGACACTGACCTACTCAATAGAAGCTCACAGTGCCAGGGGCCAGCACCATCGTGGTGTCACATCTTCAAATTACCCATGTTGCGTGTTAACATGTCTCCATTGTTAACGGGAAAGAGGATGTGGAAGCCGGTGTCTGAGAGCATGAGGTGGCATTACATGTTATCATCATGTTACCAGGAGTTGGCGGCCAACCCAAGGGCATGGCAGCCTAATGAATAGCATGAACATCATCATCATCATCATGCTTTCGGTCGCGACGCAACAAAGACTGCTTTCATTACTTGACTGCCGCTCTCCATTTAGCTCTCTGCTGTGAGAGTTGCGTCCATGAGTCGGTCTTAATGTCTCTCAGCTTCAGGTTTCTCTTGATGGTATCCTTGAACCGGAGACAAGGACGCCCTCTCTTTCTGTAGCCAAAAGACAGTTGAGAATAGAGGATCTGCTTCGGCAGCCTGTCTGATGACATCCTCATGAGGTGTCCAGTCCACCGGAGATTCTTTTTTATCAGAAGATCTTCCATAGAGGGCAGCCCCGTTCGTTCGAGCATGAACATATTAGTATCTTAATATAAGATGTTACATACAAGTTACATATCAACATATTAATATCAGCTATGAAATAACAATGTACGTGTGAACATAAGGTAAATCAATGGTGATAATATCGATAGAGTTACATGGATAATTGAATTGGACTTTTGTCAATTTTCTTAGGTTAAATTGTTGTCACTCGGCTTACGATGAGGTTATCTGCTTTATCACTTTGGTTGATCATTGTCTTTCATTTGATTAAGTATTAAGTCAAGCGGAAGATGTGGCTGTATGGGTTGAAGTTGGGAAGGATGTGGTCAGTCCTGGAACAGGATAGGGACTGACCAGTATGTGGTTGGAAAATTGCACCCCTCGTGGACCGGGGGGGGGCGGTTGATTGGCTTTTAAAATGCTATCGAAATCCTAGAAACATTTACTGAATTTCAATAGGATATACTAAGATTAGCCATGGAATACTCCTAGGCAGCTGGTCCCTGCATACTGCTTTAGAGCTTAAATGACGTCATGCAGGGAAGGGGATATGTGGAATTATGTAGGTTATAACTCATTGTCAAAGGGCTATACAATCACTATTATTCATAGTAGGAGTTGTGCTAGTTTCCTTGGGGAATTCTTGCGCAGAGAACCGCTTCGTTATAACCCTTCTATATAATTAGTGACTCATGGGTTTAAGCTGGTCCCCCAAAAAGGGAAAGTTTCTTTTATTTAACGATGCCTCTAGAGGCACATTTATTCGGCTATTGGACGTTAAACATACTGTCATTCTGACATATTTCTTTAGAGGAAACCTGCTGCTGCCTCATAGGCTACTCTTTCTGATAAGCAGCAAGAGGTCTTTTATATGCACTTTCCCACAGACAGGACATCATATAGTGCAGCCTTTGATTTAATTAAGAAAGCTTTGTTGTTGTTGTTTTACATCCTAGCAACATCTACGGTCATATCAGGACGGGTACCGACTTGTGACAGTGCGCACTCATTGCGACTTTATAGTGCTGCCCCACTGGGAGACCAGGCTGCCAACACCATGACCTGATATCCCACTCAGTCACATTGTCCTGACAAAGTGTCCACATACATTGTATATTACATTCATAATGCACCCGCGTTTTTGCAAAAGCCAAGTCAAAGTCTAAGCCAAAGCTCGGTCAAACCAATGATTGGTTAATCCAAACAAATTTCTAGGGTCCCTTCAAGTTTCGTTTAATGGGGTTATACTGTAGTGCGACGGAATCTTTACATTTGCTTTTTAAACCTGAGCTCCAATTGTTCCTTGTTGCTCCTGAGGTAAAGCATCTTCTAGCCACACTACTTTCCTGAACCGGAACCGGAACCTTGTCAGAACCGGAAGTGTATTCATCTGCATTGGTCTCGAGTACACTCACCCTCTGGCTATAGACACATTCTTGAGTGGAGTAATGAAGACCGGTCTATAACCAAAGGGCAAACATACTTGCAAGTCAGTGACATCAAAAGTCATCTTCTCATTAAGTAGCACTATTAGGATTATGCTTTACACTGTGACTACATTGACTTCTGTCACCATCACTTGTACTGTCACAGGTCAGTGACATCCAGTGTTATGTTGTCATTAAGTAACCATACTAGGAACATTCTTTATGCTGTCACTAAATTTAATGTTGTCACAATCACTTGCCCTGTCCGAGATCGATGACATCCAGCGCCATGTTGTCATTAAGTAGAAGTATTAGGAACATGCTTTACGCTGTCACTAGATTGACTGCTGTCACCATTACTTGTACTGTCACAGGCCACTGACATCCAGTGTTATGTTGTCATTAAGTAGCAGATTTATGAATATGCTTTACACTGTCACTACATTGACTGCTGTCACCATTACTTGTACTGTCACAAGTCACTGACATCCAGAGACATGTTGTCATTAAAGTTGCATAGTCCGATAGGTTTTGAGTTTCTGTCATTTTCTGATATAAACATATTAGGCTGATCGTTATAATCTACCCTACTTTCATTTGAAGTAACTTTTATTTTAAATAGCAAACTTTTGAGATATTTAAAATGCAAACAAGCAAAATTAGTTTTGGCATGCTTGCCAAAACTCTGACACCATAGGTTTCTGCAGTAATAGGTTCTGTTAAATTGCCTCAGTATTCCCTTCTATGTGGTGACAAATGCTTAACAAGTGCACCAGTATTTAAGTCAGATATGTAGAATCAAATTAAGATACTTGTTTGGGTTTTGAAAATTTGATGCTTCATCGGACTATGCAGCTTTAAGTAGCACTATTAGGAGCATGCTTTACGCTGTCACTACATTGACTCATCTCACCATTACTTGTACTGTCACAGGTCAGTGACATCCAATCCAGCATCATGTTGTCATTAAGTAGCACTATTAGGAGCATGCTTTACGCTATCACTACATTGAGTCATCTCACCGTTACTTGTACTGTCACAGGTCAGTGACATCCAGCATCATGTTGTCATTAAGTAGCACTATTAGGAGCATGCTTTACGCTGTCACTACATTGAGTCATCTCACCGTTACTTGTACTGTCACAGGTCAGTGACATCCAGCATCATGTTGTCATTAAGTAGCACTATTAGGAGCATGCTTTACGCTGTCACTACATTGACTCATCTCACCGTTACTTGTACTGTCACAGGTCAGTGACATCCAGCATCATGTTGTCATTAAGTAGCACTATTAGGAGCATGCTTTACGCTGTCACTACATTGAGTCATCTCACCGTTACTTGTACTGTCACAGGTCAGTGACATCCAGCATCATGTTGTCATTAAGTAGCACTATTAGGAGCATGCTTTACGCTATCACTACATTGAGTCATCTCACCGTTACTTGTACTGTCACAGGTCAGTGACATCCAGCATCATGTTGCCATTAAGTAGCACTATTAGGAGCATGCTTTACGCTGTCACTACATTGACTCATCTCACCATTACTTGTACTGTCACAGGTCAGTGACATCCAGCATCATGTTGTCATTAAGTAGCACTATTAGGAGCATGCTCTACGCTGAAACTACAATGACTCATCTCACCATTACTTGTACTGTCACAGGTCAGTGACATCCAGAGTCATGTTGTCATTAAGTAGCACTATTAGGAGCATGCTTTACGCTGAAACTACAATGACTCATCTCACCGTTACTTGTACTGTCACAGGTCAATGACATCCAGAATCATGTTGTCATCAAGTGGTGACATCCATACCAGGAACATGCATTATGCTGTCACTACATTGACTACTGTCACCGTCACTTGCACTGCCACTCTGCTGGGGGGGGAGGGGGTAACAAAAAAAGGGAAACATTGCGCATAGAGTAGGATTAATACACACTTCTACAATTCCAGGGCTAGCATCCTAACCATTAGTCTATCCAGGCTCCTTGATGCAATCACCTTATACCTCTGTCACACTACGACGTAACGAGCCAAGGTAAGCCTGATGTGGTCACGTTTCGTCATTACTTTGACGTACGTTGGGTTACCTTATGATGACATCAGAATGACGTTAGACTGACTTCGAGCTACGTCATGTTACGTCATTTTACGTCGGCACGCGTCAAGGTTTTGAACCTGTTCAAAACTTTCGACGTAACTCGAACGTAAGGGTTTACATTCGCCGTACATTCTGTACACGTTCAGCAAACGTCAATGACGTTAGACAGACGTTAGTCAAATGCTGCTCACTACGTTCCAATATGCTGCACTACGTTGACCCACATTAAAGGCGGTGGAAACATCCACGCGGCATAATGGGAACGTCAGGAGAACGAATGTATGTCCAACATACGTTCAATGTTTCGCCACCATGTCATGACATATGTAACGTCACGTAACGTAACGCAACATAGTTCTGGCAATGGAATAACGTACATAATGTTCCGTGAGCGTAATTACGTTGTCCTCTCTCATTGAATGACGCTATCACTACGCTTTACCGACGTTACGCTCTCATCAACTACACTGCATCCACATTCAACTTGAGCCCAAATTTGCATACTACGCCGAGAAGTTTGACGTTTTTCACGTTCTCCCTATGCTGACGTCGTTACATCGTAGTGTGACAGGGCCTTTACTCACACCTACCTGTGCCTATGACATTTCACATAGGGGAGATTAGTGCACCGTATTAGACTGGTTCCCCTTGAATTGTAAGTCGCGTACTTACAATTACAAATATCCAGGTAGCACATTTACTGAGATGGTTCAACATGATGCAGCATGCAACATGTCCAGAATCCTGGTCATTGCACCAATGACATGGGGTTGATTTTGCAAAGTAAAAGAAACACTCTCCCTTAGAATGGTACTTAAACCCACACTTCTGCCATTCCGGGGATAGCATCCTAACCAAATAGTTTATCTATGCTCGCTCATGCATTCAGCCTACCCACACCTACCTGTGTATGTGGCATTTCACCTGGAGAGGTCAGTGCATTTGACTACAAAAGCGAGACAATTTATATGGGGTCCTTTCTTGTGGGTATTTTTTTTAATTTGTCGTTGCCTTTTGAAGTGATGGTGTACTTCCATTGTAATCCAGTTTCAGACCAATAACATTCAAAACCATTGCCATATTGCCGGGATGGATACGTCATTATTTATTTTTTATTTGTTGGTCCATTAGTTGTTTAAGCAGGGGAAATTTCAGTCATAGACGACTGGTCTTCCTCATTCCACTGCTGGTCGAGAGAAAGCCCGAGCCTTTTTACCGACCCAAGGCATTTTTAACCTCCCACACCACATAGACATGGTATGAGAGCAACCGGCCTTTGATGACGCTGTAAGTTATACACAGCAGTGGAAATCCAAATTGGCAGATTAGGAGTCTGACCTAGAAAAAAGTAAGACACTCTAACCACTCCGCCACAGAGAATGAGTAATGTCGGATGTTCCAGATTTTCCCCTGGTCTGCTTTCAACCCCAACAACATTAGAACCTCCTCTGCTCCTCTCTATCCCTCCCCTCGCCCAACCAACGTTAAACACCCCGTACAATGTTAAACGGCAAATACCGGACACGGTGGTCGAATCGGTAGGGCGCAGGCTTCCCGTGCAGAAGGTCGGGCGTTCGATCAAATCAATGATTTACAAAATTGATACTTGTCACTACCTACCCTGGCGCTCGGCATTATTAGGATAGGACAAAGACTGGGCAGCTCAGTGTCGGGATAATGTGACTGAATTGGATATCAGGCCATGGTGCCGGTGGCCTGGTCTCCAAGTGGGGCAGCACTGTAAAGTCACTATGTGTGCACATTGTCACAAGCAGGTACCCATCCTGGTATGACCTTAGATGTTGCCAGGACTTAAAACTCCAACAAACAGCTAAGCGCCAAACCATTAAAAGATCATATCACTGCATGTGACCCCCTTCTCCCCATATTAGCCCATGCATATAAAACATATATTAATATTAATTAAGCTACCAGGCAAATTATCTGTACTACATTATCACTAGTCCAGTGTTTATAAAGCAAACAATTAAAATATAATCGGCAGAAGAAAATAATGCAAAACATAACTCTTTCCTCATTCTCATACACTATTCCATAACTACATTTACCATCATCAAAGCATTGTGTAAATAACCGTTAAGCGGCTGTCACACATCACCGGATTGGGGGAAACGGAAGAAACCAAGCAAAGTCCAGTTTGTGTCCGTTCAAGTTTTGAACATGCACAAAACTAGGAACGGATGCCGCCGGATTGACGTCTACGGTTCTTGTCCGGTTGTAGTTTGTTTCGTCCATTGGCTGTCCATTTCATGACCGTTTGATGTCCGTTTCATGACCGTTTCATGTCCATTCATAGACCCAATGTCGCAACACTTTGACACATTTTAATACATTTTGATACTTATCACCACCGGACTAGACAATTCTGTCCGTTGCTCAATCCGGTGATGTGTGACAGCCGCTTCACCATAGATGACAGCAAAACCAGTGCTTCAGTGCTAACAAATGGTGTGTTCTGATGAATAAAATATTAGCAAAGAAATGTCAGCTAACTAAGCCTTCTGAAACCATTCACAGCACCATCTATCGGGTGCAGACTCCATTAGTGCCACCATTCATTTCCCCGACATTCTGTTAGAGGACGTCACTCAAAAGCTTTACCGCGGAGCATGCGCACTCACCTTACAGTACTAGGTTTGCGGGTAATATGTGTGCACAATGCCCATTTAATGCAATAATCATTCAAGCCTACCATTAATCAAATAAATAATGAGCAAACCCCCATTAATATACCTTGTACGTTCTAATATGCGGAAAATTCATTGTATCCATATATTACACAAAGATATATACGTTTCTGTGTAAATTCTTGCTAATGTAGTCTATGACTGGAACACCAGCGCCTTGCTGGGGGGGTCTTTAAAAAAAATTAATCAAAAAATCAAAAAAGGAATACGAGCACCTCGGCCCTAAAAAAACACTAATTCAGGGGAATAAACATGTTTAGTAAAAGAATTACAAAAGGGACCAGCAAAGTGCAATGTGTGATGTTGATCAGAAAGATAAACACAGGGAGCAACTAACAACTAGCGCAGTAACTAGACATATCTAACTCTAAATCTAAGTTCATCTAGCTCTAGGCTTATCTAAACCTAAATGCATCAGGGGAGAAATTAATAATTTGGTCAACAAGAACTTGCTTGAAAGGTTTGTATGTAATGACCGCGATTGGTATGAATCACAACTTGTATTGGTATATTAGTTGGTTGTTTGGTTGTTGGAGTTGTATATCCTGGCAACATCTAAGGTCATATCAGGATGGGTACTGACATGTGACAGTGCACACTCCTGGTGACTTTATAGTGATGCCCCACTGGGAAATAAGGCCACTGGCACCATGACCCGACATCCCACTCAGCCACATTATCCTGACACTGAGCTAACGAGTCCTTGCCTTATCCTATTAATGCCAAGCACCAGGCTAGGAAGTGACAAGTATCAATTGTATAAGTCATCGGTTTGACGCAACCAGGAACCGAACTCCCGACGTTCTGGCCAGCGCTCTACCGATTCGAGACCACTAGTCGATTAGACAGGGGGAATTTCAATTGCAAACAATTGGTCTTCCTAATTCCACTACTCATTTCGCTATCCTAGTAATGCCAAATGCCAGGCTAGGAAGTGACAAGTACAACATATTTAAGTCATTGGTATGATTTGGCAAGGATTTGAATCCCGCAACCTACCAAAGTGGGAAGCGGACACTCAAAACTCAGTCCACCATCTCATCTCGTGTCATAAATAATCAACACATGAATAAAATAAGAAAAACAGACCGTAAAAGTAACTGTTACCATAAATATATATTGTGTTTTAGATCTAAATGCAGTTGCCAAGGCTACTGAAAGGAACCTGTGATACAGTTATGGATTTATTAAGTTGGCACCGTATCGCTGCACTGCTTTTTCCTCAAATGTTCTATTTGATATTTTTTATTCTATTTTCTTGTAGGTCTACGCTGGAGTTTGTGGTTGTGTGTGCTATTGAGTGCGTTAATTCTAAGGTTTGGTTCTACTACATTAATTTGTGCTGCTTACTAATGAATTAGATGACAGGTTGGTGGTGGAAATGCTTTGCTGCATATGCTTGCTCAGTTCCAGACCTATCTCTACATATTATTTATATCTTCCGGATAGACAATAACACACATGTAATTGGACGAGATAAAACTCTGGCTGGTACCTCTAAAGGCCCATCCGTTTAATCAAATAGTTCAAACATCAAAATACAACAGTCAAACAATTCAAATCAGTTCGAAATCAAAGTACAACAGTCAAAAGTTCAAATCCAAAAGCAAAATCAAAAGTCAAAATTCTGGCCGACTGGACACCGAATGCGTGTCGCGCTGCCCGAAGTCGCCTCCCCGGCATAACTTCCTCCTGATTGGAGGATAGCCCGACGCTCGCAAAACGGCTCCCCCGTAAATCTTCCTCCTGATTGACGGAGGCCCGCATCTCAGCGAACCAAGAGACGGAGTAGTAGAGGCAGGACAGCGACCACCCCCCAGCCGGTCACGTCACAATAGGGCCCCCTACAGCCTAAATAATATTAGCATAACTAGTTATACCCCAGAATATTGTCATGGGCGATGTAGTCTGTACTGACATCTCAGGCAATGAGCCACATAGACAGGTAGGTTTGGATATGTCGATCGCATCAGGGAGCCTTGGTAGTGGAATTGTCAGCATGATAGCCCCAGAATGTCAAAAAGGGTGGGTTTGAAATCTGCTCTAGACATAATATTTCTCATCTTCATCACCCCATTGACACTGGTTGGTCTGATCTAGGTTCCGTATAAGATTTGCACTGTATGGTTGTTGAACCTACCCTGCATATGTTATATATGTAAGTGTATTGCCTGAATACATGTAATAGTAAGCACTGACTTATGGATGCAAACCATTTAAAAGACTTACAATTCCAGGGGGACGAGTGTAACAGTCTGCATAGACATCTCAGGCAAAGGAGCCACTTAGGCATGGATAGGGTGATTGCATCAGGGAGCCTAGGTAGTGAAATGGTCAGCATGCTTCAAATTTCCATCACCCAAATGACACATCACAGATGTAGAATACGGAATTGCTTCTTCTCAACGATGTTTTGGAGCTCTTGTTTTAATTCGTGACAAACCTTGATGGATAACAGTAATACAAAGAAGGTGGAGGGCTTTCTTTTTCCATGTGAAATATAGACATGCGTAAAAGCTAGTGAAGTGCTGCGTGACGTCACCAACGGGCTAATGGGCCCTTATCAAGCATGCTATTTGACTAGCTTACTTAGACGGGCACGACACTGAATGGAAATCGCCACTTGTCAATCACCTAACCAATTGCCTCGGACAGGTAATTCAGCCTTTATCTAAATAACTGTGATTAAGCGCCACTGCTGACCATGTATCTTAAATAACACCTCACATGAGGTTGGTTAGTTGTTGGAGTTTTACTCCCTAGCAACATCTAAGGTCATATGAGGACGGATACTGACTTGTGACAGTGCACACTCATGGCAACTTTATAGTGCTGACCCACTGGGAAAAATCAGTTATTCAACACCATGATCCGATATCCCAATCAGTCACATTATCCTGACACTGAGGTAAGCAGTCCTTGCCTTATCCTATTAATGCAGAGTGCCAAGCTAGGAAATAACGAGTATAAAATGTGTAAGTCATTGGTTTGACTCGACCGGGAATCGAGCTCCCAATCTCCCGCTCGGGAAGCCTGCGCTCTACCGATTCGCCCACCGCCCCGGTCCTCACTTGAGACTTCGCAGGATATCTATATATCTACACACATACATCATCACCATCATGCTGTCGGTCGCGATGCGACAAAGACTGCTTTCATTACTTGACTGCTGCTCTCTATTTAGCTCTCTGCTGTGAGAGTGATGTTTTGTGCGGTTGTACATTTCATGAAAGCTGCAAGTTATCAGCGGCACTCTCTTGGGGAGCAAATAGAAGTTTCACACCGGCAAGAACATGTCCAGACAAGTGCAAACTATTTGTCCCTGCAGTGGCTGGTCGGGAGATGTTGGGAGTTCCATACATCAACCGCCCTTGTTGCTGCCACAGTGACATGGTTTTCTGTTGAGGGTTTGCTCCCTTAGCCTTCGGATCTGTCAAGAACCTGTACCACAAGGCAGTGGTTTACAACTTGCACACCCGCACCTTCATAAAGGGCATACCAAATATAAATGGGGCCCGTTTTCAGTGCGCCACCTAGGGTGTGGTCAAGTATCTCAAAGGTTAGCCATTTAAAATCAAAATTACTTCAAACTAAAGTAAGGTCGATTATAACAATCAAAGTAATATATTAATCTCAGAAAAATTACAAAATCCAAACCATCGAACTATGCAACTTTAACGCTAATCGGTCCAAAAGAAATCGCAGAGATCTTTCATAGATGGAGGAGGTAGACCACTTACATATTACATATAAACAGTGGTCCCATGGGAAATATATATATAACAAGAAAGAGATGTGGCTTGTTGAGTAGTTTATTTGCTGGCAAGCTGCAAGTGACCACTATAGGCAGGCCTGAACCCTCGCCGGTGGCGCCAGCGGGTAGGAGAGGAACTAAATATGGGTGTCCTCAGCTAAACACCTGTCATCAATGGAACTGTGTGGAAAGAGTGTCCTTGTTTATATGATATATAATGTAATATATGTGTATAAAGAGGCGAAGGTATTCCGTTATTATTAAATAGTTATAGTTATTATTAAATAATTATTTATTTGATTTATTCCTTCGCTAATCCTATCTGTGTGATAAAAGTGACCTTGTATATATTCCTATGATATTATTATAGAACACATATATATGTACTATATAATTTACTATGTGGATATAAATAACGGCAGCCCCTTAATATTTCTCTCTAACCACCATAACTTCCATGTTATTCACTGCGGAGCGGGCATTCTCTCCTCCCCGCCTCCTATACGCCGTGAACCAACTGTCACTATTCTCACTTTCAAAACTTATATATATATATGTGCTCTATAATCTATTATGGGAATATAAACAAGGACACTACCCCCTAGCAGTTCTCTCCCTTACTTACTCTATACCCTAATGTCACTGAGCTATTACTACCATAGGACTAGGTTAGTTCCTTCATTCTCCACTGCACTGCCACCTGTGAGCAGCTCATGACCGCATGATACCAGCTGCGCCTGGTCACTACCACTACCGCTCCCTCTCAGCAGGACGGATTTTATGCTTATGGGAAATCTCTTGTAAAGAATATCGTGTTTACATGAGTCGATTCAGCGAATAAATTACAAAAAGGCAGCAAGTATTGCAGGTAATTAAAAGTTGATTGATATGGACATGGAAGAGAGACACAAGACAAGCCCTAATTAAAAGAATAACAGTAATACAAATATTAAATTCAATAAAGGGTGGGTGGGTGGACGGTTTGTTCGGTTCGCCAGCCCGCCATGAAGTGATGTAGTCTGGAGGGAGTCCGGTGGGTGAAAGAGCGAGAAACACGGAGCTGAGGGCTAGGCGACCTGGGGAGGGTGGAACGGGCTTGAGGTTGACCTACACAGAATCAAGCGCAATTTGATCAACTGTGACTTACCTGTATTCAACTAATAGTAGCTTATTTAAAGCTGCATAGTCAGATGAAACCATCAAATTTGGTAAATAAAACCACTGACCTAGATTTGATCCTACATATCCAACTTAGACACTAGTGCACTTATTAAGCATGTATTGCTGCATAGAAGGAATGCTAGGTCTATTTAATAGAACCTGCCACTGCTGTAGCTAATAGTGATAGTGTCCAGCATTTTGAAGTGTATGGCACAACATTAACCAAGAATATTCAAAGCTGCCCGTTTAAAAAAAAAATTAAAAGTCTTTTCAAACTAAAGTAAAGCAGATCATAACGATCATCCTAATATCTACAAAGAATGTGACAGAAACTCTAAACTAACAGAGTATGCCACTTTGGTGCAGAATGCGAAGAATTGCGTTTGATTTGTGGAGAGAGGAGATGTCGGCAGCTGCCCTTCTTTCCACCTCCCACTGGACTCTCTCCTCCCGGCCTTATACCCACCAATCAGAGCTCTCCACCAAGGCGCCACCTACCGCCACCTCCCGGAACTCCCTACTCGGCTGTCGCCAACACCAGCACTTCTTCTCCAGTAGCCGAGTGGGCCACGCAACGTTTTGACTTTTGCAAAGTGTGATCTATGTGTACGAGAGAAGTAATACCTAGTTCTGTGTTTACCTACACTAGGGTAATAATTACAATGTACAATTGTTATGTTCAAATATAACTAATTATAATTTACATAGCTTGAGACAACCTTTGTTCTTGGCATCAGTTTAGGGCGTAACCATGCACTGATAGTCTCGATGGACAAGCTGTAGCTATTCGTGTTATTCAGCCAGAATTAGTGTACTTACTGATGTAGACTAGGGCGTATTACAGACTTGGATTGTAGTACAAACCCTACTGTCCTTAGTGATGTAGACGAGGGCGTATTACAGACTTGGATTGTAGTACAAACCCTACTGTCCTTAGTGATGTAGACTAGGGCGTATTACAGACTTGGATTGTAGTACAAACCCTACTGTCCTTAGTGATGTAGACGAGGGCGTATTACAGACTTGGATTGTAGTACAAACCCTACTATCACTTAGAGTAAATTTGAAGGTTTTTGAGTATCCCATATAACATATGTATGCCCACCCTTCCCTTTCCTATGTCACCCCGTCCTGATATGACCTTAGATGTTTCTGTGACCTAAAACAACAACAAACAATCCTTAGGTGACGTCATAGAACTAGTGATACCCCACTTAGTGCTATCTCATTTAGCGATGATTTGCTATATCCCAATTTCTTTTCTTCCAAGTCCTCACTAACCACTATTTCAAAGTTTGTAATCGCCAATACAGTTTAACAGCCTTCTTACCCAGCAAAATATATTTGTTTAAATTACCAGCTATTTTCATTGCAGATTACATTCCAAAGATTCACAATGCATGGTTGGAGTTAGCTATCCATATTCTTTTTTGTTAACAAAACACCCAAATTAAACCTATGCAAACCAAAAAAGCTGTTGCATTCAGTATACAAACAGCGCTGTTATCGCTCCTTCAGCAGTCCTGTAGGAGTAGCTATCTGTATCTGTATTGACAGGCCTGCACAGCTGTTCGCTGGTCACAGTGTGTCCAGCAGCCCTGTTACAGAGGCAGTCATTTGGGAGTAGCTATATGTACCCGCATTGACATGGTTGTTTGCTGGTCACAGCATGTACTGCAGCCCTGTCACATATAGGCAGTCCTGCGGGAGTAGCTATGTGTACCAGTACTTACAGGGCTGCTGGGCTGTGCGCTGGTCATGGTGTGTCCAGCAGCCCTGTCACTGACACAGTTTAGTGGGAGTAGCTATGTGTACATGCATTGACAGGACTGTTCGCTGGTCACGGCGTGTCTAGCAGTCCTGTTATGTCACTGAGGCTATGCTGTGGGAGTAGCTATATGTACCTATACTGACAAGGTTGCTGGGTTGTTCGCTGGGCACAGCGTGTCCAGTAGCTCTGTCACAGAGGCAGTCCTGCGGGAGTAGTTATGTGCACCCATACTGATAGGACTTTTCGCTGGTCACGGTGTGTCCAACAGATCTGTCACTGTGGCAGTCCTGTGGGAGTAGCTATGTGTACCCATACTGACAGGACTGTTCGCTGGTCACGGAGTGTCCAACAGCCCTGTCACAGACACAGTCCTGCGGGAGTAGCTATGTTTACCCGCATTGACAGGACTGTCCGCTAGTCATGGGGCGTCCAGCAGGGCCCTGAGGATGATGACGGTGACCAGCGCGTACAGGCTGGTGGCGGACAGCACGAGGGCGGGTATGTGCCAGTACTGCCTCCAGAACTGCGCCGTCCGACACGACAGGCAGCACCACGCAGCACGTGCCCACCACTCAGTCTTCCCACTTCCGGGCGGAATTAGGTTAAGCTGGCTGTCAGAACGAGGCCCGACCAGGAACTTCCAGCCCACCATCGACGTCTCCGACAAGTCGACGCCTTCATCTTCAGTCTGGCTGCTGTAGGCTGGAATTGATTAAATGACTAATTGATTGATTGATTAGTAGATTGGTTGATTGATATGCTGGTTGATTAGTTGATTGGACGGTTGATTATGTAATTGATTGTTTAATTGATTGTTTAATTGATTGTTTAATTGATTGTTTAATCGATTGTTTAAATGATTATTTCATTCATTATTTCATTCATTATTTAATTATTTGTTTAATTGATTATTTAATTGATTGCTTAATTTGTTGCTTAAATGCTTATTTAATCGGTCATTTAATTATTTAATTAGTTTGATTGGTTATTTGATTGATCAGTGTATCGAGTATTTGATTGTGGAGCATATTGTTGATTCATATCCATCGAGTGAACCGAACAACCAAATAGATTCTAGTGAGCCAAGAGACGCTGGGTGGTTTCTCCGGACTCGGGACATTGGTGGGTTTTTAAAATTCAAAATTCAACCTTGGATGGGAATGGGCTAAGAGCGGGGTGATCCGGGCGGGCGCTAGAGGAACCGCTGAGTTATGCTACTAGCACGCAGATCCATGGCTATCCAGTCCGCTCTGCTCGCACCGCGTCCAGCCATACTGTGATGTCTTAGTCAGCAGCAGTGGCAGCAAGCATATTATTCATAATGATATTCGCATATCTTGGTATGCATCACATACTTCATCAGACAGGGTGTGGCTAAATCGGTAAGAGTCCTCTTCTCATGCATGAGGGCATGGGTTCGAATCTAGCCGAGTCAAGCCAATTACTTACGAAATTTATAGTTGTCACTACCTTGCTTGGCATTCGGAATTACACAGATAGGATATGGACTGGTTTGCTGAGTATCAGGATAATGTGACTGAGTGGGATATCAGCTCATAGCACCAGCAGTCCACTCCCCCAGTGGGGCAGCACTATCAAGTTACCATGAGTGCGAATTGTCAGAAGTGCACACCCATTCTGATATGACCCTTCCTGTTGCCAGGACATGCAACCCAAACAAACAATCACATACATTGAATGACGTATAAGTTAAGCGCTATCTTTCTCGTGTGTGATTGGCTGATATTGCTGTAAATTTTAGTGTGAAAAAATACTTCTAACAATTACTTACAATATTTGTCTTGAAATGTATTCCAATGTGTAAGAACTAAACCAGTGTACCCTAATATATGGAATTTTGAAACCGTAATAGTATATTTTGGGAGCCTTTAATGAAAATATATTTGGGATAGTGTTGAAAATAAGCAGTGTCAGAAATGTGAACTAAGGCCAGGGGACCAGGGCCGCGTTCAAGCTCCGTCTCGGAGGCGCCTCGGAGGCGCCCGTGACGTCAGGCTAGTCTGAACAACAATAGCAGTTGGTCGCCTCGAAAATGGCCGCCCCCATAGGCGGCGGCCATTTGCAATCGAAATGCTGCGCTCTGATTGGATGAAACCACTGAGCCCGGCGGCCATTTTCGAGACGCTTTTTGTCTCCAACCTGAAAAGGGAGGCGTCGCCGAGACGTCGCCGAGACGCACCCTGAACGCAAATAGGCCAAAAAGCATCGCCGAGACGTCGCCGAGGCGCCTCCGAGACGGACCCTGAACGCGGCCCAGACTACCAGATCTTTTTGCAGTTATTTACACCAGTTGCAGTGCCATGTTCTAGAATGTATCAGAGGAATACAGAAGTCCTAGTGGCTTAATCGGTTCAAAGATTCAATTAAATAACTGTATTACGTATTAAATCCATATGGGGGAGGGACTGGAGCGAAATGTGTGGAAACTGTAAGTATCCTAGCACGTGTCTCCAATCATGAATGACGGAAGGAGAGAAATTAGTTTGTCTTCTCCGAAATACCAAGCCTCAACAGGTTATGGGAAATCTCGTTGTTAGAGTGGCGCCACCTCCCGTTATCTCAATGAACGAGGTAAACAGCAGATCATGGAAACATGACTAGATTCTCGTCTGCTGCTGTTTTATGACACCATTTGTATCTGTTGACTGCTATTTTAGAGAAGGCAGACGACGTTTCCGTTTGGAAGGACTGACTCGGCAGATGTGCTTAAAAAAGGTTAGGCTGGAACGAGTATGCGACTGGGAGCTATGGCGCCAACTGGCGCATTTTTCTTTCGGGTGAGCACATAAAGGGCATGACTGGGACGACATTCTAATGCCTCAGTTACTTAAAGCTGCATAGTCCGATGAAATATCAAATTTTCAAAACCAAACCAATTATCTAGATTTGATTTTACATATCTAACTTAGATACTGGTGCACTTATTAAGCATTTGGGTTCTGCGTAGAAGGCAATACTGAGTCAATTTAACAGAACCTGTTACTGCAGAAGTCTATGGTGCCAGAGTTTTGGCAAGCTTGCCAAAACTAATTTTCCATGTTTGCACTAAAAATATCTCAAAAGTTTACCATTTAAAATAAAAGTAACTTTGAACTAATGTAAAGTAGATACTAGTGATCGATCTAATATATTTATGTCAGAAAAAATACAGAAATTCAAAACGATTGGACTATACAACTTTAATAGGGTGATAATATAAGAATAGGTGTTTATTGGAGTTTTACATTCTGGCAACATCTAAGGTCACATTAGGACGGGTACGGACTCGTGACAGTGAACACTCATGACGACTTTATACTGCTGCCCCACTGGGAGACCAGGTTGCCAGTACCATGACCTGATATCGCACTCAGTCACATTATTCTGGCCCTGAACCAACCAGTGCTTGCCCTCTCCTAATAATGCCGAGCACCAGGCTAGGAAGCGAAAAGTATCAATTTTTAGATTATTTGTTTGACTCGACCAGGTTTCGAACCCGTGGGTTCGAATCCCACGATCTACCAAAACCGATCTTCTACACAATGAACCTACATATGACTCCTTGTCTGTGAGGGCAGTGCAGAGTAAGATATTATTATGTATAGCCCTACCCAGGCTGAGGAGTGGAATCAAAGACCCTATAATACTAAGACGGCTCACTCAGCCCGTACTGTGTAATCAAAATGATCAAACCCACCACTTGGTGCGCTGGCTGTTCTCTTGGTTAAACAGTTGCTATATTATATGTATAAATGTATATATGAATGTGAAAGATGTGTGATGATGGCCATGATGATGATGATGCTGATGATGATGTGTATTTGTTCATAGCAATTTCATATTGATGTGTATTCATACTTACCTATCTCATGTATAATATAATTGTATGTGTTTACATGTGAAACACCAACCAGTAGCCAGGCTGATCAAACCCACCACAAGGTGGCACTGCAAAATTTACATTACCATGGGAGAGATAGGGAGTGAGCCGTCTTAGTATTATAGGATCTTTGGTGGAATGAAGTGGTAGTTGTGAGTGAGATGTACACATTTGTACAAATATGGAGTGGTAGTTGATATGGTATGCACAACTTTGTACAAATATGGAACGATAGCTTTGAGTGAAATGTACAAAGTTGTACAAATATGGAGCGGTATTTGTGAGTGAGATATACAAATTTGTCGCCTCACGTTTCTTATATATACTGCCGCCTTTTCGGATCTTGCCTTCCAGCTCTGAAGCATTTTTCTCGAACACGATGATATCACCACTCTCCTCGTCCAAGGTTGCGTGAGGCCGGAAGTCAGAGCCGGTGCTAAGGTCAATGTTTGCGATGTCCACCATGGTGACGACTGGCTCCTCCTGGCGGGCGAAAGGACGCGGGGGTTATGTAAGGGTATCATATATTATCATATATTATCATATATTATCATATATTATCATATATTATCATATATTATCATATATTATCATGTATTATCATGTATTATCATATATTATCATATATTATCATATATTATTATTTATTATTATATATTATCGTGTATTTTCGTGTATCATCGTGTATCATCGTGTATTGATAACGTATATCATTGTGTATCATCATGTATCATCATATATCACCTTTTATCACCATATATCATCCTATATCATCATGAATCATAATATATCACCATATATCATCATATATCATCATACATCACCATACATCATCATATATTATCATATGTTATCATATATTGTTATATGTTATCATATATTATCATTTAGTATCATATATTGTCATATATTATCATATATTGTCATATATTATCATATATTATCATATATTATCACATGAAGAGTTCATACGCAAAATGATGTAAATGCCAACCCATAAATTGAGATTAAATAAAAGATGGTTACCTGAAAATAGTCTTAAAGCTGACTAATTCCACTGTTCATATGATCACATGGTTATGGAGCAATAAACCAAACAGTAGGAATATATAAATATAAACTTGTTTAAGGTTTGATTCCAATGTTTCTCTCCATTTTTGGATTGTCATTTACGTGGTTTTGTGCCTGAAGTCTTCATATATTATTATAATATTATCACATATTATTACACTATATATTATAGATTATGTATCAAATCTGCCTATGTTACATACAATTTGCTGAGTCTGACCTGGTCCTTGTTCCATATATAGAGTATGTACCCAACTTTGTCTATGTTACATACAATTTGCTGAGTCTTACCTAGTCCTTGTTCCATATATAGAGTATGTACCCAACTTTGCCTATGTTACATACAATTTGCTGAGTCTTACCTAGTCCTCGTTCCATATATAGAGTATGTACCCAACTTTGCCTTTGTTACATACAATTTGCTGAGTCATACCTGGTCCTTGTTCCATATATAGAGTATGTACCCAACTTTGCCTATGTTACATACAATTTGCTGAGTCATACCTGGTCCTCGTTCCATATATAGAGTAAGTACACAAATCTGCCTATGTTACATACAATTTGCCGAGTCATATATGTAATATATATTACAATACCTGGTCGTCGTTCCAGCAGATCTGCCACAGTGTCCGGGCACCATCCGAGTCAGAGGAAGCTCGGTCCGGCTTGGCCAGGGCGCTGGCACTCATTGTGGTTCTTAAGTCCAATCCTTTGTGGCGATTAATCCTGTATCAGTGACAGTCCACTGTGGGCGGTAACCCTTTAAGATTATTAATCCTGCATTAGTAGTGTTCTTCTCTAAGTATTAATACATCATGGTTAGAACTAATTATATTTTAGTTACAGGGGACGTTGCATTAAACGATAACAGAAACTGGAGTTACTGTATAAACAAATCATGGTTACACCTAATTATTTTTTAGTTAAAGGAGTTCTGCATTAACCTCACAAACTGGAGTTTCTGCATAGTTAATTAATGGTTAGAGATAACCACTTCTAGTTCGAGGGGCCCTTCACTAGCCTCACAAACTGGTGTTCATCATCATGCAAGTTACCAGAGGCACTCTCTCGGGGAGCAAGTAGAGGTTTCACACCGGCAAGAACATGTCCAGACAGGCGCAAAACTATTTGTCCCTGCAGTGGCTGGTTGGGAGATGTTGGGAGTTCCATACATCAACTGCCCTTGATGCTGCCACAGTGACATGGTTTTCTGTTCAGGGTTTGCTCCCTTAGCCTTCGGTTCTGTCAAGAACCTGTACCACAAGGCAGTGGTTTACAACTCTGCAGTGCAGGGGCGTCAAACTCCCTGAGGTATTGCAATACTGTATAAACAAATCATGGTTACACATAATCACTTCTTGTTACAACGGCTCTGTATTAACCTCATAAATTGGAGTTTCTGTATAAACAAATCACGGCTACACCGAATCACTTCTAGATGCAGGAACCCTGAATTAACCTTGTAAACTGGAGTTTCTTTATAAACAAATCATGGTTAAAACTAATCATCTTCTAGTTAGAGGGGTGCTGCATGAACCTCATAAACTGGGGTTTCTGTATAAACAAATCATGGTTACAACTAATCATCTTCTTGTTACTATGCTCTGCATGAACCTCAAAAACTGGAGTTTCTCTATAAACAAATCATGGTTACAACTAATCATCTTCTTGTTACTATGCTCTGCATGAACCTCATAAACTGGAGCTTCTGTATAAACAAATCATGGTTACAACTAATCATCTTCTTGTAACAACGACTCTGCATGAACTTCATAAACTGGAGTTTCTGTATAAGGGTCAGGATCACGAAAAAAGGCCAATTGGGGGAAGTTGTCGGCGTCGATCATTGGATGCTGGCGTCGATCGTCATAATTATAGTTTAGCATTGACAGAGGTGTTGGAAAGTCCTTAAATTTATCCTGAATTTAAAGATAGAGAAAATACAACAACCTTATTTGTTTCTAGGATAATTTAATATAAAACAAAGAAATGCACTACACTCTAAGAATTGCGATGCCGACATCTGGTAAAGTTGTCGGCGTCGATCATTGGATGTCGGCATCGATCGTCATAATTATAGTTTTGCATTGACAGAGGTGTTGCGAAGTCCTTAGATTTATCCTGAATGTAAAGGTAGAGAAAATACAACAACCTTATTTGTTTCTAGGATAATTTAATATCAAACAAAGACATGCACTACACTTTAAGAATTGCGATGCTGACATCTTAAATAAACCACCAATTGGCCCATTTTCGTGAGGCTGACTCATAAACAAATCATGGTTACAACTAAACATCTTCTTGTAACAACGACTCTGCATGAACCTCATAAACTGGAGTTTCTGTATAAACAAATCATGGTTACAACTAAACATCTTCTTGTAACAACGACTCTGCATGAACCTCATAAACTGGAGTTACTGAATAAACAAATCATGGTTACAACTAATCATCTTCTGGTTACAAGGATCCGGCATGAATCTCACGAAGTGGAGTTTCTGTATAAACAAATCACAGTTACATCTAATCACTGTTATTAACAGGGGCTCTTCCTTAACCTCACAAACAATTTTTTTTAAGAAGAGTTCAGGCTCAAAACCACGTAAACATGAAAATAATTGTAATTCTCACAAATTACACTTTTCATATGCTCATATGGGTATGGAGCAATGAATTTTTTTTTAAAAGAAGGAATATAAAAAAATTAACTTGTAGGTTTGATTCCAAGGTTTATCTCTATTTTTGAATTGGCGTTTACCTGGTTTTGTGCCTGAACTCTTCTGTTTATAGTAATCAGCGGTAACGTCGTACCATTCTCCATTATCCTCCTGTCCTGGTTCCCTAGCCTCCACGTTTGGCTCCTGCAGTTCTAGACAAACCACACTTCCGGTTTCAGCGCTTGCGGCACAGCTGAACCAAAGGCACCATGAAGACAGCTGACGTTCCGGCGGGTGCAGCTGGTTTGTATGCTCTACACACCCGGCCTGATCAGCTCTGCCTTAACCTGACAACGAACAGACAGCGGCGACTGTGTGCGCGCGCATATATGCCATTCACTGCTCATTTCAAGGTGCCATATTTGTACGATGCTATTCCAATTAGTTAGTATCTTCCCTTTGGTCTCCGCCAGAAGCTCTTGGCATGGCCATGTCGGACGCGCGGTGTGTGCGCATGCGCATGCGCATAAACGAGCTGGACCCCTTGCTGCACTTGACGTGTGCAGGGTGCAGGAGGAATGTGTGTGGGGGGGTGGCGTGGGGGTCAGGTACGGAGATAGTGAGTCTTTTGTGAACCACACTGTCCCTCCGACCAGACGGGATGACCGAATGAGTTGAGCGTCCATCTCCCGCTTTGGTAGATCATGGACTTCGAACCCACGGGTTCGAACCCTGGTTGAGTCAAAACAATGACTTAAAAATGTATAATTGTCCATTCCTAGCCAAAGATTGATTGGCTCAGTGTCAGGAAAATGTGACTGAGTGGGATATCAGGTCATGGTGCTGGCGGCCTGTTCTCCCAGTGGGGCAGCACTATCAAGTCACCAGGAGTGCAAATTGTCACAAGTCAGTAACTGTCCCGATATGACCTTAGATGTTGCTAGGATGTAAAACAACAAACAAACTATATATTAACATATATATGAAAACTTAAGTCTTCATCTATCATATCAAAGACAAACAATACATGAAGTGAACTTATATATATATATTGGTTTGTATGAAAATAAAATTAAGTGCAGATAAATTGCCCTAACAACTATTGTACATTAAATAAAGCACCACTTCCGGTGTGTAGCCTATATGTAGTACCCTGGTAACGGGGGGGATTGAAGTGTCCTCACACTGAGCCAACCAGTCCTTGCACTTTCCTAATAATGCCAAGCGCCAGGCTAGGAATCAACAAGTATAAATTGTTAAGTCATTGGTTTGACTCGACCAGTGTTCGAACCCAAAAACCCATGGATTCAGATACCCCGATCTCCCAACACAGGAGACGGACAGTCAACTCATTCGGCCATCCCGTTTGATCCCTCGAGCAGGTGGCGTTCTCTGTGGCAGAGTGGTTAGAGTGTCTGACTTTTTTCTAGGTCAGACTCCTAATCTGAGGGTTTGCCGTTTGATTCCCCGTGCCCCCAGCTCTGCCAATTTGGATTTCCACCGCTGTGTATAACTTACAGCGTCATCAAAGGCCAGTTGCTCTCATATCATGTCTATGTGGTGTGGGAGGTTAAAAATCCCTTGGGTCGGTAAAAGTGTAGGCTCGGGCTTTCTATCGACCAGCAGTGGAGTGGGGAAGACCACTCCACTCACGGAAAAAGAAAAAAAAATGACGACAAAAATGAGAGACAAATAAGTGTTCACACTTCCTGTCTACCATTCGCTATATCGCTATATCGCATAGTCAGAGGAGAGTCCTGATGGAGGTTGGGGTAGGGGTGGCGAGTGCGGAGTGGGGGTGGACACTAAGCCGGATATCTCGGAAGTGGCATATTATTCTGTATATATTGATCACAGCAGCTATCCAAAATGGCGGCGTAAGCAAAGGTCACGTGCTTTTGTGACGTGGTTGCAAATCCTCACTATCTTTATCCGTGTGTCCACAACATGTGATTGGCGGGGGGGGGGGGAGGCGTGTCAGGTAATGGGTGGTGGGCACAGTGGGGGGTGTTTCTGGTACAGAAATAGGACTGAAGCACACTCATTGACTCTTTAGGCCCTATAGCATCCAACTCTAACCCATTGTTCTGTTAATCGTAGGATAGATAAGAGGGGGCAAGAGTCGCCTAATAAGTATTCTGATTTACTACTCTCTGAACAAACTTACAGATATGTCTTTATATATATATATATAGTTATATATAGTTATATATACTTATAATTTATATATACCATATGTACCTATATATGCCTATATATACTTATATATAGTATATATAGTTGTAACTACTTATATATACTTATATATACATATATATATATATTTATATATACATATATGCATATATGCGTTTTCTGTCAGAATCACAGAATCATGAAACGCAGAATCATTAAATCACAGAATCACTAAATCACAGAATTGCAAAATCAAAAATTACAAAATCACTGAATCACTAAATCACAGAATTACTCAAACACAGAATCGTGCAATCATCAGGGTTGAAAGGGGTCTCTGGGGGAAAAAACGGAAATGCGAATATTCTCCCATAGGCTTAGCATTGTCAGAATCGCAGACAAATTGTGGATGCCGGGTTTCATATATATTGGTATATGCTGATAGTGCTGCGCCGTTTGAAGCATGTATTAGTAGTATACGCTGATAGTGCTGTGCCATTTGGAGCATGTGTTAGTAGTATACGCTTATAGTGCTGCGGCGTCTGCACCACATATTAGTATATGCTGATGGTGCTGCGAGATGGGAAAATCCCAGAGATCCGCGAAATCGCGGAGATCTTTCATCCCTGAATCATAGAATCTCAGAATTGTCAGACCGCAGAAGAGTCACCATATAAGCATACCGATATTAGGTTCCCTGAACACACTCTACAGTTACCCTACATAAACGGCTTTATAGTGTTGTCCAATTGGGATACCGTCCCACTAGCATCACGCCCTGGTTGCTGAACCAATATCCCACTTAGTCACATTATCCTGACACGAGGTCAATCAGTCCCTTGACTATCCTAGTGATGTCAATGTATTAATGAGACTAGAATAATTGTTTATGAATAAATATCAATTTTATGTATTTGGTTAATTTCTGCCGGGAAGAGATCTCGTGTGGCATCAATGCCATGACCTTGTTGTTGGAGGTAGTGGGTTCAATCTCCGGCTGAGTCAAACCAACAAAATACTGAATTGATACCATAGTTGTTACCTTGCCCAGTCTTCGGAATTCATAGGATAGGGCAGTGCCTGGTTGGTTCATGTGTATGATCATCACATTGCTGATAATCTGATAATTGCTAATCGATTAAACAGTGCAGTTGATAACAAATTAGGTCAAGCTGATTATACAAGGGCTTTTCCAGTACATAATCCGATGGCTTGGGGTCTTTTCCATATCTCTCAGAGATATAAATATATATATACATATGAAGAGTTCAGGCACAAAACCATGTAAACGCCAATCCAAAAATGGAGATAAACATTGGAATCAAACCTACAAAAAGTAAATTTGTTATATTCCTACTTTTTTGTTCATTGTGCCATAACCATATGATCATATCAAAAGTGGAATTAATGAGAATTAAAATTATTTTCAGGGAAAAATCTTTTTATTTGAACCACATTTTTGGATTGGCGTTTACGTGGTTTTAGAAATTATAGATGTAGAATCAAATCTAGATAATTGTCTTGGTTCTGAAAATGTGATACTTCATCGGACTATGCAGGTTTAAATATTAAACTTTAAAGGGTTAACTTTGGATAAATTTGAATTGAAGACATGCCAGACGGTTAAATGTGTCAACAAGACACCTGCAGATTACCAGTGTGTGAATATAAGACTCGTCAGTATGGCCGTAATCGATTAACACGACCCGGGCGACTCAGGTCATCAGAGTCATCAGAATTTCAAATAGAACACCACGAGTAGAGTCGACAAATACATGTGCCGTGTGCAAAACAACCCGACCCCAGTAACCCACCTCTTGGCTGGGGTTTGCAAGGAGCGATGATGTCACATTTTTGCTGGTACCGTCCTGCAGGATAACAGCCACCGGTACCAGTCAATCATATCTTTTTTTGGTAACAACATAGATTAATGAAATGGAAATATCACTAAGCTATGCCATCATAAAAATATTTAAATCATATTTTGCTGTAATTATATCGGCTATTAAAAAACAAAAAAAAGGGCCACCATTTTGTTCACCCCGAGCGTGGAGAAGGGTATTCGATTATTCGACCCCAGTCTGCAGGATGTGTGCATGCGCCAAAAAGTGGCTCGGGTGACCAGAGTCGATTAATCGATTACGCCCATATCAGTGTTTTATCACATGTGTATGTCAGTAAATGTATGTATGGTTGGTGTATGTGAATGTACATATGGCTGGTGTCAGTCAATGCGTGTAAGGTTGGTGTCAGTTAATATATAAGGTGGATATCAGTGAACATATGAAATGTTGATGTTAGTCAATAACATAGGTATGGTTTATGCAATTCAATATATGCATGGTTGATATTAGTTAATATATATGGTGGGTGTCAGTGCATGTATGTGTAGTTGGTGTCAATCAATAATGTTTGTATGGTTGGTGTCAATGTACATATGGATTGGTGTCAATGTACACATGGTTTGGTGTCAGTGAAAGTATGTGTTACTGGTGTCAGTCAATAATGTATGTATGGTTGGTGTCAATGTACCTATTCCTTGGTGTCAGTGAATGTATGTGTTGTTGGTGTCAGTGAATAATGTTTGTATGTTTGGTGTCAATGTACATATGGATTGGTGTAAATATACACATGGTTTGGTGTCAGTGAAAGTATGTGTTATTGGTGTCAGTCAATAATGTATGTATGGTTGGTGTCAATGTACATATTCCTTGGTGTCAGTGAATGTATGTGTTGTTGGTGTCAGTCAATAATGTATGTATGGTTGGTGTCAATGTACATATTCCTTGGTGTCAGTGAATGTATGTGTTGTTGGTGTCAGTCAATAGTGCATGTGGGGTTGGTGTAATACAATGAATGCATGGTTGTCAGTTAAGAGATGTATAGTTGATATCAACCAATGTGTATGGTTGGAGTATGGGTCGTGTCAATCAATAGGTGTGTTTGATGTCAGTAAACATATATGCACGGTATGTCTCAATCAATGAAAGCATACATTGTGTCAGTCAATTCAAGTAGTTCCTGTATTAACCATGTGCAATCTCATCCACTAAATCACGAGAACAAAAGTTTGCCTTTTTCAAAAACTTGGGTTGGATGACAGTGCCCACTCATGGCGACTTTATACTGCTTCCAAACTGGGAGGCCAGGCTGTCAGCACCATGACCTGATATCCCACTCAGTGGTTCTTGCCATATCCTAATAATGCCAAGCGCCAGGCTAGGAAGCGACAAGTATCAATCTTGTAAGTCATAGGTTTGACTCGACCGGGAATTGAACTCCCGACCTTTCACACGGGAGGCCTGTGCTCTAACAATTAGGCCAGCACATCCGGTTAGAAAACTTGACAGTTGACCGCTTCGAGTCAGCATAGCAGTTCTTAATCAATGACACGTCGCGTCAAGGTCCGAGCTGTGTCGATATCTAACCTAGCCAGAATACTAAGGCTACAGCACTTGACATACATAATAACTCCTTCCGTGCCTAGTTCACATGCAGCCCGCACTTCTAGCAGTTACTTGAATGATTTCCGCCAAAATTTTAAAAAAAGGACTGAATTAAAATTGATATTTTATGGATTACGGAAATTTCACTGGGTTGGGTCTAGATTGAGATTCTAAAGGCCCAGTCACACCTCACCGGATTGAGCAACGGGCAGAATTGTCTAGTCCGGTGGTGATAAGTATCAAAATGTATTAAAATGTGTTAAAGTGTTGCGAAGGCCGCCGGACGAATGGACATGAAACGGACATGAAATGGACATGAACGGATAGACAATGGACGAAACAAACTCAAACCGGACAAGAACCATAAAAGTCAGTCTGGCGGCATCCATTCTTAGTTTTGTGCATGTTCAAAACTTGTACAAAACGGACTTTGTTCGGTTTCTGTCCGTTTCCCCCCAATCCGGTGAGGTGTGACTGGGGCTTGACCTACACTTCTGCAATTCTGTGGCTAATATGCTAAACCATTAGTCTATATAGGCTCCTTGATGCAATCAATCTACTCACACCTACCTGCGCATACAGATCAGTATACTCGTCCCCCTATAAATTGTAGAATTAATATAAGTCATGCTTAGAATTACAAATATCCAGTAGCACACTTACACAGCTACAGTACACACAACACACATGGACGGTTCAACACTGTACGATGTGTAGCTTCTCCAGTATCCAGGTTGGTTAGTTGGTTATTGGAGTTTTACGTCCTGGCAACGTATACGGTCATATCAGGACCGGGTCATGGAATCAATGTCATTTGAGGTGGGGTTTTTTTGCAGACGGGAAACTTTGGCCATTGAGTGGGGTTTGAACCCACACTTCTGCCATTCTGGAACGAGCATCCTACCCTTTTTTACATGTGTATGTGGCAAGTCACCAGGGGCGTAATCGATTAATCGACTCTGGTCACCTGAGCCACTTTTTGGCGCATTCGCACATCCTACAGACTCGGGTCGAATAATCGAATACGCTTATCCGTGCTCGGGTGGACACTTTTTTTTTAATAATCGATAAAACTACAGCAAAATAGGATTTAAAGTATTTTATGATGGCCTAGTTTATCTATATTTCCATTTCATTAATCTAAGTTATTCTTTAAAAAACCATGTATGACTGGTACTGGTAGCTGTTATCCTGCAGGACGGTACCAGCGCAATTGTGACGTCATCGCTCATAGCCAACCCCAGCTAGGAGGTGGGTTACTTGGGTCGGATCGTTTTGCACACGGCACGTGTATTTGTCGACTCTACTCGCAGTGTTCGATTTGAAATTCTGACGACTCGGGTGACCCGAGTCGCTCGGGTCGTGTTAATCGATTACGGCCCAGGGGATCAGTGCAGCTCACTACATATACACTATATGAGTCAAGATCATGAAAAGAGGCCAATTGGGGGAAGTTGTCGGCGTCGATCATTGGATGTCGGTGTCGAACAGTATAATTATAGTTTAGCATTGACAGAGGTATTGGAAAGTCCTTAAATTTATCCTGAATGTAAAGGTAGAGAAAACACAACAACCACATTTGTTTCTAGGATAATTTAATATAAAACAAAGAAATGCACAATACTTTCAGAATTGCGACGCCGACATCTGTTAAAGTTGTCGGCATCGAGCATTGGATGTCGGCGTCGATAGGCATACTTATAGTTTAGCATTGACAGAGGTGTTGCAAAGTCCTTAAATTTATCCTGAATGTAAAGGTAGAGAACATACAACAACCTTATTTGTTTCTAGGATAATATAATATAAAACAAAGAAATGCATGACACTTTAAGAATTGTGACGCCGACATCTTAAATAAACCACCAATTGGCCCATTTTCGTGAGGCTGACTGATATAGAGGTAGACAAATACAGAGAGAGAGCGCATAGATATATCAGTTGTGTGCATATATATAATATATATATATATATACTATATATATTTTTTCCTATGTTTTAAATGTCTATGCGTTATAAAGTTCATTATTTGAATATGAATAACAATTTTGTTGAAACGCCCGTCCCGGCGCCGCCTAGAGCCAATTTCCTGAACCACCACACCAACCCCTGAGCCTCACACTCCTGCTAACAAATCCTTAATATACATGTATACTTATATACATAATACATACATATATATACAGTAAAACATCCTAAGCGACCACATCCACATATCGGACACTCCCCTATATCGATCGCTTTATTTGGGTCCCAACAATACCATTGTAACCAAATTATATCTCACTAAACCGACCACCTCCCTAAATGGACCACTTTAAGTCGGTTCCAAGGTCGGTCGATTTAAAGAGGTTTTACTGTATACATATATACACATATATACACACATATATACACATATGTACACATATGTACACATCCTACAGATATATACACACATATACATATATATACATATTTATATATATTCATAATCATATATACACCAATATATTTATATATATATATACATTATTGACTATAGGACCAGCCCCATATATATGTATATATATTCATAATCATATATACACCAATATATATATATATATACATTATTCACTATAGGACCAGCTCCATACATATGTGTATATATTCATAATCATATATACACCAATATATATATATATACATATACATTATTCACTATAGGATCAGCTCCATACATATGTATATATATTCATTATCATATATACACCAATATATACATATATATATATATACATTATTCACTATAGGACCAGCTCCATACATATGTATATATATATTCATAATCATATATATATATATATATCTACATATACATCATTCACTATAGGACCAGCTCCATACATACGGCATATCATATCCGATAAGGCACAATCTAAGAGGAGTGGATTAGGCCTTTGCCAGTTGTGGTGCACGTTGTTGATAAGTCTGCCTTAACCGACCCGCTCCGATAAGCACACACACACACACACACTATTACGCACATGATCCCAGCTTAGATGGTCACAGCCAGTCGGCCGGCGTGTTCACCTTATGCACCTATGGACCGATGCACTGCGCCGGGGAGGAGGAGGGTGGGGTGGGGGGTTTGATTCAGCATGGCATATTTCAGGGATTTCAAACTCGACCCAGGCTTTGAAAACTGGCTCGATGCCAAGATCCTCAAACTGAAGGCCGAGGGGGTCATCGAGAGCGACCCGGAGGAGGGCGGCCGGCCGTACACGCAGCGGGGAGGGTCCCTGCAGGGCGGGCTGCCGGGATCAGGATCAGGGTCGGGGTCAGAGTCGGAGCTGTGGTTGGAGGACGAGGCGGCAGAGGAGGAGGAGGAGGAGGAGTGGCAAGAGGAGGAGTATGTATGGGGGGAGGATCCCACAGGTGAACAGGAAGTGGGTCGGCCGCCATTGATGACCGCGTTCGGGAGTAGTGCGAGTGGAGTGGTTCCAACCATGGAGGAGGTGGCGGTGGGAGCGGAGGAGGAGAATATGGTGGTGGAGGTAAAGGGGGGTGAGAAGATGCCCATGTGTGTTGAGGCGGCCGGGGACCAATACTACCACCTGACGTGGGAGGACGAATACGACGATGGTGATGATGACGATGGGGAGGCCGCCATATTCGATCGCGAGGAGTATCAGCTCGGGCACGGCGACCAGCGCCGGCACCAGGGCCCACCGCCGCCAACGGGGAACTACCGCCCGGCCGCTGGTTCCCCACGGCGGCGGGGGTCCGATAACGGTGACAACAAGGACGGACCGGGCGGCACCAGGCCTGCCGCGGCGGCAGACGACAATGAGCGCGGCTACGCGGACGGCACAGACGACGCGCGCTCCGTTGCTATGGCGACAGCCAGTGGCGGGCTTGGCGGCGGGCTCGGCGGCGTTGTGCTCGGCATGGGTCAGCGCGCCGTGCGGGCGGCTTACACCAAACTGCCCGTCGCCACGACTGGGGATGGTCATCGTCTTCGTCGTCATCGCGACGCTCCCATCGGCGATGCGCGGTTCGAGGTTTATGACACCGAGCGGCTCCCCGATCCGCGATTCAGCATCGGCGATCGGAACGATGTCGGGTCGCACGACGTGCCCATGTTGGAGTTCGCCCAGTCGGGTGAGCGGAGGCGGGAAAAGAATCACATCCGGTCAGGACACGCCCGGATCGCCGACGTCGGAGGTTCCGGGGATTCCGGAAGGACTTGCTCGACGGTACCAGCGGAGACGGAGACGGGGCCCGTCTGTGGCGGGCAGCTGCTGGTTCCGGAATACTCGGTAGATGGCAGCCGTTACGCCAAAGGTGGGTATTACGTCATCCGACACAGCCATACCGTTGTAATTGGTTATCACTAGGTGGCGCCACCATATTCTATGGTCTCCAGTGTTTTGTGGATGGAGAACCAGTATGGCAGGAAAGTTTGTTTTATTCAACGACGCCTCTAGAGCGCATTGATTTTTATCATCTGCTATTGGACGTCAAACATAGTCATTCTGACATATTTCTTTGGAGGAATCCCGCTTACGCCACATAGGCTATCTTGCCGATAAGCAACAATGGCTCTTTTATATGCACTTTCCCACAGACAGGAGAGCACAAACCACAGCCTTTGATGAACCAGTTGTGGACTACTCGTTGCAGTAGGGCTCAGTGGTTATTGTAGATGTATACAGGTGTGCGGAATGGGATGATCACAAGTCCACGTGCTTTTCACTGAACCGTGCCCATTCTCCATCCTTTTATTGCATCCATAAGAGACATATCAATGCAATCGAATCTGACCATCAAAATGTCAGATTTTTTTTTTTTTAATTAAAAACTTTTTTTTTTAGTACATTAGTTGATTCAGCAGGGGAAATTTCAATCGTGGATAGGCCCCCAGAGGGCATACCATATCCTAGTAATGCCGAGCGCCAGGCTAGGTAGTGACAAGTATTAATTTTTACGTCATTGGTGTGACTCGGCCAGGGGTAAAACTCAGGGGTTCGAATCCCACAACCTACCAGAATGGGAGGCAGATGCTCAACTCATTCGGCCATCGCGCCTGGTTTCATAATCAGTAATATCAACACACATCCACCAGAGTAGCAACCTATATTTTGTTCGTTTATTTGTTTGGGTTTTAGGTCCTAGCAACATGAAAGCAACTTACAACAGTGCTCACTCACTCACACCGATTGTATAGTGCTGTCTTAAGATGAGACGACGCCGCTTCATACATCCTCCATTCCAAGCGACCAATCCTCCCTACTAGCGTGGGGTATTTAATAGCCAGTGACGTATACCTCTCAGGGGTCAGGCTACTATGATGACCTCTCAGGGGAATACCGATCTGAACCGACAGGCCAGCATTCATGTCGTTTGTTTCAGTTCCAAGGTTCAAGTAGGGAAAAACAAACCTCGTCACATTAGTAAATGTCTTACATCTTTTTACCGCTGTGTTTCCAGACCGCATCCTCTTGCCCATGGACTCCATGGAAATGTCGATGACGAGCGATGATGACGATGAAGCTATTCTTACCGGTGATGACTGCGAGCAGTACTCAGACACTCTGCCCATAGTGACCTTAGACCAGGCCACTCTGGTCCAGCAGTGGCGCGCTAAGTCCGCCCACATCCGCTACGCCATCGTGGCAGCACTGGTCGCAGGCCTGCTCCTCACGTTCGGCCTGGTGATTTTCTTCATCGTCCACATTCTCACCACAACGTGGTAGGCGTCACCGAATAGACCTATTCCGCATGGCATATTGCACCGTGAGCTTTCAGCCACAACATTAGTTCTTGTCACTGCCTTCAGAGGGCGTGTTCGCGGTGGAAATCCTGTATCAGACCTTTTCCCCAGAGGGTACTGCACCACGAGCTGCCACTTACATTAGTTCTTGCCTGTAGCCCCAGAGGGCGTGTTGGCAATGGACAGCCCCTATCAGATCTTTTTCCACAGTGCGCCATGAGCTGCCACTTACATTAGTTCTTGCCTGTAGCCCCAGAGGGCATGTTGGCAGTGGACATCCCCTATCAGACCTTTTTCCACAGTGCACCATGAGCTGCCACTTACATTAGTTCTTGCCACTGTCCCCAGAGGGCGTATTTTAGGTGGAAATCGTCTATCAGACCCTTTCCGGAACGCATATTGCACCATGAGCTGCTGTCTACATTAGTTTTTGCAACTGGCCTCAGAGGGCTGGTTAGGTGGTGGGAATCGCCTATTTGAAGCATTTGTGGATGTATTGAATGTTATCTATGCAGACATCGGTCCGACACATGCATGTGTTTTATTCGGAGGAATTGGGCGAGTTTCCTCTGAAGTTGCTGAAATATAGGTCCGTCGTGAATAATTAAAGCTGCATTGTCCGATGAAAACATCAAATTTTCAAAACCCAAACAATTATCTAGATTTGATTCTACATATCTACCTTAGATACTGATGCACTTATTAAGCATTTACCGGCATATAGAAGGGACTACTGAGTCAATTAATAGAACCTATTACTGCAGAAGCCTAGGGTGATACGAGTTTTGGCAAGCTTGCCAAAATTAATTTAGCATGTTTCCATTTCAAATATCTCAAAAGTTTGCGATTTAAAATAAAAGTGACTTCAAACTAGAGTAAGGCAGATTATAATGAACAACCTAATATGTTTATCTCAGAAAACCAACGAAACTCAAAACCATCAGACTGGACTATGCAACTTTAAATAACTCCGGAGATGTGTAATAGAGAAGCCGAAAGGTTTGATTGATTTATTGGTGGTTGCTTTACGCCGTGTCGGCAGTATAAGCCATATTCACGGCATATTTAAACCGAAAGGCACCATTTTGCATATATTTAGATCTGCTTAAAGTTGCATGGTCCGATGAAATATAATTTTGTCAAAATTAAAACAACTACTTACATTTGATCCTATATATCCAACTTAGATACTGGTGTATTAGCTAATAATTTGGGACAGCATATTCAGAATAACCAGTGAATTAATAAGCTCTCCCCTTTAGACACTCACTTTGAAACACCCATTATGCAGGGAGGCCATTAACCAACTAGGCCAATCTCGTGACCTCATTAGCCTCCCCCCAACCAAGTAGGTCTACTGTGCAGGGTCATCTCACATCACTTGGTCACCGCGAGATGACCATCTAGGTCATAGCCACAGGACTTTTGACAAGCTTGTCGAAATTATTGTTGGTTCTTTCAGCTCAAATTACTTCAAAACTAATCATCTTTAATCAAAATCACTCCGGACTAATGATTAGTAGTTTGTAACGATCAATTTGATATATTTATCTAAAGAAATAAGACAACAATTCAAATGGCATCGGACTATGCAACTTTAATGGGCCCTACAATGGATCTTCGGCTATGACTCATTTCTAACCACCCAACTCTGCCACTTGGATACTCACAGACACCAGGGCCGTAATCGATTAACGCGACCCGGGCGACTCGGGTCACCCGAGTCGTCAGAATTTCAAATCGAACACCGCGAGTGGAGTCGACAAAAACACATGCTGTGTGCAAAACGACCCGACGCCAGTAACCCACCTCTTGGCTGGGGTTTGCTAAGAGCGCCTGAGCTGGTACCTGTAGGATAACAGCTACCACTACAAGTTGTTTTAATGCTTTTTTTTAAATAACCCAGATTGTCAGCTTATACGATCCTAAAATACTTTGAATCCTATTTTGCTGTACTTATATTGGTTATTAAAACAAATAATTAGGTTTTAGATTAAGCCACCATTTTTTCCACCCCGAGCATGCAGAAGCTTATTCGGTTATTCGACCCGAGTCTGCAGGATGTGCGCATGCGACAAAAAGTGGCTCGGGTGACCAGAGTCGATTAATCGATTACGCCCATAGTGAGTGAGTTTGGGGTTTTACGCCATGTCAGCAACTGTGGCCAGATACATGTATAGATCTTCAGATCTATTTTATATATAGCAGAAGTGCTAAGTATTGGGATTTGGTGGGAGATCTCCCTAAGATATAGCAAAATAACTCCAAACTCTCAAATGCCTGCTTTTAATTTGTAATCTCCAGATTTTAGCTTGTTTTTAAGACACATATTTTTCATCAAAATGCACCAGAATTCACCATTTTGTATCACTTTGTAAATACACTTCCGGATCCCGTGTGGGAGGGCGGGCGGTGTGACCCATTCTGCCGCACCCTCCATTCTTTGACAATGCTATTTCTCCCGATTTACAACTTGTGCATTAGGGAGAAATCTCCCTGATCTCACTTTTATCTACTACACACCTCTGATATAGCACCTGTAACGCTAGATACAAGATTCACCCCGTACTGCTGCAGTAGGGGTGCAAACCAACCCTATGTAAAAGCTGTCGAAAAAACGGGTCAATGAAATCAGAGCCTAATTTCACAATCTAAGAAGCAACATTTATTCTTTACATATATCTTATTGATAGCCCGCTACCTTTGAGTTGAAAAATATAATATAATATCTAGTTAAATAAGATTTAAAAGTGAAACCGAAGGCGTTCTGCGGCCGCCATCTTGTCTTTTTGCATTCTCTCTCATTCACCAACTCTGTTCTGATATAAGTAACCATTTGACACTGGTGCCAGGCATTCTACTTGTTGTTCCATACTAACGCTATTTTCGACCGTTTTTATATAGGGTTGGTATTCACCCGTGTACTACAAGTACCGGGTGAATCTTTTATCTACTGTAACACATACTATCAGAAAAGACTCAGTCATAATAGAAATAGAACGGCTTTCCACGACTGAGTGGTTGCTACTACCTACTGTTCTTACGTGCAGCAGTCCACTCGTTGACCATTTATAGGTAGAGTCAGAAAGCCGGTCGGGTGGATATAGGCATATAAGTAAATATATAGCTTTATATATAGATATAGGCATATATATAGTTATATATAGATATAAATATATGTGACCTATGACGTATTATATGAGTATAAAAGTACAGAAGGTAATCTACAATCATCTATCCCTTTCTATACCAACTTTTACAAAACTGTACCGGTGGCGCCACCATCCGGCGACCCCTCTTCCCACTGGACCAGACCTGTCAGTCTCAGCGGAGTGTGCTGAATGCTCTTTTGTGTGCTGAATGGTCTTTTGTGTGCTGAATGCTCTTTTGATTGTATTGTCACCTGTTGAATGATTGCTGCACGATGAAATTAGACTTCAGAATGAGAATATACTAAGATATCGTAATGATGATAATTAAAGAAATGTAGATATATTGCTGATAATTATGCGTCGAGCAAATATAGATACATATCTGATATGCTTTGAGAAAGTTGAGTTTTGTATGTTTAGTTTTTTTAAATTATGTATCACTATATATATATATTCGATTATGTAATGCTATATATTCGATTATTTATATATTCGACTATGAATTTGTTATATGTTCGAATATGTACATATTTGAATATGTATCTTATATACTCGATTATGTATTGTTAATGTTATATATTCAATTATATATATACTCGATTATCCATTGTTATATATTATCTATCGCTATATATTAGTAAATGAGTGAGGTCTTTAGTCCAAACAACCTCATATCAAGAAGAGTACCTGACTTGTGGCAGGGTGCACTTCACCCTGCTTTATAGTGCTTCACCACTGAGATACCGCTTCTCAGGCACCATGATGTAGTATCGTGGTGACCTGATACCCCTATCAGTCATGTTATCCTCACACTGAGCTAGCCAGTCGTTGCCCTATAACGAATCGGTTCAATGCAGTATAATTCCCCAAGGAAAGTATCACAAATCCTACTTTGACTAATTAATATTGAATCTGAAGCCCCATGTCTAGGACATATAATCTAATTCCATACGTCTGGTCTTCCAGTAGGGCAGCACTATAAAAGTCGCAATGAGTGTGTACTGCACTGTCACAAATCGGTATCCATCCTGATAGGACCTTAGATGGTGCCCGGATGCAAAACCCCAACGAACATACACACAGCTGGATATTTCATCAGAATACACGAATGACAACTCAACAACTACACACAGTGATTGAAATATTCCTTTAATTTTAATTGTGTTATATTTGACCGTTTCTTCTACAAATGAGGGAGACTGATTACTGTACAAACACAACCTTAAACATGGACTTCATTTGACGTGTTCTTTAACTCCCTCTCTCTCTCCATACTTTCAACCTCACAGCAACTTCAACATCAACATGCAACATGATAAATACATGGCAGCACTATCAGGTAAAATCACCTTCTCTGGAATAGATTTGAGTTTCTGTACATCTAAAGAATAGCGCTCTGGTTAATAATACACCAAAGGGAGGTAACTTTGCGTCCCATCAGGACCTGGAGTAGTGACCGTCTGGGATTGCGAAATGCCTCAGACATGAATCATCAGGAATGAAAGTGGTATCTGACAAAAAAGTGCTGAAATCAGGCCGAGACCTTGGCGGCACCTAGTGGGTTCCGGCAGAAACAACAGCAAATGTCCGCGAACTCACGGATTTCCCCACTATATGATTACCACTGTCAGGGAATCAAGGGGAAATGCTGGAAGTTATGCGCCTGTCACACCTTGCCGGACTGAGTAGCGGAGACCACTGGACAAAGAATTGTCTAGTCCGGTGCTCTCCGGTACACAAAATGTATTGAAATGTATCGAAATGGATCGGAATTGGGTCAATTGGCACAGGGCGACCAGACAAGTACCGTACATGTACTGTACATGTACCAGATGAGAACCGGACAAGAACCGGACACGTAACGGATCGGTACCGGACATGTACCGGACAACAACGGATGGGTACCAGACATGTATGGATGGGTACCGGACATGTACCGGACACGTCAGTCCGGCGGTGTCCGGTAGAAGTTTTGTGCATGTTCAAAACTTGTACCGGACACCGCCGGACATCACCGTACAGTACCGGACAGTGTCCGGTTCTCATCCGGCTCCCAAGTCCGGCAAGGTGACTGGGCCTTTAGGTTTCAACTGTCCTTGTTATGACTGTATTATCGCCCATGAACAACTTCCTTTCTTGTTTTTGTTTGTTCTCGCAATATCTAAGGTCATATAAGAATGGTATTTAAACTAACCAATTGCTGCCATATATATATATATATATATATTTATATATATATATATATATATATATAGACATTTTGTCAACTTAATTGGTGAATATAAAAAAATCGTGGAAATCGTGCAGATTTTTCATCCCTGCTAATACAGGAATATAGCCTAAAAATCAGTAGTGGGTTAGTATATAGACCCCTTTCAATGTTTATAAACATTGTGTATACACGCGCACCATGACTGCAGAATGCGTGCACACTGCCATTGAGTTTGCCGGTATGCGCAGTGCAAAACGTTAATTTTATTCAAAATTAATAGAAATGCAGAACCCTAACCTTATAAATTTATTATAATCTCTTCGTTGAATATGTTTTCTATATGTGTTCCAAGCAGTTTGTTTCTAGGTGGTGTGCTTCTAGTTTGTTTGTTTGTTGTTGTTTTACGTCCTAGCAACATCTAAGGTCATATCAGGACGGGTAGAGATATTTAACTTTTTCTGTATGAAGATTGCTCATGGCCATTGACAATGCATTGAGTTTGCCGGTATGTGCAGTGCAAAACATCTATTTTATTCAAAATGAAAATGAATCAAATGTAACCTTATAAACTCTGTTTGTTGAATATGTTCTCTACAGGTGTTTCAAGCGGTTTGTTTCTAGGAAGTATGGTTTTAGAGATATTTCACTTTTTCTGTATCAAGATTGCTCATAGCCATTGAGTTTACAGTGTGTCATCCTGCAGCCAAGAGGCGCGCGCACTGACCTATATATTTATCCTGACGTCATATGAAATAGGTCTATAAGGAAGGCGACATGTCAGTAGACGGTTTCACTGTAATGGCAGACGGCGCCAACCTAGCGGTGGTGGTGGGTACTACACAACACGTGGGGGTCCCACATGGGACTGATCAGGCCATTTCTTTTAATATGAAAACATCCTATGTACAGTGGTTTAATGTGGGGAATGTCTATAGTAATGAAGTAAGTAGTATGCACTGACCTCTCAGGCAAGGAGCCACATAGATATCTCTGGTGAGTGCATCAGGGAGCCTAGGTAGTGTAATGGTTAACACGCTAGCCCAGGAATGGCAAGAAGTGTGGTTTTCAATCTCGCTCTCGGCGCAATATTTCCCATTTTCATCACCCCCACAACACTCAGTAATAAGTATACACACACACACAGTTTAGCCTAATTCACAACATGCGAAGGAGTCTGATATTTATATGGGCTACCATTTTGAAAGGCATTGGCTGCCACCAATATGAGCAAGATTGACATTTTACATCTATTTTTGTTTGTATCAGAGAGGACGGTTGTCAGGGCTGGGAATCATATCGTTTCACTGTTGGTTCAATCTGTGTGATATGAATTCCAAATTCTGTTCTGAAAATGGTGGTAGGGGCCACAACCATTAATTAGCAAGCTGGTTCTCGGAACAAGTTTGTAATCAGCAGAACAATCGTTTGGTGCGCATGCGCGCATCATAGGGATGGATTGACAGCCCAACCGTTGTTATAGGAGAGCGCATATTATATATGTGCTATATCATTTATTATGTGAATATAAATAACGAATAGTCCCTAATGGTTTCAGTGCCCCTTCTAGGCACCTCTCGCTTCCCAACACCGCTTATTCTCAGCAGCCCCTCCCCCCCTGTAACCGGGCACTCTCTGCTTCCCCTTTCCTGGGAACCGACTACAATGGTCTTCCAGCTCTCACTTCAAATTGTATTTATATATACATATTAATATTATATATGCGTTATATATTATATATATATAATTATGCACAACATAAATTTATCTTCACATCACTTGACGACTAGTGGTTTATATTATCGTTGCATAGTCTGATGGTTTTGAATTTCTACCATTTTCTGAGAAAATCAGGTTGGAGAGCTTACGTCATTCGTGCTATATTTATATATATATATGCATTGTCATGGGATTAGTTGGAAACAAGATTCAATGCTTAGAGCGGGACTTGAACCTACATCTCTGCCATTCAGAAGAGAGGCGTCCCCGTTTATTAGTATATCTATGCTCATTGACGCATTCCATCTACCCACATCTGTTTGTTTGTTTGTTGTTTTACGTCCTAGCAACATCTAAGGTCATATCAGGACGGTCTACCCACATCTAGCTGGGTATGTGTTATTGCAGTTGGGGAGATGAGTGCAACTCACTATATATGTGCATATATATGCCTATATATGAGTGTGTGTATATATATGTATATATATACATATATATAAATATGTATACATATATAAAAATATGTATACATGTGTATATATATCGAGACATAACATATAAATATTGAGAAATAAGCACAGGCAAAACAAATGAACATATGGAATTTATATATTTTGATTCTTTTCTGAATTTCAGGCATGGAAACGATGGAATACAAATTCAGTTTTCTACCTGGGAACTTAAAAATTTGATACACACCTACGCATACAATCATTGAATGAGTAGATTAATACACAGGAGTGATTCCACAATCGGCTACTTCCTACTTTCCTGTCTGGAATGATCGGGATGCAATGTCCAAGCGAGAATCCACAAAATAAGCAAGTTATATAGACTGCTAGATGCTCAGTAAGTACTATGTCTGAACATTGCTATTTCATTCTCAAACTGAACACCCAGATAAATACTGTTTAGACTCTATGCTTGTTTGTACCTGGATGGACTTATATATGTATATATTATATATATATATATATTCTTATATATTTATATGGGACACTTTGCATAACAGTAGTAGAACATGACTTCATAGATGCAAACCTACAATGCGGTGGTTCTCAACCGGGGGCCATGTGGTCCCCTAGCGGGGTATTCGACATTGCTGAGGGTCATGTGAATGAAATAGTATATTGGGGAGACGCAGACATATTTTAATGGATGCCATATCAATTGTACGTCAGGGCGTTATCGCAATTCACACAATCCTCACATCACACAGTGTTACTTTCAAGAGTAATTGTCATTCAACACTACGATTGGTTTGCTTAAATATTGTTTAGTAATTAGTAATAATTGTTTCAATGCCTATATATGCATCCTGCTTTTGAAAAAAAAAAGGCTTTATTCCTGTCATGCAACATTTATATATTATTTACAGATTTAACCTATATAGAGCCTTGTATGTATTTAATTATCTGGCTTCCGTGAATTTAGGTCTTTAATTTGTTCATTTCTTTTGGTTTTTACTTCAAACAGCCATGAAGGGTCCCAACAATTATGTCAAAAGGTTTTTTTTTTATAGAAAAAGCTTGATAATCGCTGCTCTAATGGATAATTAATGATTTAAGATTCAATAGGGTGTATATATAATATATATATACATATATCCACATGTAACTCAACTGTCAAAGGCGTCCCCTGCAAGGTCTTGATGGCCGTCCTGATGTTGCTAGGACGTAAAACAAAAACAAACAAAGGTTTTGACGAACAATCAATTTCCCGGAGAGAAAATAAAGAGTAAACAAAAACACTTTAAAGTTAGATAACGCGATGAAATAATCCGATTTTCAAAACAAAAAAACACCAAAACCTAATCGTATACATCTAATATAGATAGATACTGGTGCAGTTATTAAGCATTCATTTATCTCACATAAGCGAATACTAAGACGCATTAAGAAAACCTATTACTGCTGAAGCCTATAGCCGTCTTTACACGGGGAATTGTAAAGCGAATCAGGCAAAGCGATTTATATGAAGCGATGTAGTGGCGCGTTTACACGGACCGAGTTTGAAAGTGTTTCGGCGCCGGGAACCAGCAGCCTTAGTTCCGCCTGTAGCCGGCGAGCACTGCTATTTGTTTAGTTTACACTCGGCGATTTGACGCCGATGCAGCTGCTACGTTAATATCGCTTGGAATTTAAGGTTAATTTAATTAAATTTCATTATTTTAGTATGTAATTCTGTTAAATATGATCGCATTCAATAGATTTCGGCCTAATCGGTCCCTAACACTGCCAGGCATCAGCGATAGCTACAGCTGAGCCTGTAGCCGGCGAGCACTGCTATTTTACCCTATCGCCGCCCGGGAACCAGCTGAATCGCTTCAAATAAACCACCTCGCGACCAGGTATTCATAAAGCGAATCATATGAAGCGAATCAGCCCTAATCCGCTTCAGCGGTGCGTTTACACGGCGAATGTAAGGCGAACTAGGCAAGGCACATTATATGAGCCGTTTTAACTCGCCCGTGTAAACACGGCTTTTGACATCAAGCATTTTGGTGTGCACACCAAAAGTAATTTAGCCTGTTTTCACTTCAAAATATATCTAACGTTAGCCATTTTAAATGAAAGATACGTCGTCTGTAAAGTACGCTAGATTATAATGATCAGCGTCATATATGCTTATCTAAACAGAATATGGCAGAAACTCATAAACTTCAGATCATGCAACTTTCCTACATCCATATGTAGTTATTACATGTGAATGACAGAAGCAAGTATTGCACAAGAGATACAACATGCACAGAAGGGAATGTACAGTTATGGGCTGAGCTAGGCAGAAGTATGTACTGTAAAGACATTTGGGTACACCTCAGAGTCAACTCAGAGTCGGCTCCGCAACGTCTTTTTGGCCAATTTGCGTTCAGGGTATGCCTCAGAGATGTCTTGCTTTTCAGGTAGGAGGCAAAAAGTGACTCGAAAATGACCACCAAATTCAGTGGTTTCAGCCAATCAGAGCTGTTCTTTTCAATTGCAAAAAGCGGCCCCCCTTTGGGGGGGGGGGCCGCCATTTTCGAGGCACCTGACAGCAAAGTCGTTCAGACTAACGTGACGTATGGAATTTCTCCCATGCGCCTCTGATGCATACCTTGAAAGAGGCCCTGGTATAGGCCACTGAGACTGGAGCTGTACTCCGACAAATGCTCTCCATGCACACCCTTGGTTAGATTTTATGCTTATGCAACCGAATATGTAGGGGGGGTAGGGAGAGTGCTGAGGTCTGTGATCTTCTTTAATAATGTATGACCGATATGACTGGTGGGATTCCCTTTTGGGTTGTTTCTGTGCATTCTCTACCGATGAGATGCTTCAAAGCAAATGGGGCTTTCTGGTTTGTGAGGAACCCTTCTAGGTCATGTGATAGGGAATCCCACCCATGACATCCTTCATACATTTTTTGTGTGTGTTTTTTTTTGGTCCATTAGTTGTTTAAGCAGGGGAAATTTCAGTCATAGACGACTGGTCTTCCTCATTCCACTGCTGGTCGATAGAAAGCCAGAGCCTACACTTTTACCGACCCACGGGACTTTTAACCTCCCACATCACATAGACATGGTATGAGAGCAACCGGCCTTTGATGACGCTGTAAGTTATACACAGTGGTGGAAATCCAAATTGGCAGAGCTGGGGGCACGGGGAATCGAACTGCCGACCCTCAGATTAGGAGTCTGACCTAGAAAAAAGTCAGACACTCTAACCACTCCGCCAAAGAGAACGCCAATTACATTTGGACTTTGTTTGTTATCTCAGTTGACTATACCGGGCGACTTTAAGACCTCTGGGTGACTTCAATGTCATATCAAGTGATATATCCTATCAAATATAACTATTATTTACCTGTAGGCAAACCATTATTCCACGAAGAAAACCTCAATTTGTCAACAACAACAACAACAACAATAATCTATATCTATATTATCGGATCGCAAGTCTAAAAATAGAATAGAATAGAATTTCATTAGCTGCTATGTAATTTATTATGTGGATATAAATATTAAAGGTACTCACACCATTTGACCGACAGTAATTCATTCATACTAATACTAGGGCTGGAACGTATCTTATCCCAAATAAATTGGTCACATATGTGTAGACATACATAATAGTTATCGTGCGTAAGCATACATGAGAGCCCTGATGGAGTGGCAGCGTGATTTCAAGTGAGTCTCAGCCATCGATTTCAAATGGGCCAAATCTGAAGGCTGCGGAGACCCATGTGAACTCACACCATCCATTCGTTCAGACTATTATGCATATTTATGCATATGTAAAAGCACATCTGTCATTTGTCAGTGGACATCTATATGGAGTTATTTCGCTATTTCCAATGAAATGCACCTTAGACGGACACGTGACATTCAGCAGTGGCATACAGCGGTATCAAAGCAAAGTGTGTGCTATAAAGTCATATATAGAACTCCTATCGTCCTATATAGAACTCCTATTGTCCTATATAGAACTCCTATAGTCCTATATAGAACTCCTATAGTCCTATATAGAACTCCTATAGTCCTATATAGAACTCCTATAGTCCTATATAGAACTCATATAGTCCTATATAGAACTCATATAGTCCTATATAGAACTCATATAGTCCTAAATAGAACTCCTATAGTCCTATATAGAACTCCTATAATCCCATATAGAACTCCTATAGTCCTATATAGAACTCATATAGTCCTATATAGAACTCCTATAGTCCTATATAGAACTCCTATAGTCCTATATAGAACTCATATAGTCCTATATAGAACTCCTATAGTCCTATATAGAACTCCTATAGTCCTATATAGAACTCATATAGTCCTATATACAACTCATATAGTCCTATATAGAACTCATATAGTCCTAAATAGAACTCCTATAGTCCTATATAGAACTCCTATCATCCTATATAGAACTCATATAGTCCTATATAGAACTCATATAGTCCTATATAGAACTCCTGTAGTCCTATATAGAACTCCTAATACAAGTGGACTATATCAAGGCAATAAAAGGACAATGTATCACCCTCCCTAACTCACTGGTGGCATTATTATTTTTAAACCTTAGATATTATCAAAACTACTGGGATCAAATAACATATGTGCTAAATACACACTCTTGTTGCAGTAGCACCTGCCTTCATCTATCCACGTCACTCCTGAACCCAAGCCACAAATTGTCAATGCGCGAATAGCTTTTGTTTCACTTGACAGTCCAGCCACTCCGATGACAGGACACCTGATGTGTCCATACAACATTGGTTTGAATGCAGAGTTGTCATTTGAAGAGGTGCCACTTTAATTAGCGTGAGTGCAACAGATACAAGATTCACTCGTCAAACAGATAAAGCTGCATAACCTAATGAACCCACTTTTATAAACCAAAACACTTCCATAGGTTTGATCATGTATATCCAACTTAGATACCAGTACACATATTAAACAATTGATGCTGCAGAAAAGTGAATGATGAATCAATTTATTAGAACCCGTTACTACTGAAGCCTAGGATGTGTAACTTGCATATGGGTCACTCTCCTGAAAACTGGTCAGCGTGGGATGGGATTTTAAAACATCAATAAAAAAACTTCCTACTTATTTTTGTCCTTGTACTTTTCATATTCATGTTCAGATTTGATGAAAGAAATAAGGGAAATAAAATAAACTGTGGGCAACTTTGGTTCTTTTAGCTATGAAGTGTTTTTGTACCAAAAAACCCCATTTTACATTCAGCCATTTGTAACATGACATGGGACGTGGTTGAATCCTTATTAACATCTTGTAGTACATTGATATATCAAACAAAACAATTCCCAAATCAAAAAGGAAGTATTTATTAACATGCATGCTTAAATTTAAACAATTTTTTTTTATGTCTTCAGAAATAACATTACAAATTTCCATCACACGTGTAACCGGTGGTGTCTGGAGGCCACACAAATATTGTACACTAATTATTCAGCGAATAAAGCATGCCTGGGAATTACTTGTAAAGGGAAGATTTCCACCTTTCATTAGGGACCAACAAATGTTAAAAATTCAAATATGAAATTTTAACTCTCCATGTGACACTTCTAGCCAGTTTTCAGGAGAGTGACCCATATGTCGGATCAAATTTAGGTTAGCGTTATAAGCCGTGTTCACACACACAACTTTAGGCTGAACTAGATAAGGCAAACTAGATGAGGCGAACTAGTGTCGTGTCCACACACGGGGCGGTTTAAGGCGGAAATCGATATCTGCGCATGAGCAAGTCCATACTAACCAGTGCCAGTTTCGGTTAGTCGACGTTGGCACGAGAGAGTGTGGGTTCGACCTAGATCTGTTTCGACTGAATCGTATTGTTTTGGAACGATCAAAACTTCTGCTGGGCAGTGAAATCCTAAAAATAAATGATGAAAAAAATATCTGTGCACAGCTAGCAGTTTCATAGACCAAATTTACTGGAAAGTCAACAAACTCAGGTCTCGACTGTGACGTCCTTAATCCGCCGCATCTAAACCGCTACCGTTCACACAGGCAATATGGGCCGACTTAAGCTAGTTCGGTTCATCTGGACTACCTCGCGACATGGTTTACTTGAAGCGACCTAGATGAGGCGAATCAGCCCTAATCCGCCTTAGGGTCGCGTCCACACGGCAAATGTGAGCCGAACTAGACAAGGTGAACTAGTTGAGGCGACTTAACGCCCGTGTTTGAACACGGCTTTAGATTCCAAAATTTGATGCTTTCATCCAACTATGCAGCTTTAACCAAACTAGTCGGAGTGACTCACAATTTTTCAACATGTCTCACAGAAGTGGATACCTACATGGAATCGTTTATGTACAGCAACAATAATTTGACATCCAAATAACCGACTACTACACACAGTCTCAAATAAACGCATACAAAATGTCTGATACTGTGTTTGTATAATATTATATATAGCGCCTCAAATAGACATTTGCAGGAATTATGCAGGAAATCATGGCAAACATGGACGAATTTATTTACCTTTATATCCTTCAACACTGCTTAAATAAATAATTCTAATTGAGAAACTACGGTCATACGGACAATATTCCATTTGTCACAATTGATACATGCCAAAAGCGATTTTGGTATAGAATAGTGTCTAACAAAAGCGAGGCTGCTGTGGCTGCAAGCATTGTGGGAAAGTTTCTATACCTCAGAGCTGCTTCCATTCTCCTTGCAAAAGGTCACGTGTTCAGTCCCCAGCTGGGTTAAACCAAAACACTGATACTTGTCGCTAACTTGCCCGGCACTCGGCATTAGGCACACACAAAAAAAAATTGATGAGCGTCCCCGCAGGTGCCTGAAAAATCGCCCACCCCTGATTAAGTGGGTTTTTTTTAAAATAAAAAAATACCTGTTAAAAATGCGTCAGGCTAGCAGTAATTCAACTTTTGTATCAATTCTTGAGTCATTGATTTGACTCGGCCAGGGTTCGAACCCAGGAGTTCGAATAGCACGACCTACCAGAATGGGAGGTCGATGCTCAACTCATTCGGCCATCGTGTCTGGTTGTGTATTACATCTACGTCATATGCCAGAAAAATACTAAATAAAAATCATCCACCTGACCCTGATTTGTGTGATCAAAAAGGATGATCAGGAATGTCTTTTTTTATTTGGCGTTACTAGGATAGGGCAATGGTTGGTTGGCTCTCGGCATTACTAGGATAGGGCAATGATTGGCTGGCTCCGTGCTCGGAATGACGTGACTGAGTGGGATCATGGTATCCAGGTGGGGCACCACTATAAAGCACTGGCTAGAGTCGATGCCTGACCTGATATAAGCATAGATGTTTGTAGGAAATAAAACCCCAGTTAGCAAACAACATTACAATACCGGTAATAACAAGGTCATGCACTAACTACTTGCCAGATACAAGACCTTATGGACGAGTCATCGAAAACAAGGCTTGAACAATGATTGCCGTTAAATCTCATGAAAAATTGACAGCATTCTTAAAGATTCAACAGATGCTTAGGCTTACATAGTAACCAGTGCCTAGTTTGTATTTGCCGATAACCAGCTCAGAGGTGCTCATTGTCTGGAATGAGCGTGAGCCAACCCCCCAGCCCTCCGGACGGGGACTCCCCCTCACCTCCCCTCTCCCTACACCCACCAATCTCTGGCTGCCACTCCTCAGCCAATCAAAACACAACAAATTCTGGGTGCCCCGACACCACACCTCAGCTGGTCAGTCCGCCTCAACCTCCCGTATTGACCACTTCCCAGCTCCAATTTTACCCACCCACCCACACCTGATGTAGATTGGCACCATGCCAATCAACAAACAATCAACAAATCAAATCATTTCCTCTAAAAACATCAAATTCCTTTCAAACAATTACCCAACTGACACGCGAGCAATTGGCCATAATTATTTATCATAATGAAAGGTCTCTCAATGTGCACATATCAAGCTCAGTTTAAACAAAAACATGACTGCCCATTGACCTCACATATTGCTAGAATATAGGACCACAATCAATCAATCAATCAATCAATCAGACATAACTGGGGATCTGAGCTCGATGCAAAGCTGCTGAAGAATTAATCCCAGCAGAGCACCTGTATTAATGCATCTCCCAACAGGAGACCACCTGTATTAATGCATCTCCCAACAGGAGACCACCTGCAGTATTGCATCAACCAACAAGAGACCACCTGTATTAATGCATCTCCCAACAGGAGACCACCTGCATTAATGCATCTCCCAACAGGAAACCACCTGTATTAATGCATCTCCCAACAGGAGACCACCTGTATTAATGCATCTCCCAACAGGAGACCACCTGCATTAATGCATCTCCCAACAAGAGACCACTTGTATTAATGCATCTCCCAACAGGAGACCACCTGCAGTAATGCATCTCCCAACAAGAGACCACTTGTATTAATGCATCTCTCAACAGGATACCACCTGCATTTATCCATCTCCCAGCATGACACCACCTGCTTTAATGCATCTTCCAGAAAGGCACTGCCTACATTTATACAGTTAACCTGTCCGTCTCTAAAAAAAACACAACAAAAAACATTAATAGAGGAGGCCTGAAATTTAAAAAAAGATAAAGTTTGAAATGAAAGAAAACAGATTGAGAAAAGATGGAATAAAATATTAGCCATTTACAACAACTATAATAATAACAATAATCCCACATACCTATTGAAATTGAACCCATGGTCTCACCAGCATATGGAGGTGGTGGCGACCTCTAGAGGAGTTAGAAATATAAGTGACAGTGAGGAGTTAGAGTTATAAGTGATGGTTCTAATCCCCTCACAGTAAAGTGCTAGGTGGCGCTGTGAATGGGTTAACCCAGTCCCGACCGCTGTAAGGCATGTATATTGTAGACTCGCCAAGACAAGGCAGCCATACAAATTCACACGATAAGTCTGCTTAAATGCAGCTGACAACCTTCATTATTCACCGGTCGCGGCTCTCACTTCAAACCGTTGCCATGCCGACTGTGGACTAGCACAATAACAGTAAGACAAGCCACTTCGTTCGACATCAAGTGATCTACTAAGACGCTCCCTGTCACTCAGAGTGGTTAGCAACAGGTCGACCATGCATACACAAACAGTTCATGGCTGCATTATTATTATTATTGTTGTTATTGATGATGTTATTATTATTACTGCTATTATGCTGTTGTTATTATTATTATTATTATTATTATTATTATTGAAGCAAGTGATTGGTCTAACTCTCAACGGAGGTCTTTGTTGCAAAGTGAGGAAATGGAATTAGTTTAAGACAGCCGATTCCAGACGTGTGCGGAGTGTGTGTGTGAAAATGCAAATATCGCCAGGTGTGTTAGATCTACACAGACAGATCTAGGACATGTGGGGCCGTCTATGTGGTTGCAACATTGCAGCCAATTCACAGTCTGGTATAATAACAATTTAACCCCAAAAAATAAAGAAGATATTTTTAGTAAGTGCTTTGATTTAATTCAGACATGAATGTGATTTGCTTGTTTGGAGATATCACATCCCAGCAACACATGAGGTCATACGCCGTGAATATGGCCTATGCTGCCGACACGGCCTCAAGAAACTAATCAATCAATCAATCAATCAATCAATCAAACCTAAGGTCATACCAGGACGGCACATACATGTGAAGTTAGATAGGTATGAAAACAGTGTGCGAAACACATCAACAAAGAACTGATAAGCTTGCCATCCCAGTGTCGCCATCTATGGGATTTCTTCAGATGACACCCCCCCCCCCCTCGCCCCCAGTCCTGCTCACTGTGAATGAGTCACTCAGAGAGTGGGACGGTGGCGGTAAGGGGTGAACCAGCCACTCTTCTGACCTTCACCCTCCAGTCACCACCCAGCCTTACCTCATGCTACCGTCACGTGACCCGAGAGCCCCAGAGATCTCAATGATTTACCATAGACTCAAACCACCAGCCTTCAACAAACACCAGCCCCAAAGGTTTAGCCCCTCTCCTCCTCTACCCGCCCCCCCCCCCCCTTTTTTTATTTTTTTTTATTAAAGTGAACTCACTCTATCAGGGATGATAGTAGTTTGGGAGCAAAAAATTGGAAATTGACTGCGAGGTGGGCCATAATAGTAATACAGTCTGTTAATGACAGCATAACGCTCTCTAGGCAGACCTATTCATAGGTATTGTGCAAAATATATGCTTGACGAGTACTACATGAAACGTACCCTCATCATTTCCTCCTCAAATTTACACACTATATCAAAAATGTTCCCAGACTGTGAAAAAAAATCGGAAATCCGCCGAAAATCGGAAATTTCTCATCCCTGCTCTATACACAGATACATGGGTGTCCCTTGGTCATGTGAACTCAAAATGTTATTTGTGAACATGCTGAACGTGCACTGCATATGAATCTAGCAAACTGCCTGTGTTGAGATTAATCTACAGTATGGTTGCTACATTTATATATATTGGAAATAACACTTGCCCAAAAGAAAACCCACTTAAGCCAAACAGATTACAATTAAAATATAATATTAAAATTAATATAAAACACATCCACAACAAATTTCTTTACCACCACCCACCAAAACAAATCGCCTGAGACAGAATAATATATATATTTGTTGTTTACAAGCAAATAAAATGGGGGGCGGGGTGGGGAGAGAGAGCTTACTTATCAGCAGGATCAGTTATCTGAGTTATTCAAAACTAAAGATGAAAATCCTACAGATTATAGGGACCTGAATATCATAAGAAATTCGCATGTATGAGAAGTACAGAGAGGAAATCTAAACCTACGTCCTCTCCAGGTGTGTCAGACGAAAACAACTCAAGAAATATAAAAATAATTGATCAATTACTCTCGCCGCGAAGTTATCACTATATATGGAAATGTACAAGTTTCTGTAAGTATCGGTGCGTAATGTGTCAGAATTGTGGGTGAGGTGATGCATGCTGCGGAACAGCCTCCGCCACCCTCCCACCAGACTCGCGCCTCCTACGCCTACACCTCAGCCAATCACAGTGCCTCTTCAGAGCCCGACAGTCACCAGAAGTGCCCACTCGACGTCTGCCGACAGCAGCACTCCTCTAGCAGTCGAGGAAAGAACACAAACTTTCTCCACCCACCCACCCGCCCGCCCCTTTTATTAGCCTACTTCATCTTTGACCTTCAGCCAACCTTCATAGCTATTGATGGCTCTTCATCGCTACATTAACCACATTATTCACCCCCACTCTGGCCTGTGTCTCCTTCCTTTGCAAATCAACTGGGGATCGATCATCAAACTGCATGGATGCGTAAGTAGGTCACAGTCGTAAACTGCTCTGGAAAATCAAGTCCGTTATATTGATAATTATAATCATTTCGAGGACATTAACATTAAATGTTCTCTCTCTCTATATATAGAGAGAGAGCGGAGAGAGAGAGGGGGAGAGGGAGAGAGAGAGTGAGAGTGAAACCCAGCTAAAACGTGATTGTTGGGGTCCATAAAATGTCATAGTGAAAACAGCGGGGGTCACGCTAAATCGGGGTTCAGTTTATTGAATTACCTTTGAATTAGGAATTCTGTATCCAATGAATCATCGCATTATATCAGAATTTGTATTAAATTGGGGAAAGTTATAACGGGGTTTCACTGAATAAGATTATATAATGTATGTCGTATATATGCATATATATTACCCATTTTATAATCTTATACATGTATTATTGCATGGAGTTTGACGCTCGATCCATAGTTGATTTGTAGGTTAATGGCGGTCTTTCTCGTATCTGATTGGCTGATTCTATGTAGGTAACACTCGTATTGCTGTAAAATGTTGGCATTGGAGTGAAACAAATTACTTCTAACAATTAATTATAATAATTACCTTGAAATATATTCCTAACATTTAAAAACTAAACCAGTTCCCAATAAAATATTGCTTGTTGTGCTTTAACAATATATTTAGGAAACAATGAAAAGTGTTTGTGAAATTGTCCTAATCAACCCAGTAAAAAAAAAGATCAGATCTTCTTGAAGTTATTTATACAAGTGCAGTGCCATAGTGATAACCACATTTCCGAATTCAATTCTGCTAATAAATTGGGAGCAAATGATTGTTGTGTGTTCACAGATATACTCCTCACACACTGTTAAAGATTCACATTTGTTTTTGAAACTACAATACACTAAGTCCTAATGCAATTTTCAATCAACCAATCGGATACATGCAAAATGACCCTTAGATATGAAAACCTTAAAGCTGCATAGTCCGATAAAATATCAAATTTTCAAGACAAAACCAATTATCTAGATTTGATTTGACATATCTAACTTAGATACTGATGCACTTATTAAGCATTTGCTTCTGCGTAGAAGGCAATACTGAGTCAATTTAACAGAACCTGTTACTACAGAAGTCTATGGTGTCAGAGTTTTGGCAAGTTTGCCAAAACTAATTTTCCATGTTTGCACTCAAAATATCTCAAAAGTTTACCATTTAAAATAAAAGTAACTTTGAACTAATGTAAAGTAGATAGCAGTGATCGATCTAATATATTTATCTTTAAAAAAAGACAGAAATTCAAAACCATCGGACTATGCAACTTTAAAGTAATACAAATTAACATAAATGTGCATTGTTGCGTCGGTAAGAAATGGGGCAGGCTACTGGCTACTGCCGTAGAGTTTACACTTGATGACTAGTCACAGCTTATTGCTGAGGATTCCCACAAGGCAACGCTCTGGGTAACTAACTACTGCAATGTCCTGGTAGGTCATGGGATTCGAAATCCCGGGTTCGATCCCCGGCTGAGTGAAACCAATGACTTAAAAAAACTAAAACTACATTCCAAAGATTTGAATCAAATTGGACTAGTGCTGCCCAGCGGTGAAACCAAGTATTAACACACTTATCCGTTATTAGCAGGGTCAATAAATTCATCACACAAAAAAAGAAAGAAATGTATACTTATCACTATCGAGCCTGGCGCTCAGCATTACTAGGATATGGAAAGAAGTAGTGGAATGATAAAGACCAATTGTCCATGCTTATTCAATTAATATACAGCAAAACAAACAGCGAACAAAGGGCCGTGACACAGCACCCACAGCACTGACCTCAACAACATAAGCCACGTAGTACATTCAGTGCCTCACAGAGGGCGCCACCAGCGAAATTCAAACCATACGCGGGGGCGTCGGCAGCGCATACGTAATACTACTAATCATGCGCACAGAGAAGGACTGATATGAACCGTTCATATCGGTTCAGCCTTTCATGACTGACACTCACGATATCAACGTGTAATATTAACTGATCGGGAAATGTCTACAAGACATCGTCAAAATTCTTCCATATTTCACACAAAAAACTCAACCCACCCCACCTAACAACCATTCGGTGGCCTACACATTCCAAAGACACTAGTAGGGTTATTTATAACTGATAAATCAGCGGTGACCACTATATAACACACGGAGGCGCGTATACAATCAATGCTGCAGTTCTTCAGCCAGTGACCGCTAGGTCACCACCACCCCAATAAGTAAGTATACAACCGTCCATTCACAGTAGATAATTCCAGATGCTAGACCTTTCTCTTTTAAATCTCTAAAATTAAAAAAAAAAAAAAACAACCAATAAAGATGCACGTCGACAAATACACGTACCGTGTGAAAAACAACCCGACCCCAGTAACCCACCTCTTGGCTGGGGTTTGCAAGGAGCGATGACATCACATTTGCACTGGTACCGCCCTGCAGGATAACAGCCACCGGTACCAGTCATACATTTTTGTTGTTGGTAATAACATAGATTAATGAAATGGAAATATCACTAAACTATGCCATCATAAAAATATTTAAATCATATTTTGCTGTAATTATATCGGCTATTAAAAAACAAATAAAAGGGATAATAGGTTTCTTTATAGATGAAGGTAACGACATGCTGGTACGTGTCCCATTAGTATGAATTTAGACATAGCTTGTGCTATATATAGTTACTTATATTTAGTTTGAATATATATAATATTTAGATTGAATACACATATGAACTAATATATAATCATATATTATCTGACTATATAATCAAACATAAATATATATATAATTTGATTTTATAATCAAACATACATATGTATATATAATCTGATTATATAATCAAACATATATATATATGTTTGATTATATAATCAGATTATATATAAATATATATACATGATTATATATCAGTACATATACTTAATGATGTATTTCTATCATTAGGGTTACCAGACACACCTATTGCAGATTAATATCAAACTAAACAGGGCAGAATAGCCAGCCAAGTCTAGTTTGATATCATAGTATCAATCCATGATAGGTCAATCTTATAAGTAAAATGGTGAAAAGACTGATATTAATTATTTAATACACCACCCTAACATTACCCTTGCTAGTTAGAAACACCAAATCTGTAATAATTTATTTTTGGACTATTTAAAATGAAAGAAGATGGGACTACTTTCTTCTCCATTTCTGTTATTGTTTCTTGTCCTAATTTGAAAGTAGTACCGGCCAAATGGTTAAGAGTACCATTTGACTACTTGGCCACTATTCCGCCTTGTTTAGTTTGATATTAATTTGTGATAGGTGTGTCCGCTGACCCGAACGATGGAAATACATTAAGTATATGTACTGATATATCATCAAATATATATGGGTTTGATTATATAATCAGATTATATATATATATTTGTATATATTTGTGTATTTATTATATATCAGTTCATATATATAGTAAAACTAAATACCTTATACGGCACTGAAACTGACCGCATTCAGCATTGTTGTTGTAACAAAGTTTACGTTTGATTACATACATACAGTCAAACACTTTTATATAAATAAATAGAGTCAACAATTTACAGATAAGTAACTATATACACAAACATGCTTAAATGTATATATACACATGCATACATACATGTATACACATGTATTTATACATTTAAAAAAGGATATACATGTATGTATACATACATGTATAATTAATGTACATGTATATATCAATGCAATATTTTAACCAGTAGATGTTACCATAAGACATACAGTTTGCAACTACAGTAAAACCTCCCTAACCGACCACCTCCACAGATCGACCACTCCCCTACTTCGATCGCTTTATTTGGGTCCCAACAATACCATTGTAACCATATTCTAACTTCGTAAACCGACCACCTCCCTAAATCGACCACTTAAAGTCGGTCCCAAGGTCGGTCTATTTAGAGAGGTTTTACTGTATTATGTCAATGAAGGAATCTATTGGGAAGAACCTTTTGTTTGTTTTTTCCATCCCATATTCACAACTTCATCGACCATCAAAGGCATCGGGTAAGTTCGGTAACAGTCTGCTAGATGTGTGCTGTGAATGTGTGAGACAAAAGAGATGTTGTTATCTATCTGTCAGTATATTATGCAGCATCCCCCCCCCCCCCCCCCTTCTCCTCTTTTCCAGACTTAGAAGTTGCATAATCCGATAGTTTTTTGAATTTCTGTCATATTTAAAAAAAACAAAAAACGTTAAGTTGTTCATTATAATCAACTTTAGTTCAATATAGTTGAGAACAACTTTTTATTATCGATAGCTAACATTGGACATATCTGAAGTGAAAACATGAACAATAAATGTGGCATACACAGTGAAATGCTGGGCTATAGGCTGTTAGCCATAGCAGCGTAGCACAGGAGCACCATAGTCAATGCACCAGTATTTAAGTTTGCATAGTGTCAATGGACAGTATAACTCTCAGTCTTTGGATAAGTAAGATCAAATATAGGTACAGTATAACCCCGTTAAACCAAGCTCGGTTCAACCAAACGATTGGTTATTCCAAACTTTTTTCGGCAGCCTGGCAAAATACTACCATTTATCATATAAAAATGTTGGTCAAACCAAAGTCGGTTAATCAAAACTATCGGTTAATCCAAACAAGATTGTCACGATTCCCAGGCCACTCCCTCTCGGTTATTGGTTAATACCAAACCTTTCAATGTGGCTTTAAATACAGGTCATTTGAGACCCCAACCAACTTTTTTATATGATAAATGGTAGTGGTTTGCCGGGCCGCCGAAAGAGTTTGGATTAAACGATCATTTGGTTTAACCGAGCTTGGTTTAACAGGGTTATACTGTATATACATAAAAAAAACAATAATCAAAGTGTCCACATACATTGTATATTTCATGTGCAATACACGCTTACTCAAAGTAAAAGTCGAAGCCAAAGCTCAGTTAAACCAATGATCGGTTAATCCAAACAAATTTCTAGGGTCCCTTCAAGTTTGGTGTAACGGGGTTATACTGTATGTGTTTTTAATTTACAAAAACTGATGCTTTCATCGGATTATGCACCTTGAAGTACAAATAAAGAGCACCTCAGAATATAGGTACCTCACCTAAATAAACACGGTAGCTGAAACACCATACCTGGTGAGTGATTTAGGAGTGTAACTATTGCAACTGTTACACCGGTTATGAATTCAACAAAAGTAACCATCTATCTGCATTACTGACAGTCCGCAAAGAGCCTGGCTATGGACTAGGCTGGGCCATTCTGTACTTCTGCGACAAATGCTCTCCAAACAGATTGTTGCATTAAAAAAACTCAAAACATGTGTTGAGAGAGTGACAGGAATTACAAATGTATCCGGATGGCTGAAAGAGTTGAGCGCCCACTTCCCGTTGAGCAGGTTGCGTGATTCAAACCCAGGTTTTCAAACCCTGGCCGAGTCAATCCAATGACATAGTTCATACTTGCCAGTTCTTAGACTGGCACACGGCATGACTAGGATAGAGCAAGGAGCGAAATAATGAGAAAGATCCCTGATTCACAATGTCAATTTTCCCCCGCTTAATCAATGAATATAATGAAAAATATAAAAATACAAAATAGCTATGCAAGTTCGGTTTCACTTTTTATGTATTTTGTCATCGTTTTTTTTTTAGTTGCTTGTAGTTGTTACTTTTAATTATCTTTAGATAAGAATAATACATAACTTAACACAAAATTTAAATAGAAATCAAAATAGGATATCACTTGGAAAAATGGAAGTCCATGGGGAATTCTAAAATAGAGCTGAACACACACACATGCACATATATATATTTTTTGTACTGCTATTTAAAGCTGCATAGTCCGATGAAATATCAAATTTTCAAAACCAAACCAATTATCTAGATTTGATTTTAAATATCTAACTTAGATACTGATGCACTTATTAAGCATTTGTTTCTGCGTAGAAGGCAATACTGAGTCAATTTAACAGAACCCGTTACTGCAGAAGTCTATGGTGTCAGAGTTTTGGCAAGCATGCCAAAACTAATTTTCCATGTTTGCACTCAAAATATCTAAAAAGTTTAACATTTAAAATAAAAGTAAATTTGAACTAATGTAAAGTAGATACTAGTGATCGATCTAATATATTTATCTCATAAAAAATACAGAAATTCAAAACCATCGGACTATGCAACTTTAAACAATACCGGTCATACGCATAGTGCTGGAAAGAATTCGTCAGAGTCCAGAACCTACCATCTTAGTCCATATTTAGTGCCTTTAATTATAAACGCCGGAAGGCTCGATATCACAACTAGAGCTGTCAATCAAGTCACTCCAAGTCTGTATTATAATATATAGCAGTTAAACAAGGCTAAATTCCCTTCAGACGGCGACCCCTTATAATGACAAACACTCTCTAGTGTCACACACATCTTATTGTCACACACATTTCACTGTTACACACATACCTCTTAGTGTCACACTCTTTTAGCGCCCCATAATTTGGGGTCACACATATTGACAGCAACCCTTACTACTCAGTAACCATAGCGACACAGGCTGTCGCACATGTCACTGAAAGTGAGTGATACCTACATTGACAGTACGTCAACTGTCAGTGTCAGCACCAGCTGTGTTCTATTGGCGATATTGACAGCTAACTGCAGCTGTCAACTCTGGTGTCACACAGGAAACTACTGCTACAAGCGGGCGGGCTCCTGTCACACTGTCAAGCCTGGCCGGCGTGGGATCACGATTTCTTGAAGATGTTGGAGAACTTGGGATGATTTCCCTTGAATTTGTTGAGCATCGACCGGACATCATCTTGTTTCGCTGAGGCGGAAGGAATGTTGGACGGGTTGCCTCCTGCCCTGTAGACGAAAGATAATAGATCCTGGTTAGCTGAACCATCTGTGTGCAATATTTTACATTGATGGAGGCAATTCAATTCCATTAGGCCTAAGGATGGTGACAATTTTCCTGTCTAATCAATATTCAGTAGAATGCGTCTTCAACGGACAACGCTGCATTCAGACCTGATATAGTGACAGTTGCTATGATCCACCACATCTGAAGAACTCTCTCCATTTCTATTAATTAAGAGCGGCTAACAGGTCAAAGGCCTATTATACCTGTATCCTATTGATTGATTGATTGATAGCCGGTGTCCTGTCATTGGAGGGACAATCAAATGACACAAAGACAGTTTGTACGTTGAACAAGAATTTCCGCCAAAGACAGGGTTTCGCCGATCACACGAAATCGCTGAAGTAAAGGTATCCTTTTATATGCTGTGTAGTTGATTATCCAAATACAAACAACCGAATACGATTCCAACACTATTGTGTACCCCCCCCCCCTTTGCAACATAAGTAGTATTCATTGTACCTGCAAAATATGCTATTCCTGACGCCACCTGTGGCAGCTTCCTGAACTAAGTTATGTAGTACTGTGAAACCACTCGCCTCCGAAAAATGATATATGTATCTATGTATATATATATATATATATATATATATATATATATATATATATATATTTATATATATATATATATATATGATCTATGTATATATAGATATATTTTTGTTTGTTTGTTAGAGTTTTATGTCCTGCCAACATCGAAGGTCATATCAGGATGGGTACCGAGTTGTGACAGGGTGCACTTGTGGCAACTGAACAGTGCTGCCCAACTGGGAGACCAGGCTGCTGGCAGCATGACCTATTTCCCACTCAGTCAAATTATCCTGATACTAAGCAAACCAGTCCTTGCCCTATCCTAGTATTGCCAAGCACCAGGCTAGGTAGCGACAAGTATAAATTTTGTAAGTCATTGGTTTGACTCAATCCGGATTCAAACTCCTGACCTTCCATACGGGAAGCCTGAGCTCTACCGATTCGGCCAACGCGTCCGCGGACATAGATGAAGAACACACACATATTTGCCTGCATACCCAGGGTTTAACAAAAAGCACATTCAAAGAACTTGATACATTCGGTTGAGAAATCCCTGCTACCATCATAGGATTTGATCTGCTTTGTCTTACGGTAGAAACCAGATGGGATGGTCGAATGAGTTGAGCATCCGTCTTCCGTTTTGATAGATCATGAGATTCGAACCCTGGTCGAGTCAAAGCAATGGCTTAAAAATTGATATTTGTCGCTTCCTAACCAGGCGCTCAGCATTATTAGGATAGGGCAAGGACTGGTTGGGTCAGTGTCAGGAAAATGTGACTGAGTGGGATATCAAGTTATGGTGCTTGTGGCCTGGTATCCCAGTGGGGCACCACTATAAAGTCGCCATGAGTGCGCACTGCCAAAAGTCGGTACCCGTCCTTATATGACCTTAGATGTTGCCAGGATATAAAACTCCAACAACCAACCAATCTTATGGCAAAAAGACCAGTAACCCCTCGTTGATAAACTATTCTATTTGTTGAGGAAAATTTGATTCATCAAAAGAAAATAAACTTCAAAAAGAGAATCAGTGACAATTAACGCATACATGTGACACTAGCGGTAATGGAATGCTGTAGGCAACCAGACATACATTAAGGTAGTCATTTATTTATAATCACACAATGGTCTATACATTATGTATAGAATTTAAATCCATTTGTTGTAAATAAACCGAATACAAAACTGGAGAAGACAGTATGGAGAGACATTCCACACATATATTATATATATATATATAGCGTATGAAGTCAGTTAGTGGGGAGCTTTCATGAGTCATTTCTCTCAATATACACTTGGTGGCAGCACCCGTTCCCGGTCCAAGTCAGCCAACATGGTTGGATAGAAGGGTGTAGGTGTGTGTGGGTTGGGGGTTTAGGGATGTGGTGGGGGTGAAGGGATGTGTGTGGTGGGGGTGTCGGTGTGTGGTGGGTGTGTGTGGTGGGGGTGTAGGTGTGTGATGAGGGTTTACGGGTGTTGTAGGGGTGTAGGTGTATAGTGTAGGTGTGTGTGGTGAGGGTGTAGGTGTGTGGTGAGGGTGTAGGTGTGTGTGGTGAGGGTGTAGGTGTATGTGGTGGTGTATGTGGTGGTGTAGGTGTGGTGGGTGTTTAGGTGTGTGATCACAGTGCAGATCAACAACAACGACCACACCATGATACCCTGACCTTTGCAGGAAACGCTATCTGCTACCCACGTGAAAAGTAGACGCCACACGTCACCCACCAAGCGCCAGACACCTGGTGGCAATTCCACGAACTAGGCCAGTCAACACTAACTCTATTGTTTCCTTCTGTATTGAATGAAAAACACAGACTATTATATATGGCAGGAGGGGAAGATCAGTGCTTTGGCGCTGACAGAAGATTGTTCAGCAGAATAAAATTTACAAGAAACTCCCACCCCCCCATCATCATCATGGTGTCAGTCGCAATGCGACAAAGACTGCTTTCATTACTTAACCGCCGCTTTGTGCGGTTGTACATTTAATAAAAGTTGCTTCCAAGTGTTGACGTGCTGCTGGCTTTTGCAAGTTACTAGCGGCACTCTCTCAGGGTGCAAATAGAGGACTCACACCGGCAAGAACATGTCAAGACAGGCGCAAACTATTTGTCCCTGCAGTGGCTGGTTGGGAGATGTTGGGAGTTCCATTCACCACCGCTCTTAATGCTGCCACGATAACATGGTTTTCTGTTAGGGTTTGCTCCCTTAGCCTTTGATTCTATCAAGAACCAGAACTTGTACCACAAGGCAGTGGTTTACAACTTTGCAAGGCAGGGGCATCAAAACTCCCTGAGGTATTTTAGCACCTAAGGTATCCGAAGTACTGCATTACCAAAAAACCACCCTGTTTGTCGAAAGTAAGAGACCCAGGTTCATAATTGATTATGTTTTCTTAAATCCTTGGTACGTTCAATGTAAGCTGTAATAGCTCTTACCACACACAGTTTCTTGTTATCATTAAACGCCGTGAGCGTAATCGAAGACAGAGGGTCTCCTAGACTTTGATTTCCATAGTTTACTTAATTCGAACGTAATCTCTTCTTTTGACATCTCTATCTTATCTAGGCTTAGAGCTAGTATAGTCTGTCCTCTATCACCAGTTATCAGAAGGACAAGAGTCGCTGGCTTAAATCCCAAATATCTTAATATTAAGTCTTTGTTGTGTGGCCAGGCTCTTGAAGAGCTTAAAGACCAAAGAGCCGTCCCAGAAGCGTGAGTATTTCCATTTGGATGGGTTCCTTTCATAAACCGATTCAAGGAACCAATGAACTAAATAATGTTTGCCAACTGTTTGCTCATCAATACGTGGTAAAACAACTGAAAGAATGCGACGAGCCATGTTAATGGCTCCAAAGCCTAAACCCTCACCTTCTAAGCCTCAAAGTAAGCGCAGTATCTGAGCTAAAGAGGGCTTTAGACAGTCACTTTCTAATGTAATGTGCGTACAGTTTAACTGCTCCTTGTCTCCTGGCAGATGAGACCAGTCTGTTTAGAGTAACTTTATCAATACCGTAAGGTTCCAAGCGTTTTCTTAGAAGAGGAATGCCACCAAGGAGGAGGAACTGACGTTTCCCATTCCTACCAGAGCGCCGCTGAACGACAGGTTGTTGGGGGCCCCATTCTTGGGGGCTGCCGCCACATACGCTACTCTTTGCGATAAGCAGCAAGGGGTCTTTTCTATGCACTTTCCCACAGACAGGACAGCACATACCACAGCCTTTGATGAACCAGTTGTGGACCATTGGTTGGAACGGAAAATAGTCCAAACTGCAAATGTGTCCACTCAGCAGGATCGATCAGATGACCCAGACCTTCACAGGTGGACACTCTACTGCCTGAGCTATGTCCCACTCCCCTGGCGGTTGATGCTGCGACTGAAGAGGAGATTGGGTTGGTGATTAATTTTGTATTCGGCTTACTGATTGGTTTGGGATCAATAGCCGTGATTTATGTGATAGAAGCGATGATCAGGTTAGAGATTGAGACAATGATTGGATGGTGATTGATTTGGTGATTGTGGATGTGGATGGATTGGTCATTTGGAGCAGAAGGGGAAGTGACAACGACTTGGGAACTTAGTATAATTAAAGAACCATAAAATATGTGTGTACTTCTCTCCAATGGCTGTTGACATCCTTCTGAAACAGCATTGAATATATTCAGATGGATACTCAGAACAAACATCAATCTCATCATTGTTATATATATACTAGAAAAAATGCCCGGTGCGAGTGAAGATGTGGGTGCGCCGGTAGGGACGAAGGGGGCCGGTGGTGGCGCCACCAGTCCCAAGGTTGCAAGTGTCGGCAGCAAATATAAGAACAATACAATAATATAATTTCCTTCCACGCCTTTATACTCACATAATACTTATATATCACATATACACACAAATATATATGACATATAATATTATAAGGGAATTCTCTTACTATTTTCTTCTTCTTATATATATTAGCTGCCGATAACTGCTGATAGCGAGACATAGACAAAAAGGTGTTGAACTAGAAATAAAAAGAGAAACAAGAAGAATTTGTCATTGATCACAAAGTTGAGATAATAAACAAACTTCTGTATGGATTAAAACAAATAGTATAGCTATATGTCTATATTTACATTACATATATAGATACATATATTATATATATATATAGTATAGTTATACAAATCTTACAGATGGTACAGATGATGTTTTCCCGAGGTACTAGCCTCGGATAGTCATGGGGCAGGGAGAAGGAAGCACATCTGGGTCCAGCAATCTTTTACATACTTTATAGGATAACAATTACTTAAACTCTATATGGATATTTATTGTGTTTTCGTTTTGGTTCTAGCGAAGCGTGATAGTCATGGTAGGGTAAGGTGGGCGTGCCCTGACCCACGACTATCCGAGGCTAGTACCTCGGGAAAACACCAGTTATCTATCCCCAGGTAAGATACTGTACCCAGGTAAGATACTATACTATTTTACCTCGGTACTATGCCTCTGGCTACTCGTAGGCCAAGGAGACTTTTACGTAATCTAATTTTTTATCCTTTTATATTTTAATGTTGTAACAATACTATGTATATATATGTAAGTGAACAAATTTAATTTTGTTTCTCACCTGTCTTTAGTTGGTGGGTAGGGGAATCGCCAGGCTGCTTGGTTTTTCTAATCGTTTGTTGTAATGTTTTGCAAACGATCTAGCTATCTTCCACCCAGCGTGTGCAAGAATTCTCTTTACCGAGATTCCTAATTGTCTTGCCTTGGAGACTATGGCTCCATGCATTGAGTGAGGCGCATAGCGTCCAGTGTTGACTACTGCCTGTCTAAGCGCCTTGATGGTCCATCTTGTGAGTGTGTCTCTCGAGATAGCTTCATGTGGTTTAATAAAGCTGATTAGTAGCTGCCTGGAATTTCTAATTCCGCGTGACTTGGATATATAAGTCCTAATGGATGAAACTACACATATCCGTTTATCTTCCGGAAAACTATTTCCATGAACTGTGGACAGTGGGTCCCCTGTGTGATTCGATTTTGGCAATGTCTCTAAATCAAATGTTGCTTCATCCATATCTATTTCTAGTCCATCCAGTGAGAGTGCCACACTCATTTGTCCTCTGTGTCCCATCACTAGCAGTAAAAGAACTGCTAACTTAAAATCCAATTCCTTCATTGGTAAATATCTATTTCTAGGCCATGACTTGAATAACTTGAATACTATTGTCACATCCCAAAACCTATTATATTTCAGTTTGGGTGGGTTTCTTTCATATACCGATCTAATGAACAAGCGTACCAACTGATGTTTCCCAATCGCTTGTTCATCTATTCTCCGTAGAATAATCAATAATGCATATCGTGCTGCATTAATTGCACCAAATCCTTCATCTTCTAGAATTCTTAGAAATCTTAATACTTGGGCTATTGTAGGTTTTAACGGTTTGACTCTTTTGAGAAGGCAATGAAGTCCCCATTTCTTTAAATAACTTGTGTATAATTTCACCATTCCTTTCCTCCAGGCATGTGAAATAAGTCTTTCTTTCATTATTTTGTCAAAACCAAATTGTTCTAAATGTTTTCTTAAAAAAGGAATGCCAAAAGGGGTGTTGTCGACACGTCTCCGTTGACTGTTAGTGGTCCTTGAGGTTGAAGGTTGTTCCTTTCTCTTGGGAATCTGATCACATCTTTTGCTGCTGATGTTATTGCCGCTAGCCATGGTTGTGTTTCCCATGCTGGTACTATCAGTACTGCGTGGGTGTGATCCATCTTGATCTTCCTGGCCACTCTGCTGATAATGCTGAATGGTGGGAATATGTAATAGAATTTTATATTCCAAATTAATGAGAATGCATCTACTCTCCATGCTTCTGGCTCTGGATGCCAAGACATATATTTTGGTAACTTGTTGTTATTGCGTGATGCAAACAAATAAATACCTGGTTTGCCCCATTTGTGACAAATGTTGTAAAAAATATTTTGATTCAAAGCCCATTCTAAATGGTCGCGAAAATGTCGGCTTTTCTTGTCAGCCACAGTATTCTGACTGCCTGGAATATGTGCTACTGTTAGCCATATTTCATGTTTCTCTGCCCAATCCCAATTAAGTTTAGCCATATAGTTACATGTGTACAAATATACGGATTTTCGGTTAAGAATTATATATTGGCAGAGAGCATTATTATTCTTGGATGCTGGAGTGGGACTTAGATTATGTAAACTAAAGGTAACTAAAATCAACAGAAGTCCACTCCCATTGTACATGATACTGAGTAAGGTAAACTATATGTTATCTACTATGAGTGGAGTTGATGGAAATGTACATGATGCTGAATAGAGTAAACTATCTGTTATATATGATGTTTGGAGTTAATGAAAAGCTTTCCTTTGTAAGAAGCAGTACATGATTCTTGAAATGTTCTCTATGTGTTCATAAAGAATACAATTGGAGGAAAAGAACAAGTTAGTGTATATATCTATATACATATCTGTAACTGTTTGCAACATCCTGTCCACCCAAGACCACCGACTGACCCACCTGCCTAATTTGCATATGTATAGAGTGCACCACCTGCAGCTGGTTTGAGTGACAGCCCCTAATGGGGTGGTCACCCACCCAGTCTGTGGGGGAGTGTCTCATTGGCTGGCTGGGGAATGTCCGGTCACCTGACTCCCTTGGCCTATCCTGACCACACACTAGTCTCAGCTAATTAATTATTCACGAGTTTTGCTTCAGACACACTGAAGGAAAAGGACTCTCATCCTGGCTCTTGAGTGAGACAGACCTACTCTAGAGCAGGACCCCAGACACTCTGTCTGATGCTATCCAAATTCAGCTATTCAAATTGAGTGCATCCACAGCCATAGGACTCCTGTCCCATGGGTTGTGGGCACTGTTTCAATATACAGGCTAAAGTGACAATGAGACATAGTGTGGGCAGTATATGAGGAGTACAGGTGTTAGGTCACATGTAAGGGGGATGAGAGGAGTTGCTGCCAATAAAGCACAACTTCTTCACTGTTCATCCTTCCTCTTTCCAGACATGGTTAAATTGATTAGGCTAATTGCATCACAGGTGAAATGAAGGGGGAGAGTTTTGTAATCACATAGGGTGCTCACAGCGGCAGAGCATCCGTGTTTTTATACATGGTTTGGAACGAGTCCCTCCCATATTACGGATATAAGCCATAGCTATCGTGTTATCTGTTAAAATTCTTACATGATTTTTAGGGGTGTAAATCAGACTACGGAGTCCTAGATAAATGGCTCTAAGCTCCAATACATTGATGTGATCGGAGATTTCATCTTCCATCCAACGACCACCTGTTGCCTGTTGGTCCCTATGGGCCCCCCAGCCTTCTAATGAAGCATCTGTTGTAACTGTTAATGTGTGAAAGCCACCAGATTATATCGTTCTGGCCTTCTGGCGAGATTGTTATGGCCCACTCAAAGTTTCCTTTTGTGCGTGCCAATGCCAAGCTCTTATCTATCTCTAGAGATTTAATATGAGCCTTGCCATAAACAATAGCTGGTGCGTATGCTATCATTATTCCTATCAATACTGCGACTTGTTGTATCTTTGGTTTGTTCAATTTTAGTAATTGATTTGCTGTTGTTGTAAAGTTATCACCTTTTTGTTCTGTTAATGAAATGGTCATTTCTGTGGTGTCAATAAAGAAACCCAGAAACTTTAACTTGTTTGTTGGTGGTAGTACTGATTTAGTTACATGAATGTAGAATCCTAGTCTTGTAAACATTTCACATAATTTGTCTACTGCTGTCTGGCATTGTTGTTGTGTTTGTGTGACAATAAATGAATCATCAATGTATGAAAACATAATATGTCCTTCCCTAGCCATCAGGGAAAAAATTGGTTTGAGTAACCTAGTGAAAATGTGTGGACAGCAAGCCAGTAGATTCAGCATACAAGTGAAGTCATAAAGTTCACCGTTCCAACAAAATCTGAGATACTGTCGGTCAAGTTTATAAATGGGTACTGTGTAGTATGCATCTTTAAGATCAACGCTGGCTAGCCAGGCGGCTTGTGTGACTAAGTCTCTTGCTGTGTCTAACGAACACATTTTAAAATGTTTGAATTCTATGAATTTGTTAAATAACGTTAGATCTAACATTAGTCTAACATCTCCATTTGGTTTCGATCTCAAGAAAATATTGGAGCTGAATTCCGAGGCAATGTGTAGTGGTGGTTCTATAATGCCTTTTTCACCAAATTTAAGGACTTGAATGTCTAATGCTTTGCATTCAGAACCGTGAAATCAGTATGTGAAAGGTATACTATTTTGAATAGGTTCTTCTATTAACAGGATTCTTACCCCTTCGGCTAAGCTAAGGATAGTTAAATTATCTATAACTTTATTCCATTCTGACAGGCATTTATTGAGGTTACCAGCTTGAAATATTTTGCTTACTGGTGTTTGTGTTGCCACTTCTATTTCTTCACTGGGTGGGGGAATGACTTCTGGGCCTTGAACTCCCTCTTGAAGGGTCTGTTCCCGTCGTTCCAGCCGAACAACTGCCTCTGGCCCCTTTCCCTGGCCTGGAAGCTGAGGTTCGTCCTGAACCGGCCTCCTCGCTGGCCGGTTTGTCAGTTTAGAAAATCCTACCTCATCTTCTTGAAGCGGTTAGGATTCGCATCCGACAACTTCTTTTTGTCCGTTTCCATGTGTTTGCCGCACTTGAAACTCGTCTCCACTTGTTTAAACAAGTACTGGAGTTGACCACCGAACATCTTGGTCTTGTCAAGTGGCTTGCCCTTAATGCAATGGCTTCGGTGCAAGGAATAGGGTTCCCATCATTGTCCGTAATCTTTTTGGATCTAGTCACCTCCTTGCCTGCATCTGTGCGGACCGCTTTAAAGACGTTTTCGAATCTCCTGTATGAGAGGAAGTTGCTTGTAGCCGTCAGCAAAGCAATCCCCCAATTCATGGCATCACATAGTGATGAGAACTTGTTCTTGGCCATCATCCTATTTGCTATGGGTGTGATGGCCGTGAGCACCGAGAGTACCCCTTTGTGTACTGTATGAAGTGCAGCCTCAAACTTTTTACGCTCCTCGCTGAGCTTCACTTCCGGATCCATTTCTTTAATGGCGGATTCCGGGATCCCTTTGATCCCCGTGAATTTCTCGGCCATCTTAATGATCACTTCGGCCGGCTTGAAAGTATTGAAGTGCCCCTGGATTGTTTTCCTCATAAGCGTAGTTATGTGGATCTTCTTGCGCTTTTGCACCTTGCACTTCTTTGTTTCCTTACCACAGGATTTCGCGTATTTTCCAGTGTGCTTGTTGTCAGTCAGAGCTAGTTGAAGACTAGTCTGACGAGGAGTCAGAGGAAGATTTGTGTTTCCTCAGCTTCTTCGTCTTTTTCTTACTCTTCTTCACAAGAGGCTTCTTCTTACGGGCCCTCATGTACTCATCCCCTTCCGATGAGTGTTCTTTCCTTTTGTGTTTCCGTTTATGTGCAGACACAACCACTTCCTCCTCTGACTCATCATCAGACAAGGCCTGATCCTCTGAAAGGTCCTCCCATTCACATTCATCAGAATCCAACGTGACCGTAGACTGCTTTTTCTTAGCGGCCACCACTCTCGAAGGTAGCATTTCCTCCATCTTTTGTTGAATGAGTCTAGCCACTTGTTCATCCAGGTCAGCTGCGCCGGGGCCGGTATCTTATCCCACCACCTCGATCAAATCTCTTTGTTCTGGCAAGGGCGACTTTTCTACCCGTGCCGGCGGTGAGCGGTCTTCATCGTCACTGAGCGCATGAGATGCCTCTGCATTATGCCGCTTCATAGCCATGGCTTGGAGACTGTTTGTTTGTTGTTGTTTTGTGTCCTAGCTACATCTAAGGTCATATCAGGACGGGTAGCGACTTGTGACAGTGCGCACTCATGGTGACTTTATAGTGCTGTCCCACTAGGAAACCAGGCCGCCAGCACCATGACCTGGTATCCCACTCAGTCGCATTATCCTGACACTGAGCACACCAGTCCTTGCCCTATCCTAATAATGCCGAGCGCCTGGCTAGGAAGCGACAAGTATCAATTTTAAAGTCATTGGTTTGACTCGACCGGGACTCGAACCCACGACCCCATGATCTACCAGCATGGGAGACGGACACCCAAACTCATTCGGCCATCCCATCTGGTCGCTCGGAGACTGTGAGTGAAAACAAACCCAATGATTAGGCATTGTTTAGGGCTGAATATCAGACTGATAATTAGAGTATAATTATACTAGGTGTGTATTCTGGCATTAAAAGGGGTATTTTAACACAGGCGTTTGGCTAATAGACAGTCGCAGGATGACGGTATGGGAAACCAAATGATCCAAACGAGGGGTAGGGACCAGTTTAGCGGTACCCTCCCACTCTAAGTAGCTATAAACTTCTCCCACGTGTGGCTTTCTTCACCAACAAGTTGAAGAAAATATTATAGGACTCGGAGGTACGCCTCAACGAGAATAACAATAGGGGAATCTTAAAGAAACCCGGGGAAAAAATCCCTAGCGATGTAACTAGCTCCTGCCAAACATCTCGCCGTTCAGAAATCGGCGGCTTGATTAATAACCAAACAATGGATGCATTGTTCTATTGATCATATCAAATACGATCGAAACTAAGCTGTAAAACGGTAATAACTTATCGAAAAGTTTCAGAAAACTTTGTATGTGAATGCTAACATGAACTGAACCAATGTATCAAATTTGAAAGACCTGTGTGGTTTTGTAGTTAATGTAGAAAAACTGCCGGAGCTGCTCACAAAAGTCCTCCTGCTGTGAGCTGATTATGCTAATTGCTGGACCCGGATGTGCTTCCTTCTCCCTGGGCTACGAGTAGCCAGAGGCATAGTACCGAGCTAAAATATATATATATATAGATAAGAAACATAAATAGAATAAATAAAAGAAATTTACCCCTCACTCAATGAAGGTGACTTCTGGGCAGACTTCGCACCGGCTTTATTTCTGGCGAAGGAGAATAAAGTGACAAGAGCAGAGAGTGTTAAATGAGAGTAATTCTGCGGGCTGGAATAATTCGAGGAAGAAGGGGGGGCCTTGGCTCTATAGGTGAGGGGCTAAGCCATGTCGTCTTACTGAGTATAATTAGAAATGAGTTCCAATATCTGGTTGAGTGGGCGGGGGGAGGAGGTATGAAGGAAGGAGATAGAGTGGAGCCCCTTGGATTGTACTGCAGAACTAGTCACCAGGAAGGCGGCTATATCTGAGTAGCAGTAAACAGGATCCTGGTCATGGACCCACTGTGTGTGTGTGGGTGGGGTGGGGGGGTTGCAAATAAAGGGAACATCGAGTAAAACCAATGACTTATCAAATTGATACTTTTCGATTCCTAGTCTGGCGCTCGGCATTAATAGGATAGGGCAAGGACTGGTTAGTTCAGTGTCAGGCTAATGTGACTGAGTGGGAAATTGGATCACGGTGCCGGTGGCCTGATTTTCCAGATAAGGCAGCACTATAAAGTCACCATTAGTGTGAATTGTCACAAGTGGATACACATCCTGGTATGACCTTAGATGTTGCCAGGCCGGAAAACTCCACAACCTACCAACCAACCAAACGTCTATGTGGCGCATTGTCTGAGGTCAGTGCAGACTATTAAAATTGCACAAGCGACCCTAGGACATTCCCCATTGTAGAAAATAACTGTGTTTGACCCACAGCAAGTAATTAAGGGAAGGGCTTCAGTCCTGATGACTGTTGACATTCATTAGTGGATTAGATAAATGAATCAACAATCCCATCTGTCAGTGATCAGAGTTTATGAAGAATTGTAAAATCAGATTAACGCCAGAGTAATCAAGCATGGAGAACTAAGTCGGGACAGCTTGAAGACATGACAACTCAAAAACAAATACATAAAAATAAAACAAATTGACAAATAAATCCAAGAAAAATGAACAAAGAGAAATTATACATGTTCGCCAACTACACCTCTCAGGGCAGCTCATTATATTTAGTAATATCTTGCACTTACCTCATGTTCATGTTGATAATAGGATTATTTTAAATTTGTGAAAATCATCTGCTGTCTAGAACTGTTACCGAAAGCCCTAGAAAAACCCGGCCCTGAAGAAAAACCCAACATGTTCCGAAGAAGATGGAGATTTCATTTGATGTTAAAAGAGAGAAGCTATCTAGACAGTCAACAATATGGACGATCTTGGTGCGCTATAGAGGCAGGCGGCAAGAATTGACGCGGTTTGTAATCATTGTGGGAGTAATGCAAACAAATGGAAACATCGTGCCTAGAGCGGCACTCGAACCCACATTTCTGCCATTCCAGGGTAGTGTCCTATGCATTAGCCTAAGCACCTAAGCTCCCTGGTGCCATCAGTACCTACCTGTGTATGTTGCATTTCAACTGGGGGAAGTAATAAGTGCGATTCATTACATGAATAATTCTCTCCTTGGAAAACCCCGACCTTAGATGTTGCCAGGACGTAAAACCTCAAACCAACCATCCAGCTTGGAAAACTCATTTCACCTGGGTATTAAAGTCACTCGTCTGTCACACTGCAAGGCTCCTTCATCGTTAAAGCTGCATAATCCTATAAAAGCATCACAGTTTCTAACCCTAAACACTTAGAATGTAGATGCATTTGTTCCTAAATAACTTAGTATTAGATATTAATACATTTATTAACAGTTACTGTAGTTTTATACTCATGTGCTATAATGCATTGCTCAAAGATGGGTGGACAATGTCTGATCTATTTATCTGTAACAACAAAATAGGACTCCTCTATTGTTACGGTACCATGCCGACAGAAGGATATTCTAAAATCATGGTCCCGTGACAGCAGTCTGACAGTCTAGTACGTCCCGTGACAGCAGTCTGACAGTCTGGCATCATGGCACCATTGATATAGATTGGCAGTCTAGCATCACGGTACCATTCGCTTAGATCTGAAGTCTACAGTCAATGCCTACCCAAAATATCTCGGACGCCTGTATTGTTACGGTACCATGGTAACGGAAGGATATTCTAAAATCACAGTCCTTCGACAGCAGTATGGGAGTCTAGCATCACATATAGATCGGGAGGCTAGTGTCAGTCGGTTCCGTTCTTTTAGATCCAAAGTCTACAGCCAATGCCTACCCAAAATATCTAACCCTAACCCAGTCAATGCCTACCCAAAATACCTAACCCTAACCCACAGTCAATGCCGACCCCAAATATCTAACCCTAACCCAGTCAATGCCTACCCAAAATATCTAACGCTAACCCACACTCAATGCCTACCTAAAATATCTAACCCTAACCCAGTCAAAGCCTACCCAAAATATCTAATGCTAACCCACACTCAATGCCTACCTAAAATATCTAACCCTAACCCAGTCAATGCCTACCCAAAATATCTAACACTAACCCACACTCAATGCCTACCCCAAATATCTAAACCAAACCCACAGTCAAAGCCTACCCCAAATATCTAATCCTAACCCACAGTCAATGCCTTCCCCAAATATCTAACCCTAACCCACAGTCAATGCCTTCCCCAAATATCTAACCCTAACCCACAGTCAATGCCTACCCCAAATATCTAACCCTAACCCAGTCAATGCCTACCCAAATATCTAACCCTAACCCACAGTCAATGCCTACCCCAAATATCTAACCCTAACCCAGTAAATGCCTTCCCCAAATATCTAACCCTAACCCACAGGCAATGCCTACCCCAAATATCTAACCCTAACCCACAGTCAATGCCTACCCCAAATATCTAACCCTAACCCACAGTCAATGCCTTCCCCAAATATCTAACCCTAACCCAGTCAATGCCTTCCCCAAATATCTAACCCTAACCCAGTCAATGCCTTCCCCAAATATCTAACCCTAACCCACAGTCAATGCCTACCCCAAATATCTAACCCTAACCCACAGTCCATACCTACCCCAAATATCTAACCCTAACCCACAGTCAATGCCTTCCTCAAATATCTAACCCTAACCCACAGTCAATGCCTACCCCAAATATCTAACCCTAACCCAGTCAATGCCTTCCCCAAATATCTAACCCTAACCCAGTCAATGCCTACCCAAAATATCTAACCCTAACCCAGTCAATGCCTTCCCCAAATATCTAACCCTAATCCACAGTCAATGCCTACCCCAAATATCTAACCCTAACCCATAGTCAATGCCTACCCCAAATATCTAACTTTAACCCTAACCCTTAGTGGAACCGTATTTGTAGAATAATCGACTGTCGTCACGGTACTGTGACTATAGAATATCGCACTAGGGACACGGTACCGTGACAATAGTCACTCTGAAAAAGGAAATGTTTGTTCATAATATGGGTAATTCACAGCGTATGAAACCCCTAAATGGCTAGAGACGCATAGACTCTATCTATGCCTCTGCTAAGTCACAGACGCCACTGTCAGGGAGCAATGGCCGCCTCTCCCATGCCTCCCATTGGTTTCATCAAGTGCAATTTTCAACCGACCAATGAAACAACTCGCTCACTATCCTCCTGTACCTGAACCAGAATAATCAGGATCAGATTCAACTCCTCAATCAAGCCACCCAGCCACCGACACAACCTACACTCAAAAGACACTCAATAACGTCGAGTGTCAGATGAACGATATAACCTAAAGGGGCTGTCACATTAGGGTTTTTTGTGGGAGCGTATGGCGGCGTAAGCGCGTTATGTCATATACGTCGGTATACGCCACCATACGCTACGCATACGCCGATCCTCCAACAAGCCTGCTTCCTTGCTAAAAATGTTAAGCGTATGGCAGTGTATGGATCATACGCTGCTCATACGCTAGGCGTACGCTATGCATACGCCGGCATAGGTTACGCATAGGTTAGGGGTACGTTGGCATAGGTTGGGCGTATGCTGGATTGACACCCGCCGGGTGTCTCTTGCGTACCCCCAACGTTCTGTAAAAGTGGTGTCACACTACGGCGTATGGCGTTAGCGTATGGATTTTCGACCCATACGCCGTCATACGCTTCGCATACGCCGGCATACGCCGTCATACGCGCGTCCGTCCAAATTCTTTTTTAGCATGCTCAAAAGTTTTCAGCGTTTGGCGGCGTATGGCTCATACGTTGCTCATATGCTGCTCATACGCTTGACGTATGCTATGCGTACGCCGACATAGGTTACGCATAGGTTGGGCATATGCTGAACTTATCAATCACAACCGTCAAACCTCATCACAGTACGCTGCGCATAGGTTGGGATACGCTTTGAATACGCCGCCATAGGCTAGGGGTAGGTTAGGCATAGGTTAGGCATACACTGGGCATACGCTTCAGATGCCGCTGGGACCTCATGCATAGCGTATGACGGCGTATGTGTCGAAAACCGCATACGCCGGCATACGCTAACGCCATACGCCGTAATGTGACAGGGCCTTAATGAAAGGCCACTAACTTCAGACCTGGGTGGGGGTAGAGATCGAAATTACCGCCTTCTATCCGAACCCACATTAAATTGGGGCGCATTATAACGGAGCTTCACTGTACTTGATTCTCCAGCATTGTGAAATATGCAACTTTAACAGGTTTTTTGTTTGTTTCGCGTACACTGAGTGACAGGAGACTTCTAACTGGTGCGCATTCTCTAAAGTCAGCAGACCTGAGTTAGACGCACTGTCTTGCCCTTACACACTTTGTACAACAACCTTGTTTCCAGCCGCTATTCTTCAGACCAAGTTGCGTGACAAATGTCACTCGTCTGCTGTTCCCGACATGGACGCTAAATTGCACGTCAGACCATCACGTGGGTGGCTGTCCAAGCGTTTGGCTTAGTGTCAGTGCCTGCAACCCGCCCTGATCCGGCCCCCCCACCCTCATCAGGCCCGTAGAAAGAGTGTTAAAATTGGATTCACACAGTGCTAAATGTTTGTCTGTTGTTGTTTTACGTCCCAGCAACATCTAAGGTCATATCAGGATGGATACCTATATGGAATTCAAGGCTATTTCAAGGCTTATAGGAATTCAAGACTATTATCTTTTGGATTTCAGGGGAAAAAACAATTGCGAATGGCAATTTCGGACTAATTTAGATCAGTGGAGACATTTGAATGGAATTGAAGGCTTTTCAAAACTAATTACCCAAAATCGGTTATATTCAAGGTTTTTCATGACCTTGAAATGGTGGAAATGAAGTTCAAGACTTTCCAGACCCCGTACAGACTCTGCGTAGTGTTAAATGTTGGAGGCAGACAGTTTTAAACGTGGAGTGATATAGGAAAGGGTTCAATCCCAGGACCTGTCCTATAGGAAGTGGGAACTGTACCAGCAGGCCATCCCATCAGGTTATATATAAGATGTTCTGCGTCCTCCAAATTGTAATTACAGAATAATATTCTCACAGATATTATTCTCACATACATGCACACAAACAAGAAAACATCAAACTGAAATAAATTGCAAAAGTTCCGAGAGTACCAATATCTGGTTACATATTTACATCAGTAACTTAGGTTACTAGGTTACGAGGAACCTATTAGGCAGGAGGTACAAACTGAAGGTGTCAATACAAATATAATCCTATAAGGGGAGGCCGTGGTGTTCTCTGTGGCGGAGTGGTTAGAGTGTCTGACTTTTTTCTAGGTCGGATGCCTGATCTGAAGGTTGGTGGTTCGAGTCCCCGTGCCTCCCCCACCTCTGCCAATTTGGATTTCCACCGCTGTGTATAACTTACAGCGTCATCAAAGGCCGGTTGCTCTCATACCATGTCTATCTGGTGAGGGAGGTTAAAAATCCCTTAGGTCGGTAAAAGTGTAGGCCCGGGCTTTCTATCAACAAACTGGCCACAACAGGAGCATCTACATCGGTGCCCTGGGAATCAGCTATCTGATTGCAAATCCTGCTACCACCATCCACCACCGAGAGCACGCCCCACAAATAAAGATTGTACCTCTGCTCGAAGATACCTTGAGATAACTGGTGGAAGGACACAATGAAGAAGAAGAGGAAGCCACCATTACTGAATTAAAGGGGGTGGATATGGACTACTAGGTAGGCTAGTTTTGTACTATGACATCTCTCTTGCAGATCCTTGCTGAAGTGCTGTAATTCTAAAAACTTGTATCCTGTTATTTCAAGTTACATACTCTGATGGTTTTGAGTTTGTCTTTGAAAAGAAAAAGAGATCACAAGAAATATGGTCACAGCACTGCAGTTTGTCTCTCTTTACGATTGTTAGGAAATCTTTGGGTGGTCCAATTTCCTACTGGATCTTTGCATGGACTTCCTTGTTAGAAACATGGTTATTATATGAGATGTGTAGTACTTGCAGTAACACCTCATTTCCACATGCTTTTCTGCTCAAGGGGGAACCTCCCCCTGAATGTATTGGGTGTCAGTCCCCGCTGACACTCAAACACATTTTTACTAAGTTGAGTTGATTTTTTGGCCCTGCGCCAACAATTCTACACTGCAGACAGTATGCATGACCTTTTTACTAAAGTAAAACAAGAAAACACTTTTGCCTTTTTGAGGGCAGCTGGACTATACCACCTCATATAGTTTACTAAATAAATTCTATCAATTATTAATAAAACTTTTCTTTTTCTATGGGAATTTGTTTCCCCTGACCACAAATATATGATTGTGAGCTTTCTAATTTAATGAGTATCTATTGGCACATAATTGATTGTCTGCTTTTACATGTAAAAACGATGGTTTGAACAAAAAACAAACATTTCTCGCCGTGAATATGGCCTATGCTGCCAGCACGGCGAAAAGCAACCACCAATCAATCAATCAATCAACCTCATTTCCATGTTTTGTGTTCTTCTTTGGAGCTCTGTTATGAGGGTTCACAATTCACAAGCATACAAGAAGATGAATGTGACAAGGGAGCGCATCAGTCATATCTTGGAGCTGAGAGAAAACTTTTGTCAAAACAAACTGGCCTCAGCCTTGTCAATGCTGCTGTTGTCCGTGTTATCCGAGAGAGTATCTCAGGCATGGAATCCTCATCAGTTATAACTATTTGAAGCTTATGACTGTCACAAGCCTCTGTCCATTGACTTTGATTTCTGTAGTGATGCCATTGCTACTGTTTGTCATCAGCTTGTTCTTCGCACTGATCTAGCACCATGCAATGTTAGCGACCATCTGCCAGAGTACACAACTGACAATCCTATCTGAGAGTCGGTGTTTTTCGAAACTTGCCATAATAGACAACCTTGTTTGTTTGTTTCTTGTTTTACGTCCTAGCAACATCTAAGGTCATATCAGGATGGGTACCGACTTGTGACAGTGCGCACTCATGGCGACTTTATAGTGCTGCCCCACTGGGACACCAGGCCACCAGCACCATGACCTGATATCCCACTCAGTCACATTATCCTGATACTGAGCCAACCAGTCCTTGCCCTATCCTAATAATGCCGAGCGCCTGGCTAGGAAGCGACAAGTATACATTTTTAAGTCATTAGTTTGACTCGACCAGGGTCCGAACCCACAATCCCACGGTCTAGCAACACGGGAGATGGACGCTCTAACTCATTCGGCCATCCCATCTGGTCTAATAGACAATCTTACCACGGGGGGAGTTTGTTAGCTTTAGAGAGTTCGCTATAATTAGCTTACTTAAAATCTGGACATTGCACACTTAAATTGTCTTAATCTTGTTCAATTCTATCACATTATTTCAATACACAAGTCTCAATTTGACATAAACTGCCTATATTGGGAGTTTGACCCTTGAAGAAAATGCTCTAATGATAATACTAATAACGATATTTTCAGTATATACATGAAACAGTAATTTTGTGTTGTGTCAGCAACAAAGACACACATAGAATATTATCGTATTTTCACGCCATGTTGACAACAAAGACATACATAGAATCATTGGCGAATTTACATATAAGCTGAGTTAGCTGGAGCCTGGGGGTCTCATAATCTAGGAGGGAATTGGCCTCCTGTCAAAAGAAAAAAAAAGAAGAAATTTTATCATTAATTCTATTTCATTTGTAAGAAGAAAAATCAGGGGTGTACATAAGCCAAAATAATGTATAAGCATAAATGCAACATTGAGAAACACATTGGTGGGAGCGTCGAATGTACATGGTGACATGCCCTTGATATTTCTGGTGGGAATCTGCTATTAAATTTGGGTACCACAATCTTCTAGCCCACTGCCTCCACTTGATTTAATTCAGCACTGCATATACTACTATGTTTTCTATGACAATTGCGTTAATTAATTTCTTTTTTAATTAAATAAAAACAACATTCAACACCTTTTATGCCACATTATAATAACATATTATGCGATGATCAAAATGTGTATAAAAAGCAATATAATATGTACACACACAAATACCTGGGGAATAAATTGTGTTAATAACTAAAAGACATGGGTAGCATTAAGACAAGTCTACTAACACATTAACAGTAGCATTAAGCAGAAGTTCAAAGGTCATCTGTCATATATCTGATTGGTAGGCTGAAAGTAGCATTAGAAGAGAATTATTCTGTATTGTATTTTGAAAACAAATGTAAATAATTAATAGTGAATGGATAGTATATTTACAACAGAATATATCATTTGCACCCAAAATACCAGTAAAATAAAATGCGAAAATAAAGCTATCATTTTGGCCTTGCATTACACCTGTCCCCACATTCATTTTTCCACAGATTTATGACAATATACCAGACACATTTATCATTACATGCTCCCAAAATCCATGATTAGAGACACTAAAAAAGGAAAGTCAAATTAAAAGGAAACCAAAGGAAAAGGAAACCAATTGTAATTGATTGCTAGACGTATTTTGTTCACCTCAATGCAGATATTTTACAACAGGATAAGAGTTGGCCATAACAAACTATCCAATCAGATACAAGAAAGATGGTCTTTAATTTAAGGTGTCAGGGGTTCTAAGCTATGTATATAGTTTCTCAACTATATCTAGGGTTTCTCAACCATATCTAGGGTTTCTCAGGTACATCTACAGCTTCTCAACTATCTGTATGCAGTCAGGTACCTATCAGTAAACTTGACGGTGATCTTAGGTGATCTGATGCTCTTCGACTCGGTGTGAACCATTTTGGGGCTACAATGCAGATAACACATACAAAATAATATAATGTAAGCAACGAAATGAAACTGCATAGCATACATAAATAAGGTGAGCAACGAAAGGAAACCAACTGAGAATGAAGCGAACACAGCGCACAACTGTGTTTATGTATGTGTCGCATAATGCATTATGCTAATATAAATAACATAGAGAAGTGTATGTATTTATTAATATTGTATGGAAGCCATTAACCAACGCTGACTTGACATAATCTTTTCGCAGGTTGGGGCGACTGTGGCACCACTCACGGCTGATCTTGTAACTGACCACTCAGTCACATTATCCTGATACTGAGCTAACCAGTCCTTGCCCTATCCTATTAAGGCCGAGTGCCAAGCAACCTACTGACAAGCATAAATTTTGTAAGTCATTTGTTTGACTCGAATAGGATTCAAATTCCCGACCTTCCACACCGGCTATTCGGCCACTGCGTCCAGTCCTTCTGATCCTGACGCGGGTCTACGACAGCACACACCACACTCACCTTTCTGTCGGGGCTCGGGCCGAGTCGACCTTGTCCTCGAACTCCTTGATCATGGAGGCGACGATCGGGGCATGGTCCGGGGCCAGCCCGGCCATGTCGGCGTGCAGGGCCCGCAGTCCGGGCAGCATCGACTCGCGGATCAGCTGGTCACCGATGACTGACCCACGGTTAAGGCTTCAAACAGGTGTACCTGCTTGGTTGGTTGTTGACGTTTTACGTCCTGGCAACATGTAAGGTCATATCAGGATGGATCCCGACTTGTGACAGTGTACACTCATGATGACTTTATAGTGCTGCCCCACTAGGAAATCAGACCGCCAGCACCATGACCCGATATCCCACTGAGTCACATTATCCTGACACTGAGCTAACCAGTCCTTGCTCCATCCTATTAATGACAAGCACAAAGCTAGGAAGCGACAAGTATCAATTTGATAAGTCATAGGTTTGACTCGACTGGGAACCAAACTCCCGATCTACTACGCACCAGGCTCGCGCTCTACCGATTCAGACATCGCGCCCCGTAACAGGTGTACCTGCACACCATCTTGGGTGACAGTCCGATGAAAAGCATCGGTCGCAATGCTCGTCTTGTGTTTAATTCAAAAGGAATGACACCCCTGCCCCCCCCCCCCCCCACTCCTTGCCGCCTGCTCATGGACACCAGCTTTTTCACACCCTGTGTCGGTCGCTTCCCCCATTATAGGGGGCCCGTCACTGTCCGTCAGCACTTCACTGCAAGCCAACACAGCGACCACATGTCCAGTTTCCGCCACCCACCACCCTTTCTTCTTGTACTTAAACACTTTACCTGCGTTACTTGTTAAGCCGGGCCCAGACCTGTCTGACCACCTATTCTGTAAATACACCTTCTTGTACCAGCACTTTTTTGTTGAGTCATTCTTTATTGAATCCCATTTTCTAAACCAAGAAGCTTATCTTGTGTGTTTGTTGGAGTTTTACGTTATAGCAACGTGTATGTTCATTTGATCCAATATATCCAACTTAAAGTTGCATGGTCCGATGACGTCTTAATTTTTATTTTATTTTTTAGATAAATATATCAAACTGATCATTATAACTTACTAATCATTAGTCCGGAGTAATATTGAGGAAAAATGGCTTGTTTTGAAGCAATTGGAGCTAAAAGAACTCAAAATACTTTCGACAAGTTTCCCAAAAGTGCTCTCGTTATGAAGCGTATCGACGTCTCGCGATGACCACGTGATGTGGAATGACCTAAATAAAATATAGCCTGGGTACCTTTTTTTTCTACTGATGGCACCATGATTTGTTTCTTGGCATGTGATGTGGGCTGACCTAATGATTATCAAATGTATTGTTCCCGGATAATAATATACATAATTATTACATCACTCTTATTCAGATCTGTAACAATTATTCCATACAAAATTCCATGCAACTTTATATCAACCCAGGCTATGGTGCCAGCAATACTACTACTGGACATCCTGGAACCTGACTAGGTACTTGGAATGAGGGTCAAGGCTACTGAGGCCACAAGATTGACCTAATTGATTAATGGCTTCCTTGTGTGATGGGTTTCTCAAAGTAGGATGAGGTAGTAAATTCACTGATTATTCTATATATGCTGTCCCAAATCGCTTGTTAATGCACCAATATCTAAGATGGATATATATATATAATCAAATTAAGGTACATGTTTTGGTTTTGAAAAATAAATATTTCATCAGACCATGCAACTTTAAATACGGGTGCACTTATTAAACATTTGTGGCTGCCTACTAAGTCAACTTTGTTAGGACCCGTTACTGCTTATTTAAATGCTGTCGAGTATTTCTGTGTAATTTTGCATGTTTTACTTCAAATATCTCAAAGGTTAGCTATTTATAATAGAATTTATATCAAACCTTTTTGTCCGTGACAGTATATTTATACTCCCCATAACGGTTAAGTCTAATGACTTGTTTTCACCACTGGAGAGTCGTGGCTCCCTTTAATTTATCACTTACTGTCAGTTGTGAAGCTATCTAAAGCAAAGTAGATCAAGATCGACAGTAAAGATTATACCGACCCACCCTCTGGGGAGGCTAAGGACTAACATGTGTACATATATGCATAAACAATACCTGTACTCATAGAGGTGGAAGATGAAATCACAAAAATCCAGCAAATGGAAACGGAAATAGCCCTATATGGGCCCCACCATTTGTAAACTCGTGTTGAATAACAGAATAATCAAAATCCAGCAAACGGAAACGGAAATCGCTCGTCGAACTTCGGTATGCAGCAAGCAGGGTGGACGACAGCGATTGGTTAATAATATAGTCGAGAATAAAACAAATGCTCACTGCCATTGAATTTACCGATACATGCAGTGTAAACCTTGATTATATTCAAAATTAATAGAAATAAAGAATAATTTGGCATAAACATGGATGCACAAATGCAATATTAATAGTTTATTCTGTGGAAACGACGGCCGTATTCGATTATCATGACTGCGACTCGGATTATCCGACTTGGTAGAATTTCAAATCGAACACCGCGAGTGGAGTAAAAAATACACGCGCAATCATAAAATACTTTGCTGTAGTTATATTGGGGGGTCGGACCTAAGCATAGCTTATTCATAGCTAGATATCTACTAGTACTCTACTAGCCTCAATGACCAGTTCTATACTAGAATGAAAACGATACATTTGGACCCACTCTCATACTGTCCTCACACAGGCCAGGCAGAGACTGAGCGCACCGGAAATGGTTGCATGCCGGATATTGCGCATGCGCCCTCCCGCCATGGGAAGTATAATTTCTGTCACTGTTAGCCATAACAGTGTGCAGATTTACCACTGCCAAGAACTGTGCTGTGTTTCCAATAACTGTCCCACCCTCCCCTCCTCCCGTGCTTCCTGTCCCCCCACCCCGACCCATTCCACCCTCCCCGCCACACCTCCTACCCCCGCCGCTACTCCCCACCCCGTCCCTCCCCTCCACCCTTCTTCTCCCAGCCACCCCTTCCCTCCCCCTGCCTCCCTCCCACTCCTCTCTTTCCTTCCTTCCCTCCCCCTCCCCTCCCTCATTCGCCCGGCCCGTCCCACCACCCCTCCCCAGCACCGCTACCACCCATATGTGAGCATAGCAGTGTAGCACAGGAGAACCAATAAACTCTTTGTACCTGCTCTTCCTTGTCGTGTCATTTCTTACACTAGCTACAGAATCAAAGCCTGGTATTAACGTGCAGCGCGACCAGACCCCACATGGCAACAACGGCGGTACGTAACAATGGTGACCCTGCTTGGCAACGGCGGCCCTGATTGGCAACAGTCACCTTATATGGCAACATCCTCCTTCATGGCCACCTTGCATGGCAACATCCTGCTTACATGGTAATGACTACCTTGCATGGCAACGTCCTCCTTGCATGGCGATGGTCGCATTGCATTGCGACAATCACCTTGCATGGCAATGGCTACCTTGCATGGCAACGGCTGCATTGCATGGTAATAACCGCCTTGCATAGCAACGGCTATCCAGCATGACAACACCCACATTGCATGGCTACAGCCACATTGTACGGTAAAGGCGACTCTGTATGGAAACGGCGGCGCTGGATGGCAAAGCCCACATTGCATGGCAACAGCAGCCTTGTATTGCAACGGCAGCCTTGTATGGAAACTGTGGCTCAGTATGGAAACGGCGTCCGTGTATAGCAATGCCTACATTGCATGGAAATAGCAGCCTTGTATGGCAATGGCGGCCTTGTGTGGCAATGGCGGCCTTGTATGGAAACCGCGTCCCTGCTTGGCAAGGCGTGCGTGCTTGGCAACGGCAATGGTGTGATTCTCGGCCAACTGCCCGCATCACTCAGCTCCGGCTGCAGGTGATTACCTCACAGAGATCAATCTGTCTTCAAGGTACACCGGCTTAAAGGCGGACTCTCAGTGGCAGCCTGAACTGCAATTCAGAGACGGGGCGGCCTACTTGAGTGGGTCACGTGACACTGTCTCGAGCGTTGATGTTAATAGACGCGTCCTGTTCTCACTTGTCATATATCGGAGATTACACAGTGAGTTAGTCACACAATGCGGATGTGATCATGTCGTTAGTTGCTACAGTGAATGATAATTGGCTCTACCGGGCTTTGTCAATTTAATTGAAATTATGTAGAACCATGTTTTATCACCATTAGGCAACAAATCATGTGGTTTCAGATCATGTACTTTATAGCCTAGCAACATTTGAGGTTCTATCGGATGCATAGCGCCTTGCGATAATACACACTCAGTGTCTTGCTGGTTTGTTTGTTTGTTGTTGTTTTACGTCCTAGCAACATCTGAGGTGGTGATTTCCTACTGGGATACTGTGCCAGCTATACCATGATCCAATATCCTACTCTGTCACATTATCACCAATATACTGAAGCTGGTCCTTTTGTCACCACCAAAATATTATATTCCAATTTCAGAATTGTGTCTGATTTGGCGCTGAGCGACAAAAGCACCACCAAACTTGACCCGCTTCCCCTTGTGGAGCAGCTTGCCCAATCGCCGCTCCTGATTGGTTGCCACCTTTCGCGTTGTTCTGCCCATCACCCGCTAGACAGTGGTCCCGGTGTCACTCCCTCGATAGCTGGTGACCCACGTGAACTCACCACTCACCCACTACTAGGCTCTAGTTTATATTGCTTCACATAGCTGCTCAGACTTAACCCAGGTCCTCCCATTGTCCAACTTAAATAAACACACGTTACCCGCACTACCATCTTTCCTGTCATTTCTACAGGACGCGGTGGCCGAATCGGTAGAGCGCGGGCTTCGTGTGTGGGAGATCGGAAGTTTAGTTCCCAGTCGAGTCAAACCGATGACTTATCAAATTGATACTTGTCGCTTTCTAGCCAGGCGCTCGGCATCATTAGGATAGGGCAAGGACTGGTTGGTTCAGTGTCAAGATAATGTAATTGAGTGGGATATGAGGTCATGGTGCTGGTGGCCTGGTCTCCCAGTGGGGCAGCACTATGAAATCTCTATGAGTGTGGACTGTCACAAGTCAGTACCCGTCCTGATATGACCTTAGATGTTGCCAGGACGTAAAACGTCAACAACGAACCAACCCTTCTCCAACTTAACTAAATACTAGTGTCTTCCTTGTCATACCTTCAGCGAATCAATGTAGCCTCAGGGCATCTCTATTTGTTCTTACCAAAACAGTGTCGGCAGAAGGGCCATATTCACGCAACAAAGTTAGCGGTAATTATTCTATCAGTTTTGTTAATCACACTTATATAGTTACTTTGAAATTTACACGAAAATCTGAAACGGTCCGATTTGGGTCAAATGACAGCAAAAAAGATCTCCGATGCAATTTTGAAGTGGTTAAATTTGTGTCAAACGACAGCGAAATTTGACTCACCAAACGGAACTAAAATTACAGAACTTAATACACACAAAAAAACTAAGAAGGAAGACGCAGAGGCAAACAACCCTTTCCCAAACAGGGTAGAGAGCTCACTCAAGTGGTCTCCCAGCACAGAGAATAAATGCACACAGAACATCCCATGTTGTTAACAGCAATTGGTCTAGCTTAAGCCAGCTCATGAACACACGCCGCCGAAGTTTTATATTTTATGCTTCCATCACATATTTCATTACTTTTAAAATGAATCTTTTTTCTTCTTGTTCTTCTATTTCTTTTGGCGGGGGGTCAATTCTATTTTATTTTATTCATGAATAAAGTTATTTTTTTCAGCGCTGATGCACTAGTCTTTCCGGCCATGTGACATCACAGTTATATACACTTTGTATTTCTTATATATACATCAGGATAGGGCTATTTTCCGTTCCAACCAGTGGTCCACTACTGGTTCATCAAAAACTGTAGTATGTGCTGTCCTGTTTGTGAGAAAGTGCATATAAAAGACCCCTTGCTGCTTATCGGTAAGAGTAGCCTATGTGGCGGGAGCAGGTTTCCTCCAAAGAAATGTCAGAATGACCAAATGTTTGACGTCCAATAGCCGATGATATGAAAATAAATGTGCTCTAGAGGCATCGTTAAACAAAACAAGCTTATTATTATTTCATTCAACATTCTTTCAGGTTAGGCCTTGAACCTTGAATTATCAAATTCCATGACTTTACATGCTCGTTCTCACTTTGCAAATCACCAAACCTACTAGATCTACACCCACACCCAAACAACCTTCTCAATCGAGGCTGACAACGCGAGCCTAATTAGGAAGGTGGCCTTAGCAACAACAGGCCAGGGGCAACAGGAGAGGAGACAGTAGGCGCGTCAGACTCACACTGAGCTGGAGACCCGGAAGTGGTAGTCACAACTAACTGACCTGGAAGTGGGACTCACAATTAACTGCCCCCCAGCGCCGACATTTAAGTGGTCAATTTCTGATGTCCTCACGTCCCAATATGGGCATCAAACTGCCCGCTCTAACGTGAACACTGTACTACAGATGGACTATTGCATAAATATTGAGATGTAATTTACAGTATTGACTTCTTCATGATGATGATGATGATGATGAGAATTGCTAACATGCTTAATACACAGAGGCAATAGTAATTATTTAACTCACCATCAATAAAAGAAAGAATTAATTATCAGCATCGTAACGTGGAAACTAAATATGTGGTGGCAAGTTTTAGAGAATGGCCCAGATACGCGACTGACTGCAATGCACACCAGAACATTTGAATCTAACCAATGAAACTAACTGTCAATGTGCACCAACACCAGGGCCGCGTTCAGGGTCCGTCTCGGAGGAGCCTGTGACGTCACACTAGTCTGAACCACAAAGGCAGTTTCTTGTCTCGAAAATGGCTGCCCCCATAGATGGTGGCCATTTGCAATCGAAATGCTGTGCTCTGATTGGATGAAACCACTGCATGCGGCGGCCATTTTCGAGGCGCTTTTTGTCTCCTGATTGAAAAGGGAGGCATTGCCGAGACGTTGCCGAGACGCACCCTGAACGGATTTAAGCCAAAAAGCATCGCCGAGACGTCGCCGAGGCACCTCCGGAACGGACCCTGAACGCGGCCCAGGCAAGCTATTTGTGCAGCTGACTTCTAACTTCTACAGTGCAACGCATCATCAATATCGAAATAACTGTAGTAGTCCATTCATGAGCCTCAACACCACGCGGTGTTGGCAAGGACTTCACTGCTCACTGCCACCCGTTTATGGCGACAGGGGACAGGAAGCTAGCCAGAGGGTGGGTCCCTCGGCGAACCGCCTCCCTACTGCGACTAGCTAGCAGCTTCCCCTATCTTGAGAGGTTTTTTGTTGTTTTTTTTAATTATTTTTTTTGGTAAAGTATTTATTCATCTGAATATGACATTTGTCAGCGCCGGAGCACTGGTCTTCCGGCCATCTTACTATTGGAATTGAAATTCTAAATAATCTAAGTTCGGTCAGTGCTGTATTAGTCACAGCACCGATCCTGAAGAATTAAGGGAGTGGCTCCTGCTGTATAATGTACAGCACCAGTCACTGCGGTTTGTGCGATCTGGCTGGTCAGGGGAGGATCACTTGATTCCGTGACGCCGCACTGGGCTGAGGATAGAAATAAACCTTGGAAGCATAAATTTCTTCTTTTCATGTTCTCTCTCTGTGTTGCGTCATAACTCATATATCAGTTCAGGGTGACACGTTGCCACACGTGGCCTATCACATAAGTATCGATGAACATCATCACATTCTCACTCGCTACAGTCTATTCATCATTAAAATGATTTCTTTTAAATAATTGCCAGCAAATACTGCAAGAAGAGTGCTCGGAGGTGAAGGTCATTCAATTGTGAGTAGGCAGATACCTTTCTTTCTTTTATCGCCGGCGCTACGCCGGGTACCTCCGACGCCAGTGATGTTTTCAGGGTATGCAGGTACCGGGGAGCGCCGGGGGTGGCGCCACCAGTCGCGAACATGGAGGAGGCAGTATAGTGTAATACTAATAATAATTAGCACACGATAATAATAATAATAATGACTTAATTCCCTTCTGCGCCTTTATACTCGCATAATGCGTTATACATCACATATAGCAGAAGGTGGACTGGACAGACAGGCTACCAAAGCAGATCCTCTATTCTCAACTGTCTTCTGGTTACAGAAAGAGAGGGCGCCCTCATCTCCAGTTCAAGGATACCATCAAGAGAAACCTGAAGCTGAGAGACATTAAGACTGACTCATGGACGCAACTCTCACAGCAGAGAGCTAAATGGAGAGCGGCAGTCAAGTAATGAAAGCAGTCTTTGTCGCATCGCGACCGACAGCATGATGATGATGATGATGATGATGATGAGCAGAAGGTACCAGTCTAGTCGGTGTCTCAGTTAAGGACAGTCAAATGTAGGACATGCGCGAATCTAATAACAAACCACGTGATCTGACAGTGACGCGTGACTACGTGACCTGCAGTTACCTAATGCCAGAAACAGCTATGTGGTTCAAATGCAAATTATAGTGTATTAAATGGGCGATGGTGGCGCCAGTGTCGAGATACACTGCAAATGTGGGGATACACACTGGTTATAGTCGTTTTTTATATTGACATGAATTATACAGCTTAACTATATATACTATACTAACCTACACTTATTATTATTATTCCTCCATATGCGCCGTGGTGGAGTGCCCTCCCCCCTGCTGCTCCCAGCTCTCGGGGTAATCTATTCGGGTACCCCCCCCCCCCCCACCCCTTTCCGCCGCACTACAAAGGGTATATCAGCACAAGTGCTGGCCCGTGACAATGCGTGCTCCTGATAGCTTTATAACGCAACCCCAATATGAGGTGATATACTGCCGTAACAATGATGTAATAGCCTACTTAAGCTAAGATTCCATATATGCGGCATGCGAATGCGGTATGCGCCATAGATACCCGTGCCGACCTCCAATAGTCGATGTCTTCATTTTGTGTTTTCGTGTTGCTAAACAAATCAAAAAAAATAATAGAAACCCAATCCATTTTTTTAGGTCTTTGCTCCAAATTTGTGAAAGAAAGTCAAAGTTACTATTGTTTTCTATGGCAAACGCAGCAGCATTCGCATTCGCACTCGCATTCGCACCGTCCATGGGTCGATCCATTTGCCGCATTCGTATTCGCGTTCGCATTCGGACTTATGGAAGCACGACTATGCCTTTACATGCTTTTCGATTTTTTGCCGCATTCGCATACTGCGTATATGGAATCTTAGCTTACGTCATATTAGTCAGGCTGCTTAGCAAGAATATGGGGACACGCCGGATAACAGCACCACTGCCAGAGGGCAGACTGGTGGTGGAAATCGTCTATTAGTAGGATACCTTTCCCACAGAGAGATACTGCACAGTGAGCTGCTATCCACGACACTAGTTCTTCCAACTGTTGTCAGAGCGCGGGCTGGTAATGGGAATTGTCTATTCTCCATATTCCAACATTTTTCAATTGCGACATTATTTCACAATACTAATTCGGAGCTAAGAGTTTTGGGTTGTTTCTTAAATGCAGGAGAGGATATGCAATTAAAAAACCATAAGCAATAAATAACCAATAATAAGCACACATTAATGATCTATAAAGGTTTAGCATACCCAAGCCCAACCAGCACCAACACCAACACCCACATCCCAAACACACACACACCGTCCCCTCTCTGTCCCGTTATCTCTCATCCCCTGAGTGGGGTACAGACGAGATAATCATGTCAGAGAGGATGATTGCCACTCAGATTGCTGGTTCCGGAGTTATGTAATTATAGCAGAAGAGGCACCCTGTCACTATCAGGTCAATGGAGAGCAGCGATATCTGCTGTCTACCACTCTGCCCGGCTTCCCATAGTCAAACCGTGTCCATTTTCCATTGGGAGATGGGTTGGGGAAGTGACCAGTTAAACACTGCCAAAGTCAAACTGAATATATGTAGTAGTCCCTAATGAGTCCCACTACCAAGCACTGGCGGTCTCGACCTCGCTGACCTTTGCTCGTCAGAAGCATCGGAAGGTGGCAGCACGCCAGCAAGGGTAGTGGTCCTGGTGGGGGGAAATGTTCCACTCGTTCCATCTGTTTGCCGTCCCCCAAAACCACCGCCCATTGGAGGTTACATGTGACCCAGTTGGGAAGACCCGCCAGTTGGGAAGACCCGCCAGTTAAGCTAGTGACATCTATCGGCAGAATCTGGAACCACTCTATTCGGATACTTTCCAGCTTAACTGGCAGGGTGGGGTGTATCGGTTTTGAGTATTTGTAATGTGTTCGATTTATTAGGTTGACCATTATAAGCTACTCTGTTCCACCTTGGATTAACTCTTATGACACATAGCTAAGTTTGGATATTTTTTCAAATGGTTGATATAAAAGCAGGCTTATTAATTTCAGTGTGCGCATCGACAATTCTTTAGTTGAAGGTGTCAGTTAAGCTAGTGACACCTATCGGCAGAATCTGGAACCACTCTATTCAGGTACTTTCCCCTTAACTGGCGGGGTGTGTCCTGCAAGGTTATTTCTGATATGATTAGTTGATTAAGCGGGGGGAAATTTCAATCGCTGACAATTGGTCTTCCTCATTCCACTGCTCGTTGCCCTATCCTACTCCTAGTAATGCTGAATGCAGCAACAAGGACAATCTTTTTTAAGTTGGTTGGTTGTTGGAGTTTTACATCCTGGCAACAAGTAAGGTCATAGCAGGACGAGTACCGACTTGTGACAGTGCGCACTCTTAACTGGCGTTTATAGTGCTGCCCCACAGGGAGACCAGGCCGCTAGCACCATGACCTGATATCCCACTTAGTCACATAATGCTGACACTGATCCAACCAGCCAATTTTTTAAGCCATTGGTTTGCGTAGTGTATGCAGGTATTGCAGGTATTGCAATACCTCAGGGAGTTTGACGCCCCTGCCCTGCAGAGTTGTAAACCACTGCCTTGTTGTAAAGGTTCTTGACAGAACCGAAGGCTAAGGGAGCAAACCCTAAACAGAAAACCATGTCACTGTGGCAGCATTAAGGGCGGTTGATGTATGTAACTGCCAACATCTCCCGACCAGCCACTGCAGGGACAAATAGTTTTGCACCTGTCTTGACATGTTCTTGCCGGTGTGAAACCTCTATTTGCTCCCTGAGAGAGTGCCGCTGGTAACTTGCAAAAGCCAGCAGCACTTCAACACTTTTGCAGGCAGCTTTCATGAAATGTACAACCGCACTGAGCTAAATGGAGAGCGGCAGTCAAGTAATGAAAGCAGTCTTTGTCGCATCGCGACCGACAGCATGATGATGATGATGATGGTTTGCGTAGGTCAGGGTTCGAACCTGTGGGTTCATATAACTAACTGCTGTAAGCGCATCTTTGGGGCTCAGTTCCCAATTCCCATTGTTCCCATTGTCCTAAAATTATTCTGCATATTTTTCGTTAAAATTACCAGAATGCACCATTTTGTATCACTTTTTTTCTTCAAAATGTTCCGGGCCCCCCTGTGGGAGGCAGCAAAGTTTAAAAGGAAATGAACAAGCAAAGCGGTGATCAAATCAAGTCCATTCTGGAAAGTTAAATCTTATCAGCTATTGTTTGTTGAGGTTTTACATCCTGGTTATATCAGGACAGGTACCGACTTCTGACAGTGAACACTCCTGACGACTTTATAGTGTGTGACAGTGCGCACTCATGGTGAGTTTATAGTGTGACAGTACAGTTTGTTTGTTTGTTGTTGTTTTACGTCCTAGCAACACATTCATGGTGACTTAATAGTGCTGTACCACTGGGAGATCAGGATGCTGGAACAATGACTTGATATCCCACTCAGTCACATTATTCTGATACTAATCCTTGACCAATACTAGTCCTTGACCAATCCTAGTAATGCTGAGCGCCAGGCTAGGTAGCGACAAGCATACATTTTGTACATCATTGATTTAACTCGATCGGTATTCAAACTCCAAACCTTCCGCACGAGAATTCTGCGCTCTACCGATTTGGTCACCACGTCCGGTCTCTTAAAGGAGATGGAACAATCAAGGCGGAAGACAGAAGAGAAAGAAGAGAGGACAGGAGAGGACAGGGACCAGCTGAAGACAGCAACTGATGCTTGTCTTGTTCACATTCACTCAGCCGTATCGCCGGCCTACATAGGTGCGGGACACCGTCTGCAAATGGATGGTAGATGGAGGTTCGAATCCTGAATCGGGAGAGTTTTGAAATACAGCGATGTCTCCAAGACGTCGATGACCTATTTATCTCAGCATTGCTGATTTCTTAGTAAAACCCACACATAGTGCGGAGTTGCATTTCACTAATACTTCATCGAGCTTATTACAAAATGACACAAAATAAAGAAAGAAATAAAGTGAATGAAAAAAAGTACTTACTTAATGGATGCTGGTGCCTTAGGAGAATTCCAGAGCTTACAAAATAAAACGTAAAGTAAATTTATAAATCTCCCTCCCACCAGCCCGCCTCACGACATCCCTAAAAGGCCCTGTCACACTATGACGTATGGTGCCTGCGTGTGCGTAACGTGTTGAAATAAATTTCAAATCAAAATAGGTTGCATACGCCAAACCTTTCGTGCTGCAAGGGATAAAAATGGGCTACACACAACGTACGTAACATATGCAGAACGTATCTCTGACCTATTGAGAACGTTCATGTGCCTCATAAAACGTTCGCAAAACGTTTGCATATGCTGACGGTATACTGACCAACGTTACGTACATTACTCCATCGCTAGAAGTATGGCGTATACATTAAGTACGCTGGAGATACGGCAGGCATACCTTCAAAGTACATTTGGAGTACGTTATGCATCCGTTGGCAGTACGCGGACTGTACATTCCCAACAGGCTGACGTTGGCAGCAACGCGCTCCCAACGTACACCAACGTATCTCGAATGTACACGGAGTGTATGTTCAACGTACGAGGCACACGTCGACATACGTTGACAATTTTGAACATGCACAACAATTTGTTAGCGGCTTGACGCACGCCAAGGTAAGACGACCTATGACGCCGTATCCCGAGCGTTCCCTACGTATGCCCAACATATACATAACCTATGACGCCATATCCCGATGTGTTGGTCGAAAACCGCATACGTCGGCATACGCTAAGGCCATACGTCGTAGTGTGACAGCCCCTTAAGACAACACATACAGTTCTACTGTACAAAGTTTAACAAGATGCATGCTTGCCACCACCCTGCCGTGGCGCTCAGCATACGGCTGTCTGTCATTTTTACATATCAAATATCAGGACTTTCCAGGAATTCCAAGGACCTCTCAGTGCAAAAAGAAGTTGATTAAATTAAAGTACCCCGAAACACGGCCGAATTCGTCGTCGATTCACTGTGTAATATGTGATGTGTAAATAAGCATAACAATATCAATGAACATATGTATAGGTTTAATATAAAAATCAAGCTTCAGGAAAACAAACACAAAAATCACTTTAAATACAAAACATAATATATTCTTGATTTTCCATTTTTGCAGGACCATCAAGGATCTTTAAGCCAAATTCCAGGACTTTCGAGGGCTGAAATTCTCAATCATCACATTCCCTAACTTTCCAGGTTTTCAAGGACGTACGAACCCTGTGGCTGGCTGGCTCAGTACCAGGATAATCTTGCTCACTAGGATATCAAAGACATAGTGCCCATCGGCCTGGTATCCCAAATTGGGGCAACACTAGAAAGTCGCTGTGCATCCGCGTGTGCTATTGTGCCACAAGTCGATACACAGCCTGTTCTAACATGACCTTATATGTTGCCAGGACGCAATACACCGGGATGGCTTCATGTTCCCCGCTGAGTAGTTACTACTTCGGCCGGCAGGTGGCAGCTGTGTCGACCACTGAACCACTTCGCTGGGAGCGGGACGCGGTATTAGACATCCGATATGGTGTCCAACCTATGTGTCTACACACTGTCGAAAACCGCAGTCACACTACGGCTTGCGACCACTTTGCGATAACTTCGAACCAAAGAACCCATAGTCACCGGCGACCTCCTTGCGACCAAAGTAACCTATGAAAATGGTCACCAATCTCGTGGTGACAATTTTGGTCGCCGTCCTTTGCGCAACCATTTTGGTTACAAGGAGGTTTTTTTGTGCATCAGCTGCAACCTCCTTTCGATCAAAATAGTCGCAAGTAGGTCGGCGACCACTGAGGACCACTTTACAACCACTTTGTGATACCCCAGTCACACGAGCCCTGCGTTCGCTAACGATCGATTCGCGACGTCAAAACCTCCTCCTTGCGCCCTCCTTACGCCCACATTGAGTCCTGGCGCCGCGAAATCGCCTGAAATCGCCAACCTCCCGGCGCCCATTTCGGAAATTTTGGGCGCAAGGAGGTTGCTGCTGCTGCACGTGCAACCTCCTTGCGCCCTGTTCCGGCGGCGCCATTCAAAATGGTTGGCGCCCTGGCGCCGCCCTGGGTTGGCGAATTGCCATTGGATACTGCAGTCACCATGTGGTCGGCGCCGACATGGCACCGACATGGCGCCTACAACGTATTTGAATCACTGTATCGAATGGAACGCTGGGTGGTTGGCGTCCTTTTGGGCGTAGGGAGGTTGGCGGCGAACGCTGCCTCTCGTGTGACTGGGGTATAACTTGGCCTTTTTTGTTGTCGCAAAGTGGTCGCAAGTATTGCAAGCAGTCGCATAACTTGGGTAATAGGCGGACAGCAAGCCAGACTGGCGTCCGTGTAGAAGGGCCACCCGCCCGGCTGTGCAGAACGCCCGCACCAACGCCCTCTAGCGGTATGCATCTACGTGTCGTTGGGGGCAGGGATTTCACATCAGGGATCCTAGATGGTCTAAATGGTAATACTATTTTTTTCAAATATAGACACCCACCCCCTAGTAATGCTCCGTAACGCCAAAGACTATAGAATACTAAGACGGCTCTCTCAGACTGTACTGTGTAATCAAAATGATCAAACCCACCACTTGGTGCGCTGGCTGTTCTCTTGGTTAAACAGGTGCTATATTATATGTATAAATGTATATATGAATGTGAAAGATGTGTGATGATGGCGATGATGATGATGCTGATGATGATGTGTATTTGTTCATAGCAATTTCATATTGATGTGTATTCATACTTACCTATCTCATGTCTAATATAATTGTATGTGTTTACATGTGAAACACTAACCAGCAGCCGGGCTGAACAAAGCCACCACAAGGCGGCACTGCAAAATTTACATTACCATGGGAGAGATAGGGAGTGAGCCGTCTTAGTATTATAGGGTCTTTGGTAACGCTAGATCATGTGCCACATAATGCTTGGAGTTACACCCCCCCCCCCCCACCACCCTCTAAGCGTTACGGATTAGTTGAATGGCCCCTATGTATGGAATAGTAAGAAGGGTGTGTTCGAATCATGCATTCTCTTTCTCTGCATTGCTCCTGCAAGATATATAATAAATATATAATAAATATATAATAAATATATAATATATATTATGGATACCACCTTGGATATATATATATATCATAGATATATAATATATGTTATGGATGCCACCTTGGTTTTATATATATAATTATGGATATATATAATTGATGCCAGAGTGGCATCCATAATATATATATTGTATATTTATGATATATCTTACATATGCGGCATACATAACCAAGGTGGCATGGACACACCAACCATTTATGTATACTACATATACAAACATTATATATATATATCTATATATACGCAACATACATAACCAAGGTGGCATCCTCAATGGACACACCAACCTTTTATATATACTACATATAAAAACATTATATATACATCTATATATACACAACATACATAACCAAGGTGGCATCCTCAATGGGCACACCAACCTTTTATATATACTACATATAAAAACATTATATATACATCTATATATACACAACATACATAACCAAGGTGGCATCCTCAATGGGCACACCAACCTTTTATATATACTACATATAAAAACATTATATATATATCTATATATACGCAACATACATAACCAAGGTGGAATCCTCAATGGACACACCAACCTTCGATATATATATACAACATATAAAAACATTATATATATATATATATATATCTATATATATATCTATATATATATATGCAACATACATAACCAAGGTGGCATCCTCAATGGACACACCAACCTTTTATATATATATATACATATATATATATATATACATATATATAAACATATATATATATATCTATATATACGAAACATACATAACCAAGGTGGCATCCTTAATGGACACACCAACCTCATTATGCTCAGTGGGTCTCGACCCAATTTGCCGCTGAATTCACCGGGGAGAGCCGCGCACACGCCGCATCACGTCAGTTCAGTGGTGGCCCTTCCAAGCCGCCGCACACGCCCGCACCAGCGCGGTTCAGCACGCCGATCGAGTTGCGGAAGCGCTGGACCCACTTTGCCCGAAGAGTCCGCAATACAAATAGGCCCTAATAAAAAAAGGACCGGCCTGGGAATGAATTGGCCGAAAGCGCATCTACATACATCTCTGGATGAGTCAAATCAGAGACTGCGTTTGACTGTATGTTTTTTTTAAAGATTTTCTATCCTAGCAACATTCAAGGTCATATCGGGATGGGAACCGATTTGTCACATTGCACAATCATGGCAACTGCATAGTGCTGACCACACTCGGTAACCATCTGGTACCGTGACTCAATATCCCACTCAGTTACATTATCCTGATGGACAACAAACCAATCATTGCCTTATGATATGATTGCCAAAATGCCAGGCTAGGTAGAGACATGTAAACAAAAAATGTAAGTCATTGGTTTGACATGGTTAGAGTTTCAACACATGACCTTCAGCACAAGAAGCCTCCGAGTGGTCTTTCCTATTTTGACATTCCATCTGGTTGCTAAGGGTTTGGAGCTTTATAATTGAGTTATAGGCCATCTTTCATATATATCTAATCAGTTGATTCAATTGGTTGGCTGAAAGTTGCATTTCAAAACAACTTTTATGTATTGGATAATATGTTTAAAAAAAACTAATCTGAAAATTTAACAGCATATAGGTAGCATGTTTGCAACAAAACATTCCAATTTGCTCTAAAATTATGTGCAGAATCAATTCAAGAATGCGCTGGACAGGGCCTGCGCCAGAGAAACAGTCCTGTACGATTTCGAGGCTGCATACCATTAGAGCTGAGAGCTACGAGCTTTGTATAGGCTACCACAAGCCTGCATCAAAGAGGATAATAATAATAATTTTTTTAAAAGGGGCAAAATAAAGCTATTACTGGTTATGTTTAGGGAACACAGGTAATTCACATGCGACATAGGACAGATCGTGCTGCCACCTTTAATTCAGCGACCTACACATGCACCATCGGCACTGTACTCTATGAAACCAACCGTACTTCCGGTTGATGTCCAGCCTGGTTCCAACCCCCATGTTACAGGGATGAAAGTGCTCTCCGGGGGAAAAAAGCGGAAATGCTGATATTCTCCCATAGGCTTAGCATTGTCAGGGAATTGGGGGAAATTCCCGGAAGTTGGGTTACATATATATTGGTATACGCTGATAGTGCTGCTCCGTTTGAAGCATGTATTAGTAGTGTACGCTGATAGTGCTGCGGCGTTTGAAGCATTTATTAATAATAATATTAGTAGTGTATGCTGATAGTGATGCGGTCTCAGCACCACATATTACATTATTAGTATACGCTGGATGGTGCTGCGGGATTGAAAAACCCCAGAAATCTGCGGAATCTCAGAGATCTTTCATCCGTGATGTTAGGTGTCGCCATCTATGTGTAAGAAGCCTTGACGCCTCCTCATGTGAACCCATTGAACCTCTTGCTGATGTCACTTCCAGTAGCGATATAGGCACCTCCAGCACTTCTCATTGAGACGCTGACCATCAACACCTCTTGACATTTCATGACTGCCTACCCAGCCACACAATCATCTGACCTTCAGATTAGTACGGTTGAGTGCCGGGGTCTTCGGACTCGAACCCACAACCTATGGATAACATAACATTTGACTTGAACTATATTGTCCAACAACTTATTAATAAATATATTGTCCATATTATATAGTCCCTTGTCGTGTTATTTGCCTGATCGTCTAACCTTTTCTCACAAAGTTAATCTACAACAATACCACAAACAGATTTTCACTGAATCTTCCTCAAATATATTTTCAGACAAAAAAAAACCATATATTGCCGTACACTGGCTTAACTTTTATACTTTCAGATAATTATTGTGATTAATTGTTAGTTCTTTTTGTCTTTTTTTATTTTTACTGCACAGCCGACGTTTTGCAACATCATAAACGTTAACCATTTGAATGCCAACTATTTTAATTATACTTTGAAAAATGATGTACAACTTTGTGTAAGACCCTTGTGTAAATCCTTTGTGTACAAGCTTTGTGTACAAGCTTTGTGAACAAGCTTTGTGTACAAGCTTTGTGTACAGGCTTTGTGTACAAGCTTTGTGTACAAGCTTTGTGTAAAGCTTTGTGTACAAGCTTTGTGTACAAGCTTTGTGTACAAGCTTTGTGTACAACCTTTGAGTACAAGCTTTGTGTACAACTGTTGCATACACACCTTTGTGCAACCAGGCAGCCAGTACCATGACCCGCTTTCCCACTCAGTCACACTATCATAATACTGAGCAAACCAGTCCTTGTCCTATCCTATTAATGCCGAGCGCCAGGCTAGGTAGCGAAAAGTAAAAATTTGGTAAGTCATTGGTCTGACTCAAGCAATTTTAAACTCTTGACTTTTCGCATGGAAAGCCTGCGCTCTTACCGATTTAGCCACCGCTTCGTGTCCCCATGGGCTGGAAATTCGGTGAGTGATGCACCTACAGAAATACCATAACCGCATTAGGAGTTGTCAGCAATGAGTTTGATGCATCAGCTGTATACTGAGAGGGCGCCACCTGGGTGCAGCCCCATAGGGGCTGAGCAAGGAGCCGGCTTCCACACTGCATCTAGCACAGCAAGCTCCTTGGGCGGTTTGGTCACCGCAGTGATCTGGTACATTTGCCTCTTAAATCACAACAGTGATTTGGTACATTTCCATGTTTTGTCACCACAGTGATTTGGTCAATTTGCCCGTTTGGTCACCACAGTGATTTGGTACATTTGCATGTTTGGTCACCACAGTGATTTGGTACATTTGCATGTTTGGTCACCACAGTGATTTGGTACATTTGCATCTTTGGTCACCACAGTGATTTTGTAAATTTGCCCGTTCGGTCACCACAGCGATTTGGTACATTTGCATGTTTGGTCAACACAGTGATTTGGTAAATTTGCCTGTTCGGTCACCACAGTGATTTGGTAAATTTGCCCATTCGGTCACAATAGTGATTTGGTACATTCTCATGTTTGGTCGTCACAGTGATTTGGGTCATTTGCATGTTTGGTCACTACAGTGACATGGTACATTTGCCTATTCAGTCAGGTCAGTGATTTGATACCTTTGCCTGCTTGGTCAGTGCAGTGATTTAATACCTTTCTTTGCCTGCTTGATCAGTTCAGTGATCTAGTACCAGTTCAGTCACTGTAATGATCTGGTACCATTGCTTGTTCAGTCAGTGGAGTGATTTCGCACCTTTACCTGCTTGGTTACATAAGTGATCTGGTACCTTGCCTAGTGGACACAATTTGGCTTTGTTTAATCTGACCGTCCCTCTGAAGACAGGGCAGCTGCTGTGCTTGTACAGCATTGTCACAGGATGCAGAGTTGCCCTTTGAAGACAGGTAGAACTGGATATATATATATATATATATATATATATATATATATATATATATATATATATATATATATATGTAGCGAGCGCAGGCAACGAGGACAACAGAGGGCGGATACAGTATTTTATTCATGAACACAACCATTATATAATGAATTACCGTATCTGGCTGGGCAAAGGCGCATCCACGATATACGTGTGTATATAATATATATATATGTACTATATAATTTATTATATGGATATAAATAACGGCAGCCCCTTAAATGTTTCTCTCTAACCATCTTATCTTCCATGTTATTTTCTACGGAGAGCTACATACACAGTACAACCTCTCTAACTGACCAATTCTACAGATCGACCACTCCCCTATATCGATCGCTTTATTTGGGTCCCAAACAATCACCCATACAATACCATTCGAATGATACATCATCATCATCATCATCATGCTGTCGGTCGCGATGCGACAAAGACTGCTTTCATTACTTGACTGCCACTCTCCATTTAGCTCTTTGCTGTGAGAGTTGCGTCCATGAGTCGGTCTTAATGTCTCTCAGCTTCAGGTTTCTCTTGATGGTATCCTTGAACCGGAGATGAGGCCGCCCGCTCTTTCTGTAGCCAGAAGACAGTTGAGAATAGAGGATCTGCTTTGGTAGCCTGTCTGATGGCATCCTCATGAGGTGTCCAGTCCACCGGAGATCGGCCGAAAGATGTGAATGATAAATAAAACTCCCTAAACTGACCACCTCCCTAAATGGACCATTTAAAGTCGGTCCCATAGTCAGTCGATTTAGAGAGGTTTTACTGCACATATTATATACATACATATATATATATCCTGCGACAAATCCCCATTTGCTTTTGACATATACTACTTACACTCCAACCTCCCTGTCACTAGTGACATTGTAAGCACCATCAATACATGCAAGGTGCCTCTACCCATCACCATGCATCAATTAGAATATCACCATATACGTCGCCATAGTGATGAATGTAAAATGAATCACCCCCATCCCCCCCCCAAAAAAAAAACCCAACCCACCAGCAAACCAAAGACGCGCACACACTACAATATTCACACCCACAAATGTGTGTTGTCAGCTCAAAGAAGTGCTACCCCCCCCCCCACTCCCCGCCACCAACTCCGAGCCTCCGGTTCGTCCGACGTTACTTAATGCCGGCTGACGCACCGGGTTGCTAACGCAAACTTAAAACTGCATAGTCAAATTCAAAATTTAAAAACCAAAGCAAATATCTAGATTATATTCTACATATCTAACTTTGATACTGGTTCACTTATTAGTAATATTACATATTTGTTGCCACACAGAAGGGAATACTGAGGCAATTGAATAGAACCTGTTACTGCGGAAGGCTATGGTGCCCGAGTTTTGGCATGCTCGCCAAAATTAAATGTGCATGGTTACACTTCAAATATCTAAAAAAAATAAAATCAATCCAAATGACATATTTGACTTAGTAATTGTTCAATTGTTCTTTCCAAAAACTCTTACACATTCCACTTAATGCTCAATTGTCGTTCCAATTTGCATACTTGCCTTAATAATTGATCTAGTGTCATTCCAATTTGCATACTTCCCTTAATAATTGCTCAATTGTCATTCCAATTTGCATATCTCCCTTAATATTTGTTCAACTCTTCATCTAAAAACTCTAGTGTATTTCACTTAACAATTATTTCTTCAACTGTCATTCCAACACATTGATTATGACTAGATGAAGACAAGTGCATCGGTCCTGACACAAAATTATTCAAAAGAATAAATATTTACCACCCAAAACAAAAAGGAGAAAAGAAGGCAGGCTCACCAAATCACAGTGTTTACCGCCATGTTCAGCATCCTGTTCAAGGCACCAGCTACCTGGTCATACAAGACAGCAGGCCTAGTGCGAGATTCGAACCAACATCCCTGCCATTCAGGTGCGACCATTCTACCACTGGACCACCTAGGACCCACTACACCCCACCATTGTTGCTGGGTTCCTGCATGTGTATTCTGTGTACACCTGAATGCCACCAAAGCCATATGTCAATCAGTCCAGCACTAGCGCCACCTGTGTGCCACTCCCTGCTACACCGGACCCATTTTGTCAGCCATAACCGGAAATGACCTACGACCTATCTCCCAAAACGTCCAATCACAAGATGCAGAGAAGGGGTGCGGCGGTGAAGTTTGTGTGTGTGTGTGGGGGGGGGGGGGGGGGGGCAGGGCTATAGACGACACCTTACTGATGCACCCCCCCCCCCATATAAAGTTACTGAGCTTGTCAAACCGTCAGTTACTATGGCAACTCCCGACTACCACTAGCACAATGAGCAGAGATGTTTGTTTATTGTTGTTTTACATCCTAGTAACATCTAAGGTCATATCAGGATGGGTACCGACTTGTGACAGTGCACACTCAAGACAACTTTTATAGTTTTGTCCCACTGGGAGACCAGCACCATGACCCGATATCCCACTCAGTCACATTATCCTGACACTGAGCCAACCAGTCCTTGCCCTATCCTAATAATGCCGAGTGCCTGTCTAGGAAGCGATAAGATTTACAGTTAAGTAGTAATAATAATAATCATATTAATAACATTAATAATAACACTGATGATGCATGAAGAATAACACTGTTATTACTCCCGATCGCCACCATCAACACCATTAGCAGAGGAGGAGTAATGATAATAATAATAATAATAATAATAATAATAACATCAATGAGTATATCAATAATACCGTTTCTATTACTCTCGACTACCACCATCACCACTATTAGCAGAGATGGTTAATGATAATGATGATGATAATAATAACAATCATACCTATGATTGTATGAAGAATAATGTTAAATTCTGCTATTAACATGCAGCAGAATAAGTATTATTATGGTAAAATAAGGCCACGAGGGGCCAACGGCTATAGGATAGTGTATCAATCGAGCTCTCGTCATTTTTTGTAGTTTCCAATCCCGGCATGCAGGTGTTTCTAGGGTGGGTTTATATATATGTATGTATATACCTCTAGGGTGGGCCGTTGGCCCCTCGTGGCCTTATTTTACCATAATAATACTTATTCTGCTGCATGTTAATAGCAGAATTTAACATTATAATGGTAATTAGGCCACGAGGCCAACCGCTACTTTGTATTGCTGCTGTGCGCCTGGATTGGTCCTTCTTTTCCTGGTAAATAAATGGACAAGTCAACAGTGTTGGCTATTGCTTTTTATTTCGTTTTATTTTTACCGTAGCTCTCAAGCTGTCTAATACATGCATACCTCAACGGGTTTCTTGGATAGTATAATGTCATTACATTTTAGTGTCCCTGCTCCCATAAGGCGGGTATCAGGTTTGTCACCTCCATATTTTTGGCGGCTGGTCTGTTATAGAATCTCTGGAAGGTGCCATCACCTGTCCAACCTGCGCCCTGTAATATGGTGGCCAGCGGTACCTGCCTCCTCGTCGCTGCACTCGTGCTCGCATGCCTGCATGAGTAAGGTGTGAAGGTGGTCATATCCACTCCTGCCTCCTGCAGTGTGCCTCTCACGTATCTGGTCAGGGTCTCCTGTGATGCCTGGACATGTGGACTGCGGGTGGTTGCAAAGACTGCCGGGTGCGCCCCTTTTAGCTCCTCCCAGTCTAGGTACCATTTCAGGTGTTCATACACACAGAGTTCTTTCACTCCATATTCGCGGAACCTCAGAATCAGTGGGTTTTTAGCCGGATTGTTCGACTTCATCTTTGTCGTGTACCTTATTGTACAGACCCCATCCTCCCAGATGAAGTCCCCCCTCGGCATTAGACCTAGGGCTTGCAGCCTTTGTCCCGTAGCTAATAGGAATAGACATACTGTCCTCCTATTCAGTCTGTCTGTTACCAGTTCTCTTGTAGGTCCCCAGCTCTGGAGGAGATCCAGCAATGTCTTTGGATCCCACATCCTGTCATACCGTGGTGTTGCGGGTTTGAGATTCCCGATCCCTTTCAGGAGCCTAGTCACTAACTGGTGCTCCCCAAAGGGCTTCCCCCCCACCGTTACGAAGGTAGATAGCAACGATTTAACTGTGTTGATCGTGGTGTGTGCCGCCCCACCTGCGAATAGTTTTTGCAAGTATTCGATCCCCTCCTTCAGTGTAGGTTCAGTAGGGCTAATACCTTGGTCTTTGCAGTGGCGGTTCCAACAGTTCAGTACTAGTGTATATTGTTTCTGAGTGGCATTCGCCCAGGAAGCTGTTAATGTGCTCGCCGTGTCCTCCGACATGCCCATTCCTTGAAACATCTCACCTAGAGTGCGATTGCTAGTAATCTCATTTTCCCTTCTAATGGGAATACCTTGGTTCTGTGACCTCCCTGGGTCAGGGTACCTTCCTGCACCGGGATCTCGATCCCGGCTGTGAATCCCGGTTCTTGTTTGAGTAGCGGGTACCAGGGTTGCGTTGGCCAGTTCGGGATGATGAGTATCCCTATCGGCCTGTCTTCTTTGATCTTGATGAGGACCCTCGACAGCAGGCTGAATGGTGGAAAGAAATAACCATGAATATATGACCAGTTCATAGATAGTGCATCGGTGCCATGTGCAGTCAATTCAAACTCCCGTGAGATATATTTAACCATTTTGCGGTTCCACCTTGTGGCGAACATGTCTATCTCGGGTGTCCCTAGTTTGCAAAACACATACTTTAATACCTCATCACTTAGCTCCCATTCCCCTGCGTCCGTGAAAGCTCTCGATGCCTTGTCTGCCTCCGTGTTATTGATTCCCGGGCAGAATCTCATTGACATTGTAATGTCTCGTCCCTCTACTAGCTCCCAGATAGCCTCTGTTTCTTGGTGGCATTGTTTTGATCTGGCTGAGCCCCCTTTCTCAATACATGCAAGTGTGGTTGTGTTGTCTGTGTACACCCTGTCAGCTTCTCACCTTGGTGTTGTAACATCCTTCTGACTGCCCTTAACTCTAAGACGTTTATGTGTGTGGACTCGCTTACTACCTCGTCCCACTGTTCCCCATAATGTAAGTGGTTGGTTTGGTCGTAGTATCCCCACCCTTGCATTGAGGCGTCTGTGTAGAAGTACACGTCTACCGCCTTCTGTGTGTAGTCTCTGTACGTCTCTGAGACGTTTTCCGTCCAGTAATCTAAGGTCTCTCGCACCCTCCTTGTTATTGTGCATTTTCCCTCATAGCTTCCACCCGCTTCTCTTAGGTTCCAGTTTAGGGCCCTTACTATTGTTTTTGATCTAATGTGTGCCCATCTGTTTCCTGGATCTGTCGCCACTAGTTTGCCTACCAATCCCGCTAGCAATCTTGTCTTTATTGTTCTAGCTGTCAGCACCTCTTTAATGAGTGACTTGAGTTCCTCGCACTTATCTTTAGGCAGTGAGACTCGTAGGTTATTTGTGTTTATTATAAAACCTAGGAATGTCAATTTGCGTGTTGGTGTGATCGCTGATTTTCCTTCATTAATGGTGAAGCCCAGTCTCCTCAGGAGTTTCAGCGTGGTGTCCACTGCTCTAACCACCTCCTCCTTGCTGTTCCCCATTATTATTGTGTCATCTATGTAGAAACATAACAGTATGTTGTATTCTACTCTGAGGTGGCTCATCACTGTCTTCATTATCTTTGTAAAGGTTCTCGGTCCTGAACTCAGGCCATTGGGTAACACTCTAAATCTATACCTCTCATTGTTATACACAAATTGTAACAGGTCCCTGTCTGCCTCTCGTATCATCAGGCTGTGATATGCTTGTGACATGTCGATGCTCGCTAGCCACGCCCCTTTGTGTATCAATTGCATCACTGTTCTCAGTTGTTCCATCTTGAAGTGCCTGTAAGTTACTTTTTCATTCAATTTTGAGAGGTTTAAGATGGGTCTAAAATCTCCCCCTTTTTTGGGTATCAGAAAAAGGTGTGACACGAACGTTCTGCTTGTCTCTGACGCTCTCTCGACCACCCCTTGTCTTAACATTTCGTTTATTTTTATGTTTAAGATGTCCCCTTTGTCCTTGGTGTCTGACCTCGGTATTACATATTGTGTTGGCAGGCTGTCTAGTTCAATGGTTACACCCTTCACCATTTGGAGTATCCACTTATTACTCGTGATACTTCCCCATTCACCCGCATTTTGCGATACACCCCCTGCTTTGAACTCAGTACGATTTTTACTTACATCTACTGCCTGTACTGTCGGCCGCGGTAGGTGTTGGCATTGTTGTTGTTGTTGTTGCCTCTGCCCCGCCCCCCTCCGTGGGGGCGTGGCTGCGCGCCTGAACTTTGCCTGGGGGCGTGGTGCTGTCTCGTCTCCTCCCCTCTTGGCCGTGGGACGTATTGTTGATGGTGTTGTGGGTGGCGGCCCCTCCTCTGGCCGCCTCTGAAGTTTCCCGGCTTCCTCATGGTTGGTTTGATCCCAAACCCTCGTATCAGTGTACTAGCCGTTTTCTGGTTGGTCTCGAGCTTCGTTACTTGTGTCGTAAGGTCATCCCCTAGCAGGTATTGGAAGCCCTGACCCGCATCCTTCTTTGCTAGTGGTCTTATTTGCGGTAGTAGGGTCGGTCTGAGATTGTCCCTCCTCAGGCCCAGTAGTGCGTTATTAGTGCGCGCCAGTACATTCAGTGTTGTTACTAGTGCCGTCACCATCTCCTTCACTTCCAGCGGTTTTCCACGTTCTATGTTATCCAGTGCCGTCGCCACCGGTCTCGCTGCGAACTGTACCCCCCACTGTGCCGCTGCCAGTGCCGTATCATTGTCTCTCACCCTTGCTGGTAGGGTTGGTTCCAGCACCGGGTTTAGTCTTGTTTTGTGTAGACTGGTTACATTGGCTGGTCTGGGGAGCGTACTGTATAGCTCCGAAATTTCCGTTCTGCTTAGCGGATTTTCCCATAGCGTGTTTATTAGTTTCGCCGTGCTTTCCGCTAGGTTCTCCCCTTCTGCATCCAACGGTGCTTTCTCCGTTGGCAGGAATTGTTCTAGGTATGAACCTCCCGTGTGCGTCTCCGCTACTGTCGGTATCGGTATCGGTTGCCTCTCCCTCACCTCCCGTGTCCCGGTTAACTTGGGTGTGGTCGTCTCGGGTGGCACCCGTGGCGTTGGGGCCAGCAGTGGCACTCTCCTGCTCTCCGGCTCGGGCGTGTGTCCCGGGTAGGCCGGGGGCTCGCTCCCCCCCCTATCCCCAGTTGACCGTAGTGGGGTAAAAGCCGAGGCCCTCGGACTCTGTTGTCTCCGTGTCTGGGTGGGTCTTCCACCTCTGTCACCCCTTCCCGTGACGGAACCACCTTCCGTCCAATTGATGGAGTAGCCGGCATTTCTGTCCCTTATTTCGGCTTGTAGCTCGGCTCTCCTGACCTCCAGCCTCTCCAGCTCCGCCACCGGCGTTGGTACGTAGCTCGCACCTCGCCATTGATCCGCACTAGCTGGATCTGGTGGGGGGGCTGTAGGTCTGGGTTAGATCTGCTACCACCATCCGTAGGCCGGTGTGCAGCTCCCCCATCGGGGGTGGAGTGTATGTCGGTGCTGTTGAGGCTAGTACCAGCCTCATACCTCCTCCGTCCGTTCTCACCACCGTGCCCTCGGTCGGTTCACCTTTCCCCGTGCTGTCTGTTTCCGATGCCGTATCCGTCCTCTCGTCCATGGTAGGGGTGGCATTCCCTACCTCCAGTGGGTCCACCTCGGACACCGAGTCCCTGTCCGATTCATGTGGCAGAGGTACAAACAGTGCTACATTTGGAGAGGTAGTGCGCTGCCTTTCCGCCACCTCAATGTATGTGGTCAGCATACTTGCTGCCCTGTTTCCTTCTTCTCGCATGTCGTAGTTATTCTCTGTAGGCGAGGGCGTGCGAGACATACGATGTGCCATGGTGAGGTAGTTTAACCGAATGACGTAAACCTCCCTAACACCCGGTTCTAGTGAGGCTCTACCGAGTCGCTCACGCTATTAACCTTAATTTAATTAAGGTTTTGAGCCCGATTATGGTGCTCTGACCTCTGGACACCAGGTGTCCTGGGTCTTTGCCTCTCGGTCGTGACCTCCAGTCGTGACCTTAGGTCGGTTAGTGCGTTCCTCCCCCCCCCGCCCCTCCCGCGCCTACCCAGCGTGTGGTGGAGGGGTGGGGGATGGGGGGGCTTCCTGCCCGCGGGGATGGGTGGGAGCTGGCAGCCGCCACTCCGCCCTTAAGCAAAACTCTCCCTGTTAAACCCCGACCGGGGTGGGAAGTGAGGATCTGAATCCTAGTAAAACTTACGTTCTCAGAACCAACCTCTGGTGAGTGCCAAGGCAACTCTACCACGCGACCGCGTAGAGGTGGCTGGGGTGCCCCCCCCGGAGTCCCGGGCAGGCGGAGCCTTCCCGCGGCACCCCAAGTATCCGTGTGAAGTTGCCGCTAACGGCCAGCTGTCTTCCCACGGCTCAGTACTTACCGTTAGGGCGTCCTAAGCGGCGGAGCGCCCTAAGACGTGTTGCTCTCTCGATAGCTAATCCAAAAGTGACGAGAGCTCGATTGATACACTATCCTATAGCGGTTGGCCTCGTGGCCTAATTACCATTATAATTGTTCTATTACTCCCGACTACCACCATCATCACCATTATCAGAAAGGGAGTAATGATAATAATAATAATAATAATAATAACATACTAACAAAACCAGTGTTTTATCTGTGACGTCATCGTGCTGCCGGTGAATGTAACCAATGAATCTCTACATACTAAAAAGGCACGGTAGATGCTAGATAAAAGATTCACCCGGTACTTGTAGTACACGGGTGAAGGACAATGTAGTGTAAATACAGGCGAAAATAGGTTTAGTATGGAACCTGAACTAGAAACCGTGGCTTCAGTATCAAATGGCTGCATATATTGGCACAGAGTTGGTGAAATTGGCGAGAATGCAAAAAGACAAGATCGTGGCCAGAGAACGGCGTCGATTTCACTTTTAAATCTGATTAAACTAGATATTATATTATATTTTTCAACTCAAAGGTAGCGGGCTATCAATAAGACATATGTAAAGAATAAATGTTGCTTCTTAGATTGTGAAATGAGGCTCTCCTTTCCTTAACCTGCTTTTTCGACCGTTTTTATATAGGGTTGGTATTCACACATGTACTGCGAGTACCGGGTGAATACTTTATCTAGGTAAATGCTAGTTAGGGCCTACATAGATGGCTGCAATGCCCCTTAGTATACGGCGTGGGCAATCTCTTGATGATGCTTTAGCTGGGTAAAAAATGGATGGGGAGGAATGGTCGACAGGATGATGCAATACGTTATTTCCCAGTACATTCCCACGCTGCCTAAGCAGGTTGGCCGCTAGGCGTGACATATCAACTACCACCACCACCATCACCATTATCAGAAAGGGAGTAATGATAATGATAATAATAATAATAACAACATACTAACAAAACCAATGTTTTATCTGTGACGTCATCGTACTGCCAGTGAATGTAACCAATGAATCTCTACGTACTAAAAAGGCACGGTAAATGCTAGTTAGGGCCTACATAGATGGCTGCAATGCCCCTAAGTATACGGCGTGGGCAATCTCTTGATGATGCTTTAGCTGGGTAAAAAAATGGATGGGGAGCAATGGCCGACAGGATGATGCAATACGTCATTTCCCAGTACATTCCCACGCTGCCCAACCAGGTTGGCCGCTAGGCGGTGACATATTAACTCCCACACAGCCCCTGAGGTTGAACCACCTTGGCCCCCTAGGCTGAGCTGCAGCGTTCTCAATAAAACCTACTTGTTATCCTCTCGGTCCCCACTTCCTTCTGGGCTTGCCTATGGAGCCTAATGGTTAATCTGCCATTGCTGCTAGGGGCTCTGTAATGGTTGAGAGGAGGCTGTTCGGGTACTGGAGTGTGATTACTTTAAGGGAAGAGGGGTTAGGGTGGGACAAATTAAGGGGGAGGAACAGGGTGAAGGTCATTGAGAGGAGGGATGCCTGTCAGATGGGGGGTGGGGGAGAAGAGGAGCAGGAGGAAGAAGCGGAAGGGGAGGAAGAGGAAGGCGGAAATGGAGGACATGGAGGCGGAAATGGAGGACATGTTGGAGTCTTACATCCTGGCAACATCTAAGGTTATATCAGGATGGGTACGCACTCATGACCACTTTTATAGTGCTGCCCCACTGGAAGACCAGACTGCATGGGCCATGACCCGATATCCCACACAGTCACATTATCCTGATACTGATCTCACCAGTCCTTGCCCTTTCCCCGTAATGCCGAGTTCCAGGATAGCTAGCAACAAATATCAATTTGTTTACGTCATTGGTTTGACTCGGCTGGCTTTTGAACACCTAACTTTCCGCATGGGAAGCCAATTCAGCCACTGCGTCTGGTCTGATGATGATGATGACGATGATGATGATGAACGGGGTAATGAGAGTATTCAACAGTTGCATAACACCCATGACCAGGTCTAAACTATTCGTTCATTGTGGTAGGTTATTGTGCAAAATTAAACTAGCTTCTACTATGAATTTGGTCAACAACATCTGCAGGCCCAATACAGTACTGTGGCGTCCTTACTACTCCAAGCAATCTGAGGTCAGGACCAGCAACTAGTGGTGGTTCCACGGGAACCAGCAGCAAACTGGCCAATAGGTGAAGTCCCAGGCACTGAAGCTGGTGCCCAGCAGGCCACTAATCAGGCTCCTGGCCAGGGTGCGCTGGGCATGAATCACACTGCATCAATCCAGAAAACTGGTGTACATGGCAGACACGGGGCATACGTAGTGGTAGCACGCAGTCACAGAGTGGACAGTGTGTGCGCCGTGCACTGCTGGAGCAGCAGTGGGCCCTGCTGCCTGCACACAGGGGTGTGTGAGGGTTACTATGGTTACTAATTAGGTCAGGGTATGGGTGTCCAGAGTCAGCACTCTGTAGCCAAGGCTTCAGTAGCCATCTGAGGGTGTGGGAGTGGGTGAACACACACACACACACACACACACACACACACACATCAAATCCAAACATAAACCAACTACCTATTACATACAAGCCTATAATATGTAAATAGAGTAGGCTAGTCTAGAATTAAGTGTAGCAACAAATAAAAAGAGGAAGACTCTTACCAAGAAAATCCAAAAAAAGTAACATAGATCAGTAACCACAAACCATAATCTTAAGAAACACAGACCGATAACTGCCCAGCATTGAAAACAAACTCGATCATCCAAGCTTATATGCTATGGACAGCATAAAGATCCCATAAAAAAAACACACACACAAAAAAACCCAAAGAAACACGCACACACACACACACACACACACACACACACAAGAAGTGGTATTTTATCTAATCCAAACAGACTTATTTGGACAATCACATTGTAATGCAGATCTGGGGGAGGGGGGGGGGGGGCAAATAGGACAAGAACCATAGCAAGTTTAGTCATCAGGAACCATGTGTTTGTTTGTAGCTTGAAAGTGTGCTTAGGAGTGTGAATAGTTTGATGAAATCATAAACTTTTCAGAACCAAAATCAATTATATAGATTTGATTTAATGCATCCAACCTAGATACCACTGCACTTATGAAGTAAGCATTTTTTTGTTGCAATTTAAAAAGTGATGGATCTATATCTATCTATCTATATATATATATATATATATATATATATATATATATATATATATATATATGCTGTAGAAGAATTATTCGAGTATAATACCCCGGAATATTCCCCTTTTCCCCAGCACTCCCTCAGTCATTGACTGCTGGAGTCTGGACTAGTCATGTACTGTTCCAGCCTTCCCAACCTCAGCTCCGATAGTAGCGCCGGTAAAATATTGTATTTATATATATATATATATTTATATATATATATATATATATATTTATCGATTGACGAAAGGGAGGAGGAAGCAAGAACGGCGATCGCAAAAATTGAGGCGGAATTACGGTTACAGGACCTCCAGGACCGTTTGAGTGACTTACAGGCAGAGAGGGACAGAAGGAGGTCCGGTCGTCCATGGACTCGGGACGAGCCAGGAAAAGAGGACGACATGACGGAGAAGTCCAGCTACAGAACGGACATTCACGTGATTCCCGAGGAGGCACGGCCAGAGTGGAAGACGAAAGATAGGGAAGACGAAGGCCACTCTTCCTATGGCCGGTCACGGAGAAGATCGAGGGAAACCGGACGATGACGACGGACAACACGCTCGCGGAGCAACAGCAGTGCTTCCCGACGTAGACGGAGTAAGTGGGCTTTGAAAAAACACACTCTGGGGGGAAAGGATGTTAGGAAGCTCAACGTCTATAAGCTAATTAATGCTAGTGCGTCCTGGTGCCTCACCATAGCGGACCTGTCCGTACAAGACTACAAAGCCTTCTTGCAGCATCTAAAGTTCATCACAAATCGTGCGAGGGATGACCATTATAAGGACATTGCACATGTTGAGTACGATTTGGAGATCCGGAAGCTAGCGGAGACGATGGGATTCGCTGCGTTCTCATCCAAGTACCAGAGCGAAAGCATGTCCCACTACAGCGACCAGAACCGCAGGCAGAAGAAGACGAGCTACGGTTCATCGACATCACGAAGGAAATCGCCATCCGGACCTGGGAAGCGCTCCTGCTATGCCTGGAACTCGGATGGGGGATGCGACCGCACAGAGGACGTGTGCCGGTTCAAACACACTGTTCTAAGTGCGTGGGAAGGGCCACAAACGCTACAAGTGCAAGGAGTGACTGGGACAGGAACATTTCACCGACCGGGTCGAAGCAAGTTCTGTTGTAGCTGAGCAAGAACCCTCGATCGCATACCATGCAGGTAAGTGGGTCAGTGGGCAAACTAGTGCCCAGCTGACTCAGTGGCCCAAGGCGGGTGTGTTGGACAGGGACTTGGTTGACAGGGAGACTGTCAACAGGGAGGTTGCTGAACTGGGTGCTAGCCAGCTTGGGGCTAGCAACTATGGGGAGTACTCTGCCCGTGTTAGTAGCCAGGGGCTCGTACACAGCGTGAGCAGGAGCAGCAACACATGGAATGACAGTGATACACCAACCGACATTATGGCTGAGAGCAGCAACACAGTTTATGACGGAGATACACTTGTTGACTTTGATGAGGACATAGGTGACATGACTGACAATGGAGACGGTGGTGGCCTGGACATTCATGTTGAGAGGAACGGCAAACATTCTGTGCCCATTGATACCAATGCTAATCTGATTGTTTCTTCCAATGTACAGGAGGGAGGCATTGAGACATGTAGCATTTGGGGTACGGTTGATATAAAAGATGTTGAGGGCCGATTGCACATTTGGGATGTAGGAGATTATATAATGGTATCTTTATCTGAGTTGATAGGTGGGAAAAAGTTCCATTTTGAAGTATATGAATCATGTTTTCATGGCAATTGTGATTGTACCCACTTCATTGCAGGAAACCGCTCCCAGCTTAAGCCTTGTAGATTTGTAGTAGAGCTGTTCTTTAGAGGAGATAATGATCCTGACGCTATTTTTCTATTGTTAGGAGTTGTCTATGGCTTCAGGGTTATAAATGATGATTGTGATATAACCTATAACACCAGGGAGAGGAAGGCTAGGAACAATTGGGAGCATGATATCATTTATGAGAAGTTTCAGGGAGAGCTAGCTGATGGGAAACATATCCAGGGTATGCAATCAGCCAAAATGTAGACATTCGGTGTTTGTTGTACCGAAGGACGATGGCGGCGGTAGAACCGTCGTCGATTGTAGTAGACCAAAGGGCAACTCTGTAAACCAGTTCACACGAGGCATAGCCACTACTTTTAGCTACAAAACCATTGATACTGTCACAGACTGCATGGAGAAAGGAGATTTTCTATCTACAATAGACATTAAAGATGCTTACAGAGCTGTCTCCATCCATCCATGTGACAGGCCTCGTCAGGGTCTTGCCATTGCTAGGGCGCTTGCTGACGATGGAGCCTATTACATAGACAACAGACTTAGCATGGGCCTATCCTCGAGTCCTTATATATTTTCCAAAATTTCAGATTTCATTGTCAGATGTGCTCTAAGAGAGGGAGTTAATCGGGTGATTAATTACCTCGATGATTTCTGTGTATTAGGACGGAATAAATTCGAGGCGATGGGCGCCCAGAAGCTAGTATTAGGCATTATCCGCAGGTTGGGTTTCTATGTCAGCTATAAGAAAGTGAGCCAGGCTGCCCCGCGGGTGCGGTTTCTAGGGATCATAATTGATTCCGACAAGTTAGAACTCACCCTCCCGATAGATAAATTAGACAAGATGAGACGGGTACTTGAGACAATGAGGGGTCGGAGGAAAGCTTCGAAGAAGGAGCTGGAACAGGTCGGTGGAATCCTAGCCCACTGTGCAAAGGTGATCAGGGGCGGGCGAACCTTTACGAGAAGGATATTCGATATGTCTGCAAAACTCAGGGAGGGCCACCATAGGGTTAGGCTGACCAAGGGTGTACGTGAAGACCTGGAATGGTGGATCACATTCTCTGGCCACTTTAACGGTAAGGCCAAAATTCTTGGCCACTTTGCCCCCCTGATCTCTTCTTACAGTGATGCATCTGGATGGGGCCTCGGCGCTCTCCATGGTAACGACTGGTTAGTCGGCTCCTTTGTCGAAGCTGATGATAGATTGTTGGCTGGCTATGTTGGTCACCACCACTCGAGCCCCGAGGGCCATGTCGCTTCAGCTCATATAAATATTCAGGAGATGGCGGCGGTGTACGCAGCCTGCGAGAGGTGGTCGCATAAATGGTCTGATGCAACTGTTGTTATGGTTACTGATAGTGCTGTCATGCGGGCCGCTCTGAGCACAGGCAGATCTAGATCAACTGGGATCATGTATTATCTCAGGAGGTTGTTTTGGATGGCCGTTGAGAGGAATTTTGAGTTTAAGTCTGTTTATATTCGCAATAGGGATAATGTCATCTGTGACTCCAAGCCGCCTCGACGACAGTGCTAGTAACACAAGGATTTTGAACGCTGAAGGTGTGCTTTGCTGTAGGGCTAAACTGTGTTATACTCTACTTTCTTACAGAAATATCTCAGCTGAGAAGTGAGCAAAAGGGTTATCAGGACCATTTCTACGCGCCGAATTCAGTAACAACAAGGGCTGTTCAAGTCAAGAGATACCTGGACTTTGTAGAGACTTTCAGTTCTAATCGCGCTCCTGTTCCATGTTCAGATGAGCAGGTCACCCTTTACGCAACTTGGCTCGCCCGCACTATGAAGTATTGCTCAATCCAGAATTACCTGAGTGGTCTAAATTATTTTCTTAGACAGAATGGCGCTCAGCCGATTGACTATAACAGTTTTATTATATCCTCAACACTTAGAGGGATTAAGCGGGTCAAGGGTGATGCCCCACACCGGGCTCGACCCTTGCTGCCATCAATGATGAGAAGGATATTTGCTATGCTGTGCACCTCCCCGGGCCATACATCTTGGAGAGCTGCAATACTAGTTTCCTTTAGAGCCCTTCTGAGGAAGGCTCAAGTGACCCTTTCAGACTCGACTCTTCGGAGGGGGGATTTTAAAATCTTTGACTGGGGTATGGTAATAACTATTAGGAAAAGTAAGACCATCCAGTATGCTGAAAGAGTCCTGGAGGTCCCCGTTGCTCGCTGTGCGGATCCGGGGATGTGCGCTGTGCATTGGGTCGAACGGCATTTCACTCAGCTTCCCGCTGGACCCTCAGAGGAAGCATTCAGGCTTCCTGATGGGGAGGGGGGTTCGACACCTATGACTTATGCAATTTACCAACAAACGCTAAAGACTTTTGCTTCGAGGGCCGGTATGGATGTGGAGGATTTATCTTCACATTCCCTGCGCCGGGGTGGCTGCACCTTCTTATCCTTATGTGGGGCCACTGTGGAAGAGATCAAAGTACAGGGGGACTGGGCCTCTGAGACAGTCTACACATATCTCAAAACCCCTTTATCTGTCCGGATTATGGACGACATGAGGGTCGCAGCCACCTTGTGCACTGAGACAGCTTGATTGGTTTGGGTGGTAGGTCTCCTTGTCATTCGTAGGGAAGTCATATATTATATATAATCTATTATATACATATAAACGCTCGGAGAATTATTTATTATTTATTATTCGATTTTGCTCGAGTTAATATTAGCCAATCGCCGTCGTCCGGCCGCTGGCTGCGTTCCTTCTGGCCCCGGCGGTTGGGCTCGAGAGGTTCAAATCGTCTCTTGCCTCCAGTTTTTTGCTTTTGAATTAGGTAGGGCATTTATCGCTCAGCCCGGAGTCGAATAAACGATCCAACCCAATCTGCTGGTCTCCTTGTCATTCGTAGGGAAGTCTTATATATATATATATATAAAGATAGGGATGGAAGGGATACCAATGCCCAATTCTGGCCACATGAACACGTCAGGTCACAGCTTACGGACCAGCACTCCTTAGAGACCAGCAGACAGGAAGTCAGTGGAGGCCCCACCCGGAAGTTGAGCTTTGGAAAAGGATACAGCAGCAGGATAGTGCGGAGTAGGCATCGAACAGTTGCGTGGCAATGTCCAGTCGGCGCGTCTCATTGCCACTGCGCTGGTTCTGGGTGGCGATGATGGCGAGTCTCGGTAACACGACTGCAACAAGCGAAAGGAGACATATGTTAGCTTTGCTGTTGGCCACAAAGAAAGTGAAAGTGAAAATCGTTTTAAAATTCTTTTCCAGGTACCAGGTTGGAGAAATATATAAATTCCTCAACAACAGGTGGATCAATGGATATTACTAGCAGCGCAAATCTCAATAGAGTTAAACATACCATATACGAGTCATCCATAATATTATTAAGGATTCAATTGGGTTGAATGAGCGGCTTTGTTGAATGAGCGCAAAGCTGCTCATTCGCTGTCATTGCTGGGGTCGCCGGGTACAGCGATGCTCAACACCACCCCCACCCACCCAACCCTTCAGGGATGATAGCCAATCACAGCCCCCACACACTCGCACTCCCTCCTATCCTCAGCCAATCACAAGCCACCTCAACACCAACCTGTTCCCTCTAGATTTATATATATATACATATATATAAATATACATATATATGTGATGCATAACATATGCGAATATAAAGGTGCGGAAGGGAACTACTTCAATATTATTATTATTATTATTATTATTATTATTATCAATACCATTGATTCTATGTACACCTTCCTGTACCTCCCTGGTGCGACTGGTGGTGCCACCACCGACTGTTCCTGTACCTAGTGGACGTGGGAACCTCACTCGCATCGGAGGATATATATATATATATATATATATATATATATATATATATATATATATATATATATATATATAACCATGATATATATAATATATATAACCATTCGACCAGTCATTCCAGACTACATTGTTAAGTATAACCCTTACGAACAGTAATTCCGGACTAGATTGTTAAGTACATGTAATTACAAAATGCATTTACTAGATTTAGTATATACAACTGTTCACAAGAATACTGGCTTTGACAGTAACAACAACAAAGTTCTGTTGGGCGTGGAGTTTACTGGGGTATATTTTTCTGCAACACATCCAGCCTCCCTCGCTGCATAACACATGGCCCTATTGGGAGACAGCTTTGTTTCACAGCTGCTGGAAGCTGGAGGGCGTACAGTGTATCCGCAACAAGTATTTGCACACGCATTCTCTCTTTCTCTGTCTCTCTCTCCCTGTCTCTCTCTCACCCACTCTCACTCGCTCTCTCCCTCTCTCACACTCTCTCACCCGCTCTCCCACTGTCTCTCTCACCCGCTCTCTCACCCGCTCTCTCCCTCTGTCTGTCTCTCTGGCTCTATCTCTCACTCTCTCTCACTCTGTCTCTCTCACTCTCTCACCCACTCTCTCACCCACTCTCTCTCGCTCTCTCTCGCTCTCTCACTCTCTCACTTGTGTGTTGGATCCTGGCAACATCAAAAGTCATATCAGGACGGGCACCGACCTCGGCTACTGACAGGAATTGTACTTCAAACTAACACTTCTAACCTGAAGAAAAACCACACATGTAAAAAAAAACACTCAGGCGCCATGTCGCGAATTAAGCGTGCTGCCTGTTTTAGGGGGCAAATGGTAGATTTTTCCCTGGTGTATGTTCCGGACAGTCATTGACCTCCTCCCGCCTACCCCCCCCCGCGTAGACCATCTAGGGGAGGACAAACCGGAAGTGAGATTAAAACCCGTGTGAACTAATGTGACGTGTTGCTGATAACCAGACGGGATGGCCGAATGAGTTAGAGCGTCCGTCTCTCGTGTTGATAGATCGTGGGATCAAACCCTGGTCAAGTCAAACCAATGACTTAAAAATTGATCCTTGTCGCTTCCTAGCCAGGCGCTCTGCATTATTAGGATACAGCAAGGAGTAGTGGAATGAGGAAGACAAATCATCCGCGATTGAAATTTGCCCTGCTTAAACAACTAATGAAACAGATCCTGGTAACAACACCATTTAAACCAATGATAAATCGAGGTATTTCGATTTAAGAGTGTAGCGACATGTATCAATTGTGTAAGTCATTGATTTGACTTGGTCAGGGTTCGAACCCATGACTTCCTGCATTGGAAGCCAGCCGGTGCACTTACCAATTCAGGCATTCTATCAGGTGAATTATGAATTATGACGGTGGATTAATGACAACAGAGTGAAGCTGTGAACCGTCATGCTCAGTATCAGCTACAGTCCTTCTTGAGGAACCAGCAGAACTCGGAACACACATAATTAGACGCTGACCCTCCCACACTCCTTATTTGGAGGTGATGATCTACATCGAGAGGTCACATGATGCTGCCGCCTCAAGTGTTGATGTTTATAGCTCAGCCATGCGTCAACCAATCAGGGCTGAGATTGGTGTCACCATAGGGTTTGTTGTTAAATGTATATATTTTTTTAATCTAAAGGGGAAGTAACTATGGTGAATGCCTTAGTAATCACTGGGTCTAAAAGTTCTGACCGTTTGGGTTGACATTTGGTATAACTAGGACTAATAAGCATTATGGAACATATATTTTAACTTTAATTTTAAATTGCTCACTTTGGAGATATTTGAAGGGCAACCAATCAAAATTAATGTTGGCTTGCATGTCAAAAGTTGACAAACTATGCCTCAGCAGTAATATGTTCTATTAAATGGACATAAGTCCTTCGACGCAGGAAGACATGATGAATAAGTTAGCTATGCAGAATCGAAACTAGATAAGTGTGTTGGTTTTGAAAATTTAATCATGTCATCGGACAATGCAGCTTTATCCTATTGACACATATACTACCAGTATTAAATTCTCCCAAGCCTGTATTAAATTTGACCACTGCTACCTTAATGAAAACTGAATCTTCAAATTCAATACGCGTGTCTTGTCACTATGAATTGATAATGGAGGGTTTGACAGAATTAACTGAGCTTAGATTGAGAGGTGATGCACTAAACAATTAAAATTTAAAAAAATCTTTGTTTAACCATAAAGGGATAGATACAGAGGTGTGTGTGTGTGTGTGTGTGGAGGCGTGGGGTGAGGGGAGGGGGTGGGAATGAGTGCTGGGGAGACAGGGCAGGGAGTTAATCACTTTACCTTTACTCACAGAGACAGGATAGTGAAATGAGAAGGCAAGAAGAGGCAGCTCACACAGAGCACGTCCACTTTAATTACCCCACACAAACCCTCACGTGGAAGTTGGCAGCAGGCCAACCAGCGGAAAGATGGACGCGACAGGTGGGAATATAGCAGGAGGAGGTAGCAGGGGGGCGGAAGGAGGTGGGGGAGTGGGTTACTGGAGAATTAAAAGGAATGGCGGAGGGGGGAGAGGGGGATGAGAGAAAGAGGGAGTGATACTGGAGGAGGGAATTGAAAAAGGGGGGGGGGGGGGTAGAAGGGGAGGGATGTACTGGAGGCTGGGAAGAAGATGAGAAGAAAGGACGGAAAGGGGTGTAGAGTGTGAGGGAGAGGGATACTGGAAGAGTGGAGAGAGAAAGGTGGTATAGATGGGGGAAGAAGAGGGGGGCATATACTGGAGGGGGAGAGGTGAAGAGGGGAAGGGGAGGGATATAAGGAAAGTTTGTTTTATTTAATGACGCCTCTGGAGCACATTGATTTTTATCATCGGCTATTGGACGTCAAATGAGGATTTGCGTATGGGGAGAAGGGGAGAAGAGAGGAAGGGAGACGAGAGGGGAGATAGATAAGGAGAGGGGGAGATGGGGAGAATAGAGGGAGGGAGAGGAGAGGGAGATAGATAAGGAGAGGGGAGAAGGGGATAAGAGAGGAAGGGAGAGGAGAGATAGATAAGGAGGGGGGGAGAGGAGGAGAAGAGAGGGAGGGAGAGGAGAGATAGATAAGGAGAGGGGGAGAAGGGGAGAAGAGAGGAAGGGAGAGGAGAGATATATAAGGAGGGGGGGAGATGGGGAGAAGAGAGGGAGGGAGAGGAGAGATAGATAAGGAGAGGGGGAGATGGGGAGGAAGAGAGGAAGGGAGAGGGGAGATAGATAAGGAGGAGGGGGGAGATGGGGAGAAGAGAGGGAGAGAGAGGAGAGGAGAGATAGATAAGGAGAGGGGAGAAGGGGAGAAGAGAGGAAGGGAGAGGAGAGGGGAGATAGATAAGGAGAGGGGGAGATGGGGAGAAGAGAGGGAGGGAGAGGGGAGATAGATAAGGAGGGGGGGGAGATGGGGTGAAGAGAGGGAGGGAGAGGAGAGGGAGATAGATAAGGAGGGGGAGATGGGGAAAAGAGATGGAGCGAGATGGAAGGGAGAAAAGGAGGGGGGATGGGGGATGAGAGAAGAGGAGTGAGAGGGGAGGGAGATGAGGAGGCGGGGAGGGGAAGAAGAGGGGGGGTGAAGGGGGAGATAAGGAGGCGGAAGGGGGGAGATAAGGAGGCGGAGGGGGAGGAGAAGAGGGAGAGGGGGAGATGAGGCGGGGAAGGGGGAAGGGGAAGGAGAGGGGAATGAGAGGGGAAGGAGGGGAAGGAGTGGGGAAGGAGATGGGAAGGAGAGAGGAGGGAGAGGGGAAGGGATACTGGAGGCGTGCCTGGGGAGAAGAAGGAAGGGAGACGGTGTAGAACGACGGGGCGGGGGACAGTGAAGGCAGGGCAGGATTAGGGGACCAACATGAGAGGGAGACGAACACTGGACAAGGAGAGGAATGGTGGTGGTGGTGGTGGTGGTGGTGGTGGTGGTGGTGGTGGTGGTGTGACCATGCTGCTCATTAGGCAGTGTACTACGCATGGAGACAGCGCTATTTTCAGAACTGTTTTAAGAAGAAACAATTAAGAAGAAATAGACAATGTAGAGGTGTGACACTAGCGAATAGACTTCTTGCACCGAAGGCTAAGAGAGCAAACCCTGAACAGAAAACCATGTCACTGTGGCAGCATTAAGGGCGGTTGGTGTATGGAACTCCCAACATCTCCCGACCAGCCACTACAGGGACAAATATTTTTGCGCCTCTCTTGACATGTTCTTGCCGGTGTGAAACCTCTATTTGCTCCCCGAAAGAGTGCCGCTGGTAACTTGCAAAAGCCAGCAGCACTTCAACACTTTTGCAGGCAGCTTTCATGAAATGTCTATTCTCAACTGTCTTCTGGCTACAGAAAGAGAGGGCGTCCTCATCTCCGGTTCAAGGATACCATCAAGAGAAACCTGAAGCTGAGAGACATTAAGACCGACTCATGGACGCAACTCTCACAGCAGAGAGCTAAATGGAGAGCGGCAGTCAAGTTATGAAAGCAGTCTTTGTCGCATCGCGACCGACAGCATAATGATGAGGACTACTGTGATGTATGAGAAATAGGCCACCTGAACGTACATACTGTACAACAAACACGCAACCTGTACTAATTTGACATATGGTAATTAGGCAACGTATACTAATGGGACATGTGGCTGATAAACAATTCTTTGCATTGAGGTCGGTCCCACTGCTTCACTCGTCACAGCTGGTCCAATGTGTTACTAACAAACCCACCCCAACAGCAAGGCTCATATTGCTGGGAAGTGACTACCGACATGGAAACAGCAAACTGCAACTAACAAACTGACATAACTAGGCATAATGGGGTAGAACTAGAATAGTGCAATTGAACTGACAGTGACAATACTCCTTGTCTAACTCCAACTGACCATGTCCAACAATAAAACTTACTACAACTTTAGCTAAATGAATACAAAAGATCACTTTTGCACACATTCTAAATACCACAAAAATACTCAAATTTAGTTTGGTGGTAAATATGTTTATTCTGCTGAATAAATCTTTTGTCAGTGCCAAAAGCACTGGTCTTGCAGCCATTTTTCAATTCAGGGTTATTTACACAAAAGGTATATAGAATAAGGTATACAATAACTGTTGCATACACAATTTGCAGCATGTAACACAATGAAATTCTGTAACCCAAAAGTTCCATAGCAATATGGTAACAGTAGTGTCATATAATTAGATCAATATTAGTCAGATCAATGTGAGTATCAACATATTATTTAAAATGTAAGCAGAAGTTATCTTCTGTATTCAGTTGGTAAAGTTGTAGTAAATTTTAATGTTCAGTTGCAGTTAGGAAAGCAGTCTATAAATGTCAGTTTATTAGAAATATTCTAGTGTAACTCTAGTGTAGTTAGTTATGTGAGTTTACAAATTATGGTGTTGGGGTGGGGTTGTTAATGATACACTGGACCAGCTGTGACCAGTGAAGCAATGGGACCAATCCCAGTGCGATATAGCGATTGGTAGACAGGAAGTGTGAACACTTATTTGTCTCTCATTTTTGCTTGAGTGCAAGTAATTAGCAACACAAGGAATAAATTAGTAGCATGTGGTGAATAAGTGGTCAAATTTCCCTGGATCATCAGCCCATGCTTTTTTTAATCTGTTCTTGAATGAATTTATTGAGCCGGCATCAATAAATGAGCTTCTATCTGTAACAATAGTTTTTCTACTGCCATCAGATACCAGGTTGGTGGTGGAAATCCCCTATAAGAGCATTTCCACAGCACATACTGTACAGTGCATTTAAGTCTTGAATGTTAAATTTTTATTTGGACATTGATTCATCTAATATTAATTCAGTCATATGACACTAGTGTTTCTGCATCACGTGCTACATGTAGCTACCTATTAAGAATCCACTTCGCTATATACTGCAAATTGTGTATTTACCAACAACAACATTTCTGTCAACCTGCCTGGAGCGGTGTTAGCGAGGCAAACCGCTTTAGGGAGGGATTTCTGGTTTAGCGCCGAAAAGTTGTTATGCATGGAGCAGTGTTAGGCCTAACACCACACGTTTAAAGTCGAAGAATGTAAACCTACCCCCTAGCAGGTTTACAGCGGTGTTAGTATTAGGTTAGTGTCAGGATGGAGAGCAAACTATTCAATGCTATCATATTTGACAGAATTAAATACGCAATAAGTGAAATTTAATCAAATTAACCCTAAAAACAAAGCGATATTAAGGCAGCTGCCGCATCGGCGGAGATATTAATATTTTTGAATCGACGAATGTAAAGTAAACAAATCGCCGGCGCCGCCGCATGGACGTCGATATCCATACTGTCCATCGCCGCCGCCGCCGCCGAATCGGCGGCTATATATTACGCCCAAATCTATTCAATACTGTCATATTGAACATAATTACGTACGCCATAAGTGAAATTTGATCAATTTAACCCTAAATTCTAACCGATATTAACATCGCCACAGCATTGGCGGCGTTATTCATATTGTCGAATCGTGGGATTTCCCAAATCTATAAATACATTCACGTTTAGCTAACACTCACCGTTTAAGCGCCCATGCATACGGCGTGACATAGTTCTCGCCGCCGCCGATAACCGGTGGTAGCTACCCTGTGTTAGATGGTTAATACCACACACCGCTAACACTGCTCCATGCATATGGGCCTGGTATCTGATGGCAGTAGAAAAACCAATGTTAAAGATAGCAGCTCAATGTGGAGTATGCTTTGTGGAAAAGGTCTTACACTTCATAGTGCATTTCCACCACCAACCAACGCAGGGAGCAGTGGGAAGAACTGATGGTGTGGGTAAGCAGCACAGTGCATATTCACTGGGATGTGGTGGTCAAATGAGTTGAGCGCCCACCCCCATGTGGCAGGTTGTGCGATTTGAATCTCAGCTTGGTTTTCCTATCACCCAGACTTGAGTCAAACCGATGGCTTAAAAATGGATACTTGTCACAACCTAGCCTGGTGCTCGGTATCACTAGGACAGGGCGAGGAGCAGTGACATAAGGAATACCATAGTTTAAAAAAAAATGTCTGTGCTTAATAAATATATATACTGTGAAGCCCCGCTATAAGGTGATCGCTGGGGTCCAAATATTATCACCTTGAAGAAAGCGAGGTTCAATTAACTGAATTACCTTTAAATTAAAGAATTCAGGGTTCAATAACGCATGACATTGTATCCGAATTCGCATTTTTGTTGTTGTTGTTGACGATTTATACTGCCTATCATGGATAAGCCTGAATAGGCTTGTTTTCACCATTAGACAGTTTGTCGATAGAAAGCCCGAGCCTACACTTTTACCGACCCAAGGGATTTTTAACCTCCAACACCACATAGACATGGTATGAGAGCAACTGGCCTTTGATGTCGCTGTAAGTTATACACAGCATCAAATCGGGGGGTGTAAAATCAGGGCTTCACTGTATATATATGGATAGTGATAAACCCTTTATCGCGTGTAATAATGCCTGTAGTGTCCTGCACCCCCCCCCCCTCCCATATCCGCGTGGGGGGTGGGCCCCCATCATGCACCACACCGCCTTCTGCGCGGGGCCTAGCCTCCATTCGCTCGGTGCAATATATAATCAGGGATGAAAGTGATCTCCGGGAAAAAAAGTGGAAATGCGGAAATTCTCCCATAGGTTTAGCAGTGTCAGGGAATCGCTGAAAATTACCGGAAGTCAGGTGTCAACTAGCCTTGTTGTGAATGTATTTTCGCCCATATCTAACAGCTTCGTGCTTAGGTTTTATGTTCTAGCTACATCTAAGGTCATATAAGAACAGGATTCGAACCACCGAACTGATGTCATATGCATCCCTTCTTTTGGAATTTTGTTTAACGTTAATCGCTGAATATAAGAAATCCCGGAAATCCGCGAAACCGCGGAGGTCTTTCATCTCTGTATAATATACATATGTTGTATATACGTGGGTATATATATGATGCATAAGTATTTTGCGAGTATAAAGGCACGGAGGAGAATTATATTATTATATTCTCATTATTATATATTATTAGCTGCCGATACCTGCAGCCTGCTACACAGATGGGACTGGTTGTGCCACCACAGGGTCCCCGTCGTCTCTCGTCCTTCTTTTTTTACCGCACTTCCCGCGTGGGAAGCGGACACTCTAACCACTATGCTCACCCTTTCGGTGACAGCACGCAAGCTGGAAAAATAACGAGGCTTGTAAGGGGGACAGCGTTATGCATGTATGCAGGGCCTCCTTTTACTGAAGGTTCAACGTCCATTCTGAAGAAAATAGATGCGAACATCAACATTACCTTAGATCAATTTGAATAGAAGTCAATTCACAAACAAAGCTGCACAATGCATCACACTTAAAAATGTGCGCGTCGCATTTCAAATCGCTGATGCAAAAATAAAAACTTATTTAATATTCAAAACAAAAATAAAGCTAACTAAATTAAAGCTGCATAGTCCGATAAGAGCATAACATTTTCGAAATCAAAACAGGTAGCCAAATTAGCTACTGCTTCAGTTATTACGCAGTTGTTGCCACATTGAAGGGAATACCAAGTCAATTTAATGTGATATGTTACTGCTGAAGCCTATGGTGTCAAGAGTTTTGACAAGGACGCCAAATTAATTTAACATGTTTACACTTCAAATATGTCCGAAGTGAGCCATTTTAAATCAACGTTACTTCACACAAGGTAGATTATACTGATCAACCTAATATATTTATCTAAATCATTTTAGAGAAACTCAAAACCATCGGACTGCAACTTTAATAATCTAAAATAAAAGATTATGAAATACTCACATTGATCTGACTAATATTGATCTAGTTATATGACACTACTGTACCATATTGCTATGGAACGTTTGGGTTTCAGAATTTCATTGTGTTACATGGTGCAAATTGTGTATTCAACAGGTATTGTATACCTTATTCTATATACCTTTTGTGTAAATAACCCTGAATTGAAAAATGGCTGGAAGACCAGTGCTTCGGCACTGACAAAAGACTTATTCAGCAGAATAAACATATCTACCAAAAAATAAAAAATAAATTTTGGGGGTTAACATCTGTTGATTAAGAAAGGGGAAATTTGATATTCCACATTTCAGCACTCTTTCGCTTATCCTCGTAATCCTGAGCATCACGCTAGGTAGTGACAAGTACCAATTTTTCAACTCATTGGTTTGACTCGACCATGGTTCTAACTAGATAAAAGATTCACCCGGTACTTGTAGTACAAGGGTGAAGGACAACGTAGTGTAAATATGGGCGAAAAAAGGTTTAGTATGGAACCTGAACTAGAAACTGTGGCTCCAGTATCAAATGGCTACTTATATCGGCACAGATTTGGTGAAATGGGAGAGAATGCAAAAAGACAAGATGGCGGCCGCAGAACACCGTCGATTTCACTTTTAAATCTTATTAAACTAGATATTATATTATATTTTTCAACTCAAAGGTAGCGGGCTATCAATAAGACATATGTAAAGAATAAATGTTGCTTCTTAGATTGTGAAATTAGGCTCTCATTTCCTTAACCCGCTTTTTCGTCCGTTTTTATATAGGGTTGGTATTCAACCGTGTACTGCGAGTACCAGGTGAATGCTTTATCTAGGTTCTAACATGAGTTTAGAATCCCACGATCTGCCACACGGAAAGCAAGCGTTCAACACATTTGGCCATCCTGTCTGATAATCAATATTCTAAAACAAATACCTAAGGTTGCTAAGTACAGACGACATGAAATTAAATTGAAAATGTTAAATGTTAAAAAGGGATGACAGCGAATATCTAGTGAAACGTGCCGCTTGGGGTAGGGGTGAGTGGAAAGGTCACGTGGCTGATGGACTACTCACCCCTCCCCCCCACCCCACCAACGCCCGCTCCCTGTTAACTCTAAACAAGATGGGGTTCATGTCACATGGCAACATGTCAACATGAAGAAAGCCGCGCAGTGGTTGTGGGTCAATATGCAACAGAAATGCAGCATACGGTGGGAACCGGGCGCGGTAACCAAATCGGTACTACGCAGGCCTCCCGTACGGAACGTCGGGAGTTCAATTCCCAGTCGAGTCAAAGCAATGACTTACAAAATTGATACTTGTTCCTTCCTAGCCAGGCACTCAACATTATTAGGATAGGGCAAGGACTGGTTGGCTCAGTGTCAGGATAATGTGACAGAGTCAGGTCATGGTGCTGGCAGCCTGTCTCCCAGTGGGACAGGACTATAAAGTTGACATGAGTGCGCACTGTCACAAGTCGGTACCAGTCGTGATATGACCTTAGATGTCACCAGGACGTAAAACTCCAACAACCAACCAACCAGCATGGGGTGGACAATTGTCGCAACCGGGCAAAGCTCACTACTGATTCATGGGGAGGATTAGATAAAAGATTCACCCGTACTTGTAGTACATGGTTGAAGGACAACGTAGTGTAAATACGGGCGAAAATAGCTTTAGTATGGAACCTGAACTAGAAACTGTGGCTCCAGTATCAAATGGCTACTTATATCGGCACAGAGTTGGTGAAATGGGAGAGAATGCAAAAAGACAAGATGGTGGCCGCAGAACGCCGTCGATTTCACTTTTAAATCTTATTAAACTAGATATTATATTATATTTTTCAACTCAAAGGTAGCGGGCTAATAATAAAACAGATGTAAAGAATAATTGTTGCTTCTTAGATTGTGAAATTAGGCTCTCAATTCTTTGACCCGCATTTTCGACAGCTTTTACATAGGGTTGGTTTGCACCCCTACTGCAGCAGTACGGGGTGAATCTTGTATCTAGGGGAGGATGGGATTGCTTGTTTGTTGGAGCTTTACGTCTTGGCAACATCTACGGTCATATCAGGACGGGTTTGTGATTGGCGAATTGCGGATGGAGCCTGATTTACAGTCTGTTTCCGCGATGGCCTGACAATGTTAAGCCTATAGGAGAAATGTCCGTATTTCCGTGGATACCCATCCGCCATCAGGGTGCACTGAACTATGGCATGCACCTCTCCGAACAACCACCAATGGCTGCCAGGTCACAGCACACTGTAGCAAAGCCGACCTTTTATTTTGTGATTATACATAGGTAATAGTAGATAACTTGTTAAACTGTTCAAATATATATATATATGAGTCAGCCTCACAAAAATGGGCCAATTGGTAGTTTATTTAAGATGTCGGCGTCGCAATTCTTAAAGTGTAGTGCATTTCTTTGTTTTATCTTAAATTATCCTAGAAACAAATAAGGTTGTTGTATTTTCTCTACCTTTACATTCAGGATAAATTTTAGGACTTTCCAATACCTCTGTCAATGCTAAACTATAATTATGACGATCGACGGCGACATCCAATGATCGACGCCGTCAACTTCCCCCAATTGGCCTCTTTTCGTGATCCTGACCCATATATATATATATATATAAATTATAAATATATATTTATATATCTTAAAGCTATCTTGTTTCACCTCGATGTGCCGAGAATCTGCCCCAGCCTCCCATCAACGCTAAGTGCAAGAGAAGCAAGGGAGCACAAGTAAGGCATGGCAATACAGCTATGGCGGAAAAAGACAAGTCGGTAAAGGCGGAGTGCGTGTTGGTCGATAAACTTACTCCGCTGACAGCTAGTGCGTTCAGCGACAAGGAACACATGTTGGAGCAAAGACTACATTTCCTGGAACGGCGCAATCGTCTGGCAACCATGGCTTCATGCACCAGACGTCTGGAGGAAGAAGTGTGCACTCTCATGTTGACCGAGAAACCGGCACGCACAAGGAGCGTTTCCAAGACCACGCCCTGTCATCGTCATCATACACATTTGTCTTCCTCTACCATTACCAAACGAACACCAAGTCGCGAACGCAAATTAAAAAGTAAGTGGTCTTTAAAACGCCATACGCGAGACAAAAAGAACGTTTCCAAGTTGAACCCGCACAAACTAGTGGAGGCAAACTGCCGCTGGATTCTTGACAGGCAGGATCCCAGCCTGGAGGACTGTCACCGCATATTTCAACATATTGCATACATATCCAGTAGGGCGAGGTTTCTTTATTCATCACATGTGGGTTACGACACTTCTGTGCGCAAGGACACGTTGAAAGACGGTTTTTGACGCTTTCGGTGCTGGGACTGCTGAGCAGGCCTTATATCATTATGCATTTGAAAATATAAGCACCCGTAAGGACACCAGCGTGAATTCTATAGATGGCGCAAATGTCTTCACTAAGGAAGGGAAAAGGCCATGCTATGTGTAACAAGGAGGGCGGTTGCCCGTCTTTAATGTCGGAGTGTTTATATGGCCACTGGTGCGCGAAATGCGGTTCAACCGCGCACAAGAGCCTTTTGTGCAAAAAGGACTGATTGTCTAAGCGGGTCAAGCACACCGACCCACGGTCTGACAACGCACCAGAAGTTACCACTATTAGAGAGCGCTTCTCTGAAACTGATGAAAAATTGCCTCATATAAATTGTGTCGAGCACTTTATCGATTTGTTGAATTGCTATTTGAACCTGTCCGTCTGTTCACCCGACGGTCTATTGTCTAATGTCATTGCTCATATTGTCAACTATAATGCCATTCCAGTTAATTGCTCCACAACCGTGATTGTCCTGAATTGTGTTGTGATGGTAAGCCGGTGGCGGAGTCGGACAGCGCCCCCGGTGACTACGTGCATGCAGTGACACCAGTTCCGCTTGGATGGGTTCCGCCCACCTCTAAGTGGCTGTCAGTCGTCCAGGAGACAACCCACTTGCTGGTCACCGCAGTTGACCTGGTGTAAAATATTCTGATAAAACGCATTGGTGGGGAATGTGAAATGGTCTATAAAGGAGTACAAATGGTCTATTAATGTAAATGATGTATAGGGCCAGGTGCATGAATGTATTTATGTAGTTGCTGGTGACTCTTTACTTGTAGTCAATAGTCATTGTGTATTAGATAGATAGTGTGAGAGGGGTACTACTATTAGTGTGTAAGCAGCTCAGGAGCTCTACTCACTACCCACTACCCCTCAACTGTTAGTCACGGATCACCACACGTTGCGCGAAGCATGAGGGAGCCAACGGTATAGTCAATTACCTAGATGATTTTGCAAACCTTGGTTGCGATTGGGCGACATGCGCCCAGCACCAGGAAACGATCACTAAAATTTTGTGTACCACCTCAAACCATTTTTGACTATGCATAGGGCGACTAGGCGCCAAGTGGAATGCCTCAACGGTTGGCTGGTGCATTGCGGCACGGTCGTCTACGGCGGCCATTCTTTCTGCAGCAGGATTTATGAGAGCATAGGCGTGTTAAAACGCCCATATTACCGTCTACGATTAACTGACTTATTTAGACAAGAAATCCAGTGGTGGCTATCGTTTATAGACCGTTTCAACGGTTATGCAAAAATTCTAGGCAGGCATGCGCCAATATTCTCAGTCTATACAGATGCGTATAACTACGGTTTCAGCTCGATTTACTGGAGCAACTGGTGCGCTGGGGCCTTCGATACGCAGGCGCCTCAGCCAGATGGCACCTCAGCCAGATGGCTCCTGGCGCGATCGCTCAATAATATTTATGACAGACAGTACAGTCGTCCAGCCTGCCCTAAATTCCGGAAAATCCTCAAATTAATTAATTATGACATGGGTTAAGGAACTATTCTGGTTACCCTGCGATTACAATTTTGAAATATCCTAAGCATATGTCCAAAGTGATAGGAACTGTATCTGTGACTCTTTGGTCAGGTGGCCTGATCAAAGAAGCAAAATGCGCCTTAATTCGGCTGATGCAGCCAATATAGTCTGCTGCCATTATCTCTTTGGTTAACAACCTTATTGCCACGTTATTAATTTTTCTTTCATTACGTATGCCAGTTAGTTTATTAATTTCTAGGCTTGCACCAGGACATGAAGGTCTTACAGGATCATTACTACGTGCCAACTTCGAAGCTGACACGTAGCATGCAGGTGCGCACCTACATGCGATGATTGAGGAATTTGTAGGCCTTCTTCTGCCTACACCGTGCACCTCTACCAAGGTGGCAATATATTTATAACCTGGTTATCAATTTTTTTGAAATATTCTTCTATCACTAATTATCTTACTGCTCTCAATTTGTTTTCTGAAAGCTGATGGCGCTTCACCTATTGATTACCAATCACATGTTATCAAAACTGTTCTTGGTGGGGCAAAACGCAAGCTCGGCTGTGCAGTCAAAAAAGCTGCCCCCTTATTACCTAAAGAATTAATTCTAATGTTTTCTTATTTCTCGCACTATGTGGGACATCCAGCCACCAGGGCTGCCTTGTTAATGGGTGTTTGTGCCCTTTTGAGGAAGTGTCAGCTTACCTCATCAGACTCTATGTTGTTACGCAAAGACTTCACATTCTAGGAGTGGGGAGTTATTATTCCTGTTAGAAAATCTAAGACGATTCAGTTTCAACAACGTGACCTATTGTTAACAGTTGCTAAGGTGGTCAATTCCGATTTATGTGCAGTTCATTGGCTTACCAAGCACTTTTCTGAACTTCCAGCATCTGGGAACGCACCAGCCTTATCTCCATTGTCTTATGATGCCCTACAGGCAACCATTAAGCATTTTTCTGAGCTCTCAGGCCTTAACCCTGATAACTATTTCTGCCACTCTTTACGCCGAGGTGGCTGTACTTTCCTGACAATGCAGGGAGCTTTACTTGAAGAAATAAAAACCAGCGGGGATTGGTCTTCCGACACTGGGTAACCAGAATAGTTCCTTAACCCATGTCATAATTAATTAATTTGAGGATTTTCCGGAATTTAGGGCAGGCTGGACGACTGTACTGTCTGCATTTAGCAAGTATCAAGGACATGATTCCTTGGTGCTTTGCAATGGACAAGACCAATTACTCTCGCTACTTACCGCTGTACTATGCACAGATGACACAATTAGAAGAGACATGTCCAGACCTCTATGCTCATTTTCTAAATGGTGGGTTCTCTGTTCAACTTAGGCAAGCAAACCCTTTTGCCAAGATTAACATTGACCAGACTTAGAGGAGACTAAACAAGGACACGCAAACTGCTGGTAGGACCAAAGGCTTTAGCCTAAAACATAGTGCACTGGCACATTTTTACCTGACAGCTGAACACAGAGCTGGATCTATTTAACAGCTTCAAGACCTTGTATCAACATCTGGGCAAAGTAAACAAGGACTTGGTCATGCTGACCTCCAACCATCAAGGGTCAAGAGGGACGAAGCTGATGTGATGTCTATTGTTGATATGCTAGAAAACAACTGGACAAACCCATTCTCCAATCAACCGTCGGATCTTGTGAGTCTGTCAACTGGTGCTGCAGCAACAACAGCAATAATGAATGATCTGCTCAAAGCTCACAGCAAGGGTGAAGAAGTTTACAAGATTCACATGGAAAGGTTGGAGAGAGGGTCAGGATTTTATGATCCGATCAAAAAAGGCTGGTGCGAACAGAGAGATGATCTTGAAAGCAGACAATCGTGTTTTCAGGCACATGCTACTGATTGCTCAAAACAGAAAGTTGGATATGAAAGACGTGTTTGAATATCCCCTGGGTCCGAAACCATGGGCATTAGCAAATCCAGATGGAACAATGAAAAAAACAGGGAAAGCAACATTAGGCAAACATATCGAGAAAGAAATTGCGAATGTTGAGTTACCACCTCGTTCTCGGGCAACAATTGTTGATGCCATGGCAATAGTACAGATGATTCACGGTGAGAATCTGACCTTTGATGAACTGGCCGATACAATCCTGAAGAAAATTCTCAATGATGGTTGGGGTAGTGGGCGAATTGATGTAGTGTTTGACATCTACCAAGAGCAATCAATTAAGACCGCCGAGCGGACAAACTGTGGTTCACAGCATGGAATCGTGTTCAACCAGATAAAACCAGGACACCGAATCAAGAACTGGAAACGGATCTTGGCTAGTACAGAAAGCAAAGCCAAGCTCACCGCATTCCTGGCAGAGAATTGGAAAGAACAGCACAGGAGGGACAAACTTGGCAAGATCATACTGATGGTAACCTCGGATGAAAGATGTTTCAGGATAACAAAGGATGATGTGATGGAGATCGTTGAGCTTAGATCCACACATGAGATCGTTGAGCTTAGATCCAGACATGAAGAAGCCAATATGAGAATGATGATCCACACAAAACATGCAGCTGCAAACTATCGCAAGGTTGTGGTGACTTCTGAAGACACTGACATCTTCGTAATCCTCCTCTCCCTCCACTTGCAAGAATGTATGCACTGCACTGATTGGTGCCCATGCATATACAGGTTGCGATTGCATCAGCTCCTACGCTGGGCAGGGCAAGGTCAAAGCTGTCAATTTGATCTGCAAAAACCAGGAGTACAGAGAACTGTTCACAGCCTTTGGGCAGGAATGGCATGTTACAGAAGATATGTTCCAAACCCTACAAGCATTCACTTGTAGCATGTATAGTTTGAATACAAATATTAAAGACGTCAACAAACTCAGGTATGAAATGTTCCGATCAAGAAAAGATGATATTTCATCTGGACAGCTCCCCCCTTGCAAAGATGCATTAAGACAGCAAACACATTGTGCTAATTACCAAGTCTACAGAGCTCACCCAAGATACCAAGCCCAACTGATGGACATGGGTGGAATGTAGTAGAAGGACAACTATCAATATGCTGGCTCACAGGAGCACCAGCTCCAGATGTTGTTCTTGAATTGATGTCCTGTAAATGCCCTAGACGTTGCGATAAAGACTGTCCTTGTGTAGCGAATGGATTCCACTGAACTGTGCTAATATGCAAGAAGAGGGTGAGGACCAATCAAACAATATGGATGATAGTGACAGCGACAGCGACGACGATTGAAAAATCAGATTCAACAGTAAGAGCATATAGATATAAGCTGAGTTTACATAGCAAAATGAACAACCTTTAGACATAGGTCTACCATTCGAGTAAGTAGAGTATTTGTAATGTAGGTCCAGATTGTGGCATGGTTAATTGAAAACCGCTTAGAGACAAGTCCAGAGCATTTGTAACAGCACCAATAATGTGTTGTCACGTTTATTGATTTTCAGCCTTAAGGCATATATTTTATTAAAGGTCAAGGTCAATTCTGCTACTTTTTGCACTGGAAACAGTCTATAGTAATTAAACACAAAGGCAAATGCATAATAACACAACTTATTATGCTTGTGTACCTAAAATAAACATGGTTATTCAATTGCTAAGCGAACATATCGGGGATTGCTGGAGATGTAGTATTACCCCTACACCAAACTGGTGAAAAAGGCTATTATACCCGAGCGACCGGGTCACAGCGGGTTACAGCATGTCCAGAGTGATTGGTAGGTATTAGAAGGATAGGACAAAGGTGATCACTCAAAAACTCACAGACGTTACAACCAAGACACTACAGTAATAGCTGAACTTGGCTGTTTTGATGTCGACTATATTGATGTCATTCAGCTAGCAGAACTTGATTATATCGATTCCACAGAGTAGTAGCAGAATTGATATTACTTGGCTCTATTGATGTAACTACAGCAGTAGCAGAACTTGACTATATTGATATTACTATAGTAATAACAGAATTTGACTATATTGATACCACTCCAGGAGTACCAACTGTATATTTATTAACTGAGAATGCAAATATAAATAAAAAGCACATTTCTAAGCTACATAATATTTCTCAACACTTAAGTTAGGGTGTTAATTAAATTTCAGAAGTAGCCGAAACTTTCAGTATGTTATATCCTAATGTAGCTTCATATTAACTTAACTCATCATACATTCCATTGCAGGATGTTCCCGATGCTGAGAGTTGCTGACGGCGGAGATGCAGGTCTTACCCTCTCGCACATGTCTCATTATATCAAACTATACGAGGTTCAGCGCCACAAAGAATACATAATATATCCTGTGGTATGGCACAGAATAGTCATATTATGTATATATTCGCACAATACATCATATATATATATATATCTGAGGTCGCTACCGACTTATGACTATGCACACTCAAGGTGACTTCATAGTGCTGCCCCACTCTGAGACCATGCCACTAGCATTCTTATTCGAAATCCCATTCAAAAAGTAAAGCTTGTTTTATTTAACGACGCCTCTAGAGCACAATGAATTTTTTATTGTATCATCGGCTATTGGACGTCAAACATATGGTCATTCTGACATATTTCTTCGGAGCAAACCCACTGCTGCCACACAGGCTACTCTTTCTGATAAGCAGCAAGGTCTTTTATATGCACTTTCCCATGGACAGGAGAGCACACACCACATCCCTTGATGGACCAGTTGTGGACCACTGGTTGGAACGGAAAATAGCCCAGACTGCAAATGGCTCTATTGAGAAGGATCGATTGGATGACTGACAGCTTCACAGGTAGACAATCTACCGCCTGGGTTACGTCCCGCTCCCGATATCCCATTCAGTCATATTATCCTGATACTGAGCACACCAGTCCTTGTTCTAGCCTACTAATAAAGACGAGCACCAGGCTAGGTAAGCGTCAAGCATACATTTTGCAAGTCATTGGCTTGACTCGGCTGGGGTTGGAACCGACGACCTCTTAGGCGCGAAGCCAGCCAGTGCTACTGTGTCCTCTCTGTGACCATAATCCTGTGAGCCATAACCTACTCAGTCACATTATTCTGAGATTGAATCAACCAGCCTTTGTCGTATCCTTCTAATACCCAATACCAGGTGAAATAACAGATTGTCAGATAACCAGTGCTAATAGTTTGCTAGTCTCTAGTTTGATCCTGTTGGGAATCGAACCCAAGACCTCTAATCCATGAATTGGACACTGTACCCTCTCAGCTATCACGTCCGGTCGTTGTTGGTGCAGTAGTCTGCACTGACCTATCAGGCAAGGAACTACATAGACAGGTAGGCGTAGATAGTTTGTTGTTTGTGTGTTGTTGTTTTACGTCATAGCAACATCTAAGGTCATATCAGGACGGGAGGCGTAGATAGAGTGATTGCATCAGGGAGCCTAGATAGCACGCTAACGCCAGGGGTAGAAGTGTGGGTTCAAAATCTGCTCTAGGCGCAATATTTCGCATGTCCATTTCCCCCTTAACACAGATGGCCATGACCTGGATCCTGTACAAGTTACACGGTGTATGGTCAATGAAGCTACCTTAAATGCATTGTCTGTATGTGCGTAATTGTAAGCATTAAATGACCTATGAATGTAAACCACATAAAGGACGTACGATTCCAGGGGGACAAGTATAGTAGTCTGCACTGACCTCTCAGGCATCTTTATCATCATCATCATCATCATCATCATCAATCCCTTAATCACTAGTGTCGCTGAGGCACAGATGACTCTTAAGGCAGGTAGGTGTGGGCATGATTGCATCAGGGAGCCTAGATAGTGAAATGGTTAGTACGCTAGCCCTGGAATGACAAGAAGTGTGGGTTCGAAACCTGCTCTAGGCGCAACACTTCTAATTTCCATCACCCCATGACACTGCGTAGACACCATTCGTCACAACCAGATAGGATTGTCAAGTGAGTTGAGCGTCTTGCTTCCCATGTGGAAGGCCCAGGAGTTCGCTATGATTGTGAATACAGATAGCGATAAATTGATGGATCCAGATTGAACCTTGCAGACACATGTCCTGTGGGATAGATTAGAGGTGATATCTGACCTAATTTATCATCTGAAATACCAGACTGGATGGCCAAATGAGTTGAGTCTCTGCTTTGGCAGCTTGCGGGATTCGAATCTCCAAGTTTGAATGAACTCTGGTCAAGTTAAACTAATGACTTAAATATTTAGACTTGTCACTACATAGCCTGGCGGACGCAACATTACTAGGATAGAGCAAGGAGCAGTGGGATGATGAAGAATGATTGTGCGTGATTGAAATTTCCACTGCTTCATCAACAAATGTAAAAAAAAACAATTCATTTACTCTGTACAGTCTACATTCTATCCCGGGATATTGCAGATTAGACTGTATATATGTTAAACAAACAAACAAACAAACAAAAGGACTTATCCAGAACGGTGGTGACAGTAGTCAAAACGCACTGAATGAGTGATTGCGCTCATTTGGTGTCATTTCAAAAATGTATGTTCTGATGAATAAGCAGTTTATCAAAAAAGAATATCTTTTTTGCTGGGCCCGGGCAGCAAAGCCCTCAATCGCTTTGCCACTTGCGACATTCAGATCTCACCGGTCTCATCTCGCCTCATTGGCTGAACTCCTCAGAGGGTCACCTTACATGCCATCATATTTCGACCGCCCTTCCGCTGGAAAATCCCAGCTACCCCTCACATCAGTCAGTCTGCTCCAGACTCTGTTACACTCCGCACCTCTACCCAACTAACCCAGCCACCCACCCATCCTACACATACAATTCAATAAGGGTTAACCATAACATTACTTCTTTTGTTATCAAGCATTGTTGGATAATCCCGCTATGCATGCTATTCTAATAATAATTCTTGCCTGATAATTTCTGCTCAAAGGCTTTGATCAATTGTGGGAGATATGATTTGACCGGGTGCTAATAATAAGCAAGCTACCCTAACTTAGGTCAACTGAGAACACTACACGATGAAGGTTAAAATCTGCATTTCCATGATTTATTCTGAAATAGCATGATCCTACATAAGTATCTTTCTGCTTATACAGTAAGCTGGTTGGTTGTTGGAGTTTTACATTCTGGCAACATCTAAGGTCATATCAGGCCAGGTACCGAATTGTGACAGTGTGCAGTCATGGTGGCTTTATAGTCCTGCCCCACTGGGAAATCAGGCCAGCAGCACCATGACCTGATATCCCACTCAGTCACATTATCCTGACACTGAGCTAACCAGTCCTTGCACTGTCCTATTAATGCCGAGTGCCAAGCTAGGAAGCGACAAGTATAAATTTTAAAGTCATTGGTTTGACTCGACCGGGAACCAAACTCCTGACCTTCCGCACACAAGGCCGGCGCTCTACCGATTAGACCACAGCGCCCGGTACTTATAGTAAGTATTATTGTTTCTTAACAGGATCTTGCACCGCCCTCTGTCCGCTGGTTTCCCGGGTAATCACACCTAGGACCTCATAGGCCTGCATATCGAGCTTCCTGCTGAGTTTGAATAAACTATTTTTCTCCCCACCACTCTGGCTTCCTACTTTTTTGTACCGTTCCCGCAATGCAGAAACATGATACTTTCCATCCCTAACTTGGCGGCGTGCTCTATGTTAACTGCAAGTACTCCACATGTACTCCATTCCTCCCTCCCCCTATCCTCGGCTCCCACCAGCTGCCAACCAACCAGCCAGCCAACCAGTGCGACACTGGTTTGCGTTGAACAGGAGGGCTGAGGAGCAGGAGGAGGAGGGAGGAGGGGGGGGGGGAAGAGGGGGGAGGAGGGGGGAGGAGGGGTGGAAGGGGAGGAGGAGGGGGGACACGGGGGAGGAGAACGAAGGGCTGGGGGAGGAGGAGGAGGGGAGGAGAGGGAGGAGAGGGAGGAGAGGGAGGAGAGGGAGGAGAGGGAGGAGAGGGAGGAGAGGGAGGAGAGGGAGGAGAGGGAGGAGAGGGAGGAGGAGAGGAGGAGAGGGAGGAGAGGGAGGAGGAGAGAGAGGAGGAGGAGAGAGAGGAGGAGAGAGAGGAGGAGGAGGGAGAGGAGGAGGGAGAGGAGGAGGAGGGAGAGGAGGAGGAGGGAGAGGAGGAGGGAGAGGAGGAGGGAGAGGAGGGAGAGGAGGAGGGAGGAGCGGGAGGTGGGAGGAGGATTGGTTGGTTGTTTGATTTCATGTCCTGGCAACATCTTAAGTCATATCGGGATGAGTCCCGACTTGTGACAGTGCGCACTCATGGCAACTTTATAGTCCTGATCCACTGGGAGACCAGGACGCCATCACCATGACCTGATATCCCACTCAGTCACATTATCCTGCCACTGAGCCAACCAGTCCTTGCCATATCCTAATAATGCCGATCACCTGGCTAGGAAGTGACAAGTATCAGACCGGGAATCGAACTCCCGACCTTCCGCACGGGAAGCCTACACTCTACCGATTCAGCCACCGCATCTGGTAGAGGAGGAGGAGGAGGAGTTGGAGGCGGCGGCAGCCGACTGGCGGAGGTCGAGCGCTGCTCAGCGGGCAAGGCGACACCTAGTGGTCGGTGAACCAGGCTCCGGACGAAGCCGCCCGGCCCGCCCCGCTCACCCTTCCCGCCCTGCCCGTCTCTACATACGGCGGAGTGGTGGACCTGCGCACCAGTGTGAACGTGTGCGCGCGCGGTGCACGACGGGAGGCGACGGCTTAACTTGACACTGCTGGAGGGAGATATACACACACCACGGATCGCTAACCTGAGTGCCCGCCGGTGGAGATCGGCGCGGGCAAATTGCACTGCCTATATATATGGAAATATATATTTATATATAAATATACTTATATATATATATATATAAGTGTATATACATACAGAGAGAGCGCTACCACCATCTATCTACCTTCTCGACAAGTAGCTGGGATCCATGGATTACTACAATGTGGTAGACTGGCGCATACTTTGTGGGTGGCCCTTGCTAACAATCGACCTGAAGGTAGGCTCCTGTATGAGTACATAACCTTTGACCTATCAACTTGTAGCCTTATTGACCTGTGTCTGCACACAGTAACTGTTGACGGGTTCACTTACTAATCCGCGACTCCATCTCGCTTCAACGCCGAGACTGCGGAGGATGAAATATGGCTAGATATTGAAACCGGACGTCGTGGCCCAATTGATAGAGCGCAGGCTTTCCGTGCGTAAGGTCGGGAGTTAATAGAATCCTAGTTTAGTCAAACCAATGACTTATACAAATTTATACTTGTCACTTCCTAGCCTGGGGTACGCAACATGAACCGATATCCCACTCAGCAACAATATCCAAACACTGAGCCAACCAGCCCTTGCCCTCTCCTGGTATTGCTGAACAGCAGGCAAGGTAGCGTCAGGTGTTAATTCTTCAGTCTTCAGTCTTCAGTTTGACGCGACTGGTGATTGATCTCATGACCCGTAGTATAGGAAAGCGGCGTCCTACACACATGGGCATGCTGTCACTGGCTACTGGTAGATAAGCACCCCCTGTGTGCATGCTTTCCCCATCCTCCCTACTAGTTGTATAACTAGTATTAATAATAATGAATAATTAGAAGTGATAATAAGTGATAAGTGATAATAAATAATAAATAACAATCATACAATTAATAAATTGTCAATAAATACTAACAAACTATTATTAATTATAATAATAAATAATAACCAAAACATTAATAAATTATTTTTAAAACATCAATAAACTAATAACAAAATTAAATAATGATAATAATAATCAGACACAAACTAATAATAAGAATCATACCGCTAATAAATTATTTTTTAAACTTCAAGTCGAAACAACCTCACAAATTTAAATCTTTATTTAAAGTGTGGTTCTTTGATGGAAAGATAAACGAATTTTGAATAGGATTGCATGGTGAGATTTGGTCAATTAAAAGCAAACACGAATTAGTTTGAACAGCATTAAATCGCTGCAGGTGGTGGCCCTATTTGGACACGGACTTTGTACTGAATGGCTTAATATTTAAGTCTGGTTTGAATTTGACACTTTGGGTGAAATCATTTTGTCAATGGCCCTGTCACACATCACCGTATAATATTACTGGATGCCCGGCCGCATGAACACCAGATAATACTACAAAACTCTTCCCCTTCATCTCACTCCCTGATGCATCCCCTATACAACCCTTAAACAAACTCCTAAGGAATAAAGGGAAGAAAGTCACACAGATCAACAGTGAAGAAGTTGTGCTTTATTGGCATCAACTCCTGTACACCTACTATTGACCTATCACCCACACCCCTTACCTTCTGTCCACACAGCCTGTATAAGAATCAGTGCCTACAGCCCATTGAACCAGAGTCCCTTGGGTGTTGCACTCCACTCAATTTAGATATAGGAATTTGGCTAGCATCAGACAGAGTGTCTGGGGTCCTGCTCTAGAGTAGTGTGTCTCACTCAAGAGCCAGGAGTAGAGTGATCTCTCTTCAGTGTCTGAAGCAGAGTCTTGAATAATTAATGAATCTCAGAATGAGGCTAGTGTGGTCAGAGGGCCAAGAGGGCATAGGTGACTGGGCAGTCCGACAGTCAGCCAATCAGGCACCCCCACAGTCAGGGTGGGCGCCACCCCCCAGTGGTGGTGGCTGTCACTCACCCCAGCTGCAGGTGGTGCTCTGGGTGCATATGCAGATTAGGCTGGTGGGACAGGTAGCTGCAGACAGTTACAATAGATCTCTGTTAATATGACCTTTTCTCCAAATGCACTCTTTATGGATGCATAGAGAAACATGACAATAATCATGTACTGTCTTCTTATATAGAAACATCTCTTCCTTAATTTCAGGCATCATGTATGAACATATATTTCACTTAGCTTACATCATGTTACAATGGGAGTGGGACATTATTGTTTTTAGTTTACATAACCGTGTCCCCACTCCGTCATTCAAGAATAATAATGCTCTCTGCCAATATATAATTCTGAACCGAAAATCCGTATATTTTTACAACCGGATTGGAGGAAACGGAAAGAAACCGAACAAAGTCTGTTGATAGTCCGGTTTGTGTCCGTACAAGTTTTGAACATGCACAAAACTTGGAACGGATGCTGCTGGATTGACGTCTACGTTTCTTGTCCGTTTTGAGTCCACTTAGTCCGCTTACAGTCCATTGGCTATCCGTTCATGTCCGCTTAATGTCCGTTTCATGTCCGTTTCATGTCCGTTTCATGTCCGTTTCATGTCCGTTCGTCCAGCGGCCTTTGACCCGATATCGCAACATTTTGACACATTTTAATACATTTTGATACTTATGACGCCCGGACTAGACAATTCTGTCCGTTGCTCAATCCGGTGATGTGTGACAGGGGCTTTAAATGCGAAATCGAGAGAAGAAATACATGGCAAAAAAAGAATCCTTTTCAGGCTTTCAATATTTTGTTTAAAGGTATATAACAGATATCTTGGGGTGAACCAGGAATACACTTAGACAGTCTGGGTAAGGACTTGTGACAGCTCACACTCATGGTCACTTTATAGTGCTGCCCCACTTGAAGATCATTCCGCCACCACCATGACCTGACATCCCACTAAATCGCATTATCAAGATACTGAGCAATCCAGTCCTTGCCCTATCGTAGCAGTAATACCAAACTAGGTAGCGACAAGTATCATATTGTGTAAGTAATTAGTACCTGGCCTTTGAAGAGTCAACAGTGGCGACATCTGTGAAAGCAAAGACTAGGGAACCAGTCAGACAAACAAAACCAGGCATCCACACATAAATGTGTGCTAATAGTGACTGATTCAATTAACTGCGCTTGCGCACGGCTTTACACGGACACTTCCGATTCCACTGGCAACTTCCGGTCCCATTGGCAATATCGCAGTAGTAAATACACGCTGCATTATCTGCGCATGCGCTTTGATGCAGCTCCCATCTATGACGTCATTCAATCCACAGCTCCCATCTGTGATGTCATTCAATACAAAGATCCATTCTGTGACATCATTCAATCCACAGCTCCCATATGTGACATCATTCAATACACAGCTTCCACCTGTGACATCATTCAATACACAGCTTCCACCTGTGACATCATTCAATACACAGCTCCCATCTGTGACGTCATTCAAAACACACCTCCCATCTGTGATGTCATTCAATACACACCTCCCATCTGTGATGTCATTCAATACACACCTCCCATATGTGATGCCATTCAATACACACCTCCCATCTGTGATGTCATTCAATACACACCTCCCATCTGTGATGTCATTCAATACACACCTCCCATCTGTGATGTCATTCAATACACACCTCCCATCTGTGATGCCATTCAATACACACCTCCCATCTGTGACGTCATTCAATACACACCTCCCATCTGTGACGTCATTCAATACACACCTCCCATCTGTGATGTCATTCAATACACACCTCCCATATGTGATGCCATTCAATACACACCTCCCATCTGTGACGTCATTCAATACATACCTCCTATCTGTGACGTCATTCAATACACAGCTCCCATCTGTGATGTCATTCACTACACACCTCCCATCTGTGACATCATTCAATACACACCTCCCATCTGTGACGTCATTCAATACACAGCTCCCATCTGTGATGTCATTCACTACACACCTCCCATCTGTGACCTCATTCAATACATACCTCCTATCTGTGACGTCATTCAATGCACACCTCCCATCTGTGATGTCATTCAATACACACCTCCCATCTGTGACATCATTCAATACATACCTCCTATCTGTGACGTCATTCAATACACACCTCCCATCTGTGATGTCATTCAATACACACCTCCCATCTGTGACATCATTCAATACACACCTCCCATCTGTGACGTCATTCAATACACAGCTCCCATCTGTGATGTCATTCACTACACACCTCCCATCTGTGACCTCATTCAATACATACCTCCTATCTGTGACGTCATTCAATACACAGCTCCCATCTGTGATGTCATTCACTACACACCTCCCATCTGTGACCTCATTCAATACATACTTCCTATCTGTGATGTCATTCAATACACACCTTCCATCTGTGATGTCATTCAATACACACCTCCCATCTGTGACATCATTCAATACACACCTCCCATCTGTGACATCATTCAATACACACCTCCCATCTGTGATGTCATTCAATACACAGCTCCCATCTGTGACATCATTCAATACACACCTCCCATTTGTGACGTCATTCAATACACAATGTACTAGCTCAGGTTTTTTTTAAGGCACGGGAAAAGACACAGACAAAAACACCCCCCACTGACATGACTAATAAAAAATAAAAAAGAGAACAAAATATCATCGCCTGAATAATACATGATATTGTAGTGGTCTGCACTGACCTCTCAGGCAAGTAACCACATAGACAGGTAGGCGTGGGGAGTGTGTTGATATCAGGGAGCCTAGGTGGTGTAATGGTTAGCACACTGGCCCGGAATGCAAAGAGATGTGGGTTCGAGTCCCACTCTAGGCACAGTATTTCCCATTTTCATCACCCCCACGACACTGGTGCCATGACCAGGATCCTGTACAAGCTTTGCGCTGTATGGTTGTTGAACCTACCCTGTGTATGTATGTGTTAGTGCATTGCCTGTATGTATGTAAGTAATTGTAAGCATTACAAGACTTACAATTCCAGGGGGACGAGTGTAGTGGTCTGCACTGACCTCTCAGCCAAGTAACCGCATAGACAGGTAGGCGTGGGGAGTGTGTTGATATCAGGGAGCCTAGGTGGTGTAATGGTTAGCACACTGGCCCGGAATGCAAAGAGATGTGGGTTCGAGTCCCACTCTAGGCGCAATATTTCCCATTTTCATCACCCCCACGACAATATTATCGCGACCGCAGAGCTGCAACACATACATTACCATAAATCAAAATCTGATCTGAACGGTTTATTATTGCCTGAGGGAACCGACAAAACATGTGTGTAACTGGGATTTTATGTCCCAACAACAACCGAGGTCATGTCATAATCGGGATAGACTTTCGACAGACCGCAGACTTTATAGTGCTGCCCCTACTTCGCTACCACATCTTTTGATATTTGTCTTCTAAAGTTCTATCGTTTCAGTTTGTTTGCGTTTGTTTGGGTGGCCATTCATGATAAAAGTTACCTCAAATTAAAGTAAAGGGATATTATAACGATCAACCTAGTATCTATTTATCTTTAAAAAAAAAAATATCCCAGAAACTCAAAACCATCGGAGTAGGCAACTTCCATGTAATTTAAAATGACTAAAGCCGTGTTCACACGGGGAAAAAGTAAAGCGATTCAGCCAAGGCGAATACTAGGAGTCGAATTAGAGGCCCTTCACATGGGCAGTACTTGGGCCGGAAATCGAAATCTGCGCATGAGCAAGTCCATACCAACCAGCGCCAGTTTGGGTTCGTCGACGTCGCCACGAGAGAGTGTGGGTTCGACCTAGATATGTATGGACTGAATCGTATTGGTTTGGAACGGTCAAAACTTCTGCTGGGCAGTGAAAACCTTAAAATAAGTCACGAAAAAAATATCTGTGCCCAGCTAGCAGTTTCATAGACCAAATTATAGAATATGCGCTTTTGATCGACCGGAAAGTGTGACCTCCTTAATCCGCCTCAGTGCGTCCACATGGGCAAAATAAATTGACTCACAGAAATCGACTCACGTAATTGACCTCCACAAGTGGTTTCCAGTATCTGGATAACAGGAATCGATTCAGCCCTAATCCGACTCAGCCGCCCGTTCACACGCAAAATGTGCGTCGAACTAGGCAAGTCGATTTCTACGAATCGATTTACATTGCCCGTGTGAACACGGCTTAAAAGTCAAAAGACACACCAGAAGTAAGGCTACAAATAAGGTTACAAACCGGGTTTATTATGTTAGTAGACTGCATTAAGTACAGCAGGCAAGCAACCACATGAGCAATGGATAGAATCAGAGATCATAGATGGGCTAATGGTTAGGACGCTTGCCTCAGTATGGGTGAAGGGCATAGGATTCTTCCTGCAGGCATGATTTTCCATTTATTTGCAATACCACTCACGAAATTACATAGCTGCTCGACCCAATCACATCCGGTGGACCATCATATTGAAGATGGTGCCACCAAGTGGGCACACATGGAACTCCATTTCTATAGCAATCTAATGTGGTCCAAACCATCGCACAACCTTGACCTTGTTTGTTGGGGTATTATGTCCTGGCAACATCTAAAGTCATATCAGGACGGTTAGTTGTGACTGTGGGCACTCATGGCAACTTTATAGTGCTGCCCTGTTGCGATTCCAGGCTGCCAGCACCATGACCTGATTTCCCACTCAGTCAAATTATCCTGAAACTGAGCTAACCAATGCTTGCCCAATCCTAGTAATGCCGAGCGCCAAACTAGGTAGCATCAAATTTGTGAGTCGCTGGTTTGAGTCAGATGTGATTCGAACTCCCGACCCTCCACATGGGAACCCTGTGCTCTAACCGATTCAGCCACTGCATCCGGTTCTGAACATTGAGAAATAAACATATTACCCCATAGTGTATAAAATCGACGTCCAACTACGCTCCACCTCCCCCCCCCCAACCCAGTATCACCATGCTTTTCTAACATAGCTCACTCTGCATTGCTTTTCTAACATAGCTCACTCCATATTGCTTTTCTAACATAGCTCACTCTGCATTGCTTTTCTAACATAGCTCACTCTGCATTGCTTTTCTAACCTAGCTCACTCTACATTGCTTTTCTAACATAGCTCTCTCTGCATTGCTTTTCTAATATAGCTCACTCGGCATTGCTTTTCTAACATAGGTCACTAGCCATTGCTTTTCTAACGTAGCTCTCTCTGCATTGCTTTTCTAACATAGCTCACTCACCATTGCTTTTCTAATGTAGCTCACTCTGCATTGCTTTTCTAACATAGCTCACTCTGCATTGCTTTTCTAACATAGCTCACTCCGCATTGCTTTTCTAACATAGGTCACTAGCCATTGCTTTTCTAACGTAGCTCTCTCTGCATTGCTTTTCTAACATAGCTCACTCACCATTGCTTTTCTAACACAGCTCACTCCGCATTGCTTTTCTAACACAGCTCACTCCGCATTGCTTTTCTAACACAGCTCACTCAGCATTGGTTTTCTAACATAGCTCACTCCGCATTGCTTTTCTAACATAGCTCACTCAGCATTGCTTTTCTAACATAGCTCACTCCACATTGCTTTTCTAACATAGCTCTCTCTGCATTGCTTTTCTAATATAGCTCACTCGGCATTGCTTTTCTAACATAGCTCACTAGCCATTGCTTTTCTAACGTAGCTCTCTCTCTGCATTGCTTTTCTAACATAGCTCACTCACCATTGCTTTTCTAATGTAGCTCACTCTGCATTGCTTTTCTAACATGGCTCACTCTGCATTGCTTTTCTAACATAGCTCACTCCGCATTGCTTTTCTAACATAACTCACTCCGCATTGCTTTTATAACATAGCTCACTCTGCCTTGCTTTGCTAACATAGCTCACTCCGCATTGCTTTTCTAACATAGCTCACTCCGCATTGGTTTTCTAACATAGCTCACTCCGCCTTGCTTTTCTAACATAGCTCACTCCGCATTGCTTTTCTAACATAGCTCACTCCGCCTTGCTTTTCTAACATAGCTCACTCCGCATTGCTTTTCTAACATAGCTCACTCTGCATTGCTTTTCTAACATAGCTCACTCCGCATTGTTTTTCTAACATAGCTCACTCTGCATTGCGTTTCTAACATAGCTCACTCCGCATTGCTTTTCTAGCATAGCTCACTCCGCCTTGCTTTTCTAACATAGCTCACTCCTCATTGCTTTTCTAGCATAGCTCACTCTGCATTGCGTTTCTAACATAGCTCACTCCGCATTGCTTTTCTAACATAGCTCACTCCGCCTTGCTTTTCTAACATAGCTCACTCCTCATTGCTTTTCTAACATAGCTCACTCTGCATTGCTTTTCTAACACAGGTCACTCAGCATTGCTTTTCTAACACAGCTCACTCCGCATTGCTTTTCTAACACAGCTCACTCAGCATTGCTTTTCTAACACAGCTCACTCAGCATTGCTTTTCTAACATAGCTCACTCAGCATTGCTTTTCTAACACAGCTCACTCCGCATTGCTTTTCTAACATAGCTCACTCCGCCTTGCTTTTCTAACACAGCTCACTCCGCATTGCTTTTCTAACACAGCTCACTCAGCATTGCTTTTCTAACGTAGCTCTCTCTGCATTGCTTTTCTAACATAGCTCATTCACCATTGCTTTTCTAATGTAGCTCACTCTGCATGGCTCACTCTGCATTGCTTTTCTAACATGGCTCACTCCGCATTGCTTTTCTAACATAGCTCACTCCGCCTTGCTTTTCTAACATAGCTCACTCCGCATTGCTTTTCTAACATAGCTCACTCCGCCTTGCTTTTCTAACATAGCTCACTCCGCATTGCTTTTCTAACATAGCTCACTCTGCATTGCTTTTCTAACATAGCTCACTCCGCATTGTTTTTCTAACATAGCTCACTCTGCATTGCGTTTCTAACATAGCTCACTCCGCATTGCTTTTCTAGCATAGCTCACTCCGCCTTGCTTTTCTAACATAGCTCACTCCTCATTGCTTTTCTAGCATAGCTCACTCTGCATTGCGTTTCTAACATAGCTCACTCCGCATTGCTTTTCTAACATAGCTCACTCCGCCTTGCTTTTCTAACATAGCTCACTCCTCATTGCTTTTCTAACATAGCTCACTCTGCATTGCTTTTCTAACACAGGTCACTCAGCATTGCTTTTCTAACACAGCTCACTCCGCATTGCTTTTCTAACACAGCTCACTCAGCATTGCTTTTCTAACATAGCTCACTCCGCATTGCTTTTCTAACACAGCTCACTCCGCATTGCTTTTCTAACATAGCTCACTCAGCATTGCTTTTCTAACACAGCTCACTCCGCATTGCTTTTCCCCCCATCCTTTTATCTCATGCTTTACCTATTCATGAACATCAATGCTTTGCTGTGTATTTCTTGTAATTATCCATCCATATTCTTATAACTTTGCACACCGCGTACCAACATTTGTCATTAGCGCTGCAAGACAACTGCTGCAGCACTGACAACATATTTATTCACAGTGTTCAAAACCCGACCGAATCAAACCAATGAATTACAAAATTGGTATATCGCCACCTCAAATGTTTTCATTTCAAACATCTCCAAAGTTTGTTTGTTGTTGGAGTTTTACATCCTGGCAACATCTAAGGGTCATATCAGGATGGGTACCGAATTGTGACAGTGCACACTCATGATGACGTCATAGTGCTGCCCCACTGGGAGTCCAGCCCACCAGCACCATGGCCTGATATCCCACTCAGTCACATTATCCTGACATTGAGCCGACCAGTCTTTGCCCTATCCTAATAATGCTGACGGCCTGGCTATGAGGCGACAAGGATACATTTTTACGTCATTGGTATATCTCTAAAGTTAATATGGCCTAATCTTCTGACACAGCATGAAATCACCATCAATGAATCAATCATAACTCTTTAAAATAAGTTACTTCAAACTACAGTCAAGTAGATTATAATAACCAAATAATTATTTTAAAATATGGCAACAACTAACAAAATAAACATCAGATTATGCAACTTTAATTTAAAATATAAAAGTGTTTTTTTGTTTGTCTTAAAAATTAAACGAGCAGCCTTTTGTGGAAGCATCAGTGTGTGCCGGGCATAAGACTAAAAGCAAAAATGATCTTTCAAAGGGTTAACCTGCAGGGGCCATATGCATGGAGCGGTGTTAGTGAGCCAAAACGCATTTAGGGCGGGATTTCTGGTGTAGCGGCGAAAAGTTGCTATGCATGGAGCAGTGTTAGCCGAACACCGCGAGTTTAAACCCGGATATTCTAACACCTGCTCATAGCAGGTTTACGGGTGGTGTTAGGTACCGATTAGGGCCAAATCTATTCAATGAGTGAAATTTCATCAAATTAACCCTAAACTCAAAGCGATATTAATGCCGCCGCCGAATTTTGGTCAAATTAAACCAATAATCGAACCGATATTAATGCCATCGCCGGATTGGCGGCGATATTGTGAAGTAGCGGTGCTCGCCGGAAACAGGCTCACCAGTAACAAGGTTGCTGGTTCCCGGCCGCCGAATCGGCGGCGATATTGTGAAGTAGCGGTGCTTGATGGGAACAGGCTCACCAGTAACAAGGCTGTCGGTTCCCGGCCGCCGAATCGGCGGCGATATTGTGAAATAGCGGTGCTCGCCGGCAACAGGCTCAGAGGGATTTCCTAAATCTATAAATAACTTCATGTGTAGCTAACACAAAGCGTTTAAGCGCCCATGCATATGGCGGGAAATACTTTGCGACGTCGGTGATAGCTACCCGGTGTTAGATGGTTAACACCACACAACACTAACACTGCTCCATGCATATGGCCCCAGATATACCGGAGGTAATCGGGAGGGTTCGGTAGAGTCCGGGAGAGTTTGGGAGTGTTCGATATCTGTCACTTAGAGTCAGTTATTTTCGCGTGTCTTTTAAGATAATCATGAGTTCGGGGGATTCCTCGTCACGGAATTACATTACGGTAGCTGCTCGACCCAATCACATCCGGTGGACCCTCATATTGAAGATGGCACCACTAAGCGGCACACATGGAACTACACTAGCAACTGAATTATCTGATTTCTATAGCGATCTAAGGCCGTGTTCACACGGGGCAGTTAATTTGAATCATAAAAATTGACTTGTATACTTCGGCTCACATTTGGTGTGTGAACGCGCGGCTGAGGCGGTTTAAGCCTGAATCGAATCATATAATTCGGATTTTATAATCCACCTAAGTAGGTGGTTTATATGAACCAAATTTTATGATTCGACTTATATCGCCCGTGTGAACGCAACCGACTTACTTAAGGCGGATTAAGGAGGTCACACTATATAATATAATTTGATCTATGAAACCGCTAGCTGTGGACAAATATTTTTGTCATCATTTATTTTTAGGGTTTCACTGCCCAGCAGAAGTTTTGACCGTTCCAAACCAATACGATTCAGTCCATACATATCTAGGTCGAACCCACACTCTCTAGTGCCGACGTCGACGAACCCAAACTGGCGCTGATTAGTCTGGACTTGCTCATGCGCAGATATCGATTTTCGGCCCAAGTACTGCCCGTGTGAATGTGGCACTAGTTCGGTTCATATGATCCGCCTTGTATAAATCGCTTTAAACTTTTCTCGTGTGAACACGGCTTAATGTGGTCCAAACCATCGTATAAAACTATTCAGATTCCTTCCTTCCTTCAGTTATTGATTGATTGATTCATTCAGTATGTCGACATACCAGCATGGGCCTTTATTTACATTCCAGACGGGAGGGCCGAATGGGTGTAAGGCCGTTGGCTGGCTTCCTGTGTGTGGGAATTTATGTGTTTGAACCCTGACCGAGTCAAACCAATAAATTACCAAATTTATACTTGTCGCTCGATAGCCTGGTGCTCACCATTACTGCAATAGGGTCAGGATTGGTTTGTTCAGTATCAGGATAATATGACTGAGCGGGATATTGGGGCATTGTGGACGTGGCCTAGTCTCCTGGTAGGGCTTCACCAGTGTTCACTATAAAGTCACCACGAGTGTGCACTGTCATAAGTCAGTACTCATCGCATTGATCTCAAATGTTGCTAGGATGTAAAACACAAACAAATCCAATATTTCTGTTATGGAGTATATTTACTATTAGAGGTCATTCATATTCTTCCTTGTCGTGTGACCAGGGAGAAATGTGTTATTCTGACGAAAAAGAATAAAATGTTATACACAAAAAAAACCTAAAAACTGAGAACCTATTGTAATGTAGTTCCATTATTAGACACTGCATCTAGTGGCGCTTCAAAGGAAAGGTCTCAAAGCCATTCTGTGCATCCATTTCAGGTTCGAATTGACGCTGAAATCTCACCATGAATGTCCACCTCCACATGCCTCGGCGACTGTTCAACCAATATCCCGGATGTGGAAATACCACCGAGGATTTAACCTGGATGTGACTCTGAAGAAAACATATTAATTCTGACCATTCTCGAATCAACTGTAATGTAGTTCCAATGTTTGACACTGCATTAGTGGCGTTACATAAGAAAGGTTTCACAACCGTTCTATGCATCCATTTTAGGTTGGATCTGAATCAGAAATCTCACCATATATGTCCAGCTGCACGTTGTCTCCGCGACTGTTCAACCGATATCCTGGATGAGGAAATACCACTGAAGATTTCATATGGGACTAAAGAAAGCGCATTAATTCTCACCGTTCTCGGATCAACTGTAATGTAGTTCCAATGTTTGACACTGCATCTAGTGGCGCTTCAAAGGAAAGGTCTCAAAGCCATTCTGTGCATCCATTTCAGGTTCAAACTGAGGCTGAAATCTCACAATGAATGTCCACCTCCACATCTCTCCGTGACTGTTTAACCTATATCCCAGATGTGGAAATACCACCGAAGATTTCACATGAATGGAGGTGACTGTGAAGAAAGCGCATTAATTCTGACCTTTCGCGGATCAACTAACCAACCAACCAAACCAGTTTGACAGGATCGCCTCTATCTGTAGTAAATCAATATATTCAAAAGGATCAAAGCTACACCACGGATTTCCATCTCACTTGTTGGATTTATAAATCTACTCAAGCTCCAGTCTAGTACCTACCCACTCACCCACCCACTCACCCATCCATTGCATGAGGTTGAAGTTGGGAAAGAGGAGCAGCATCTCATAATGACAGCCGTCACGGCACAATTGAAATTACCACTCCTTCACTAATGCTGGGGTGTGGCCATTCATAGGCTGAGGCTAGAACTGATTGCCATACGCACCTGCTGTGTCGGATGTATATATTTTGGTTTTGTAATAACAAATAGTGTGTGTGTGGGGAGGGATGGGGGTGAAATAGGCAGAGGTGGAGTAAGGAAGGAGTGGTGTGTGGTGTGGTGTGAGCGAGCAGAGGGGAGGGTGGATTGAGACGAATCCGCAACTGTGATCTGTTTGTGTTAAGCAAGTCCTTTTGCAACACTATCCACGTGCTATCCAAGGACTACCACCACCACAACTACCACTACTACTACCACCACCACCAGTACTAGAACCAAAACCCAAACCACCACCACCACCAGTACTAAAACAAAAACCACTACCACTACCACCACAACCACCACTACTATTACGACCGCCACCACTACAACGGTGACAAGTCAGTACCCATTGTGATGACCTTAGGTGTTGCCAGGACGTAAAACGCCAACTAACCAACTATTAGAATCACCATCATCACTACTGCTACTTGTACCATCACTACTAGTACCACTACCACTGTAACTACCAGCACCACTCCCCTTACTCCGACCACCACCACCACCACTACTCCAATCACCACCACTACTCCAATCACCACCACATAGCCTCCCCCGGCCCCTCTAGCACTCCCCCAACACCCCCACCACCACTACACCCAGTCCAGCCCGGCTCCTACCGGCTGTCCACACCCCCTCCCATCCTGCATCCGCTGTCGCCACTTCCGATTCTTCCCAGTTCGCACGGCACGGACACTTCCGGCGAGCAGCTACTGTCTTGTTCACGGCGGATACTTCCGGTTCTCCGCGTTAGTGCCACACGAAGACCCCACCGGGGTTGCACCCCCATTCCCCCCCCCCCCCCGCCTACACCCCCGTCTCCCCCCGCTCGGCGCCATGTTCGCCATGGACGGGCAGCCGATCGTGGTGCCCGGCTTTTGCTTCAACCGCATCACGGACTTCACGTGCTACATTTGGCTGAAGCCGAGCGACATCGCCAAGCACCACGAGATCCCACCAGGGGGCGCGGGCGGCGTGCCCGGCAGCAGCGATGACGCCTACGTGGGCTCCTACGCCTACCCGTTCGCGGGACTCGAAGGGAGCTTCGGCTACGAGGAGTCCGCCTACAACGCGACAGCAGGTGAGTGGAGCCAACAACCCTTATCGCAAATTAAAAAAAAAAAAATGCTTGACTATTGGGGGGTGGGGGGGTGGGGGAATTACCCCCCCCCCCCCGTTCCCCTCCTCCTTCTTTTCCAGACAGTTGAGGCTTCTATTAACTGGGGATGGAAGTGGTCTTTGGTAAAATAATGAAAAACTAATTATGGCAAAGTATCTATCTATAAAGGCGATAATAGGGCACTGACACTGTAATTGGCTTTTAAGATTATTTTCAAGGACCCCTTTCCCCCTTTGGGTTCCCATATGGTCAACGCTTCCATTGATTGGGAATGAAAGTGGTCTCTGGCAGAATAAATATATAAATAAAATGTACGGAAAATTATCTATAAACGGGCGACAATAGGGCAACGAAAACGAAATTGGTCTTAATATTATTTTCAGGACCCCCATTCCTCCTTTTCCTCGCTTTCTTTCCAAGATGATCAAAGGTTCCATTAACGGGGGATGAAGTGGGCTGTGGTCAAATAAATTAATAAATTAATTAAAGAAATTAGGGCAACATATCTATAAATTAGCGATGATAGGGCATTTCCACTGGACTTTGTTTTGATCAATTATCTTCAGATCCCCCTTTCCTTTCCAGACAGTCAAAGCTTCATTTGACCGGGGATGAAAGTGGTCTCTGGCAAAATAAATATAATTTTATTTACTTTTTAATTATTGCAAAGTATCTGCAAACAGGCGATAATAGGGTAACAACACTGAGAATCTCTTTTAAAAATATTGTCAGGTCCCATTTTCCCCAATGTTTTGCCAAAGCTTCCATTGTCCGCGAAGGAAAGTGGTATCAGTCAAAATAAATAAATAAATTTATGTAAAAAATAAATTACTGCAAAGTATAGATCTATAAACGACCAATAACAGAGTAACTACAAAGAACTTGAACACTGCTGCAATTATAGCACCCACATCCAAGCAATAACTGCTTTTAAATTCTCATTCTTCTTTGCCCCTAAAATATAATTCTTATCCCAGTAATTCATATTTGAGATTTTCTACAGTGAAGTTGAGTGGGACGTAGCTCAGGTGGTAGCGTGTCCATGTGTCAAGGTGTCGGTCATCCTATCAATCCTGCTCAGTGGACCCATTTGCAGTTTGGGCTATTTTCCGTTCCAACTAGTGGTCCACAACTGGTTCATCAATGGTTGTGGTATGTGCTGTCCTGTCTGTTGGAAAGTGCTGCTTATGTTGGAAAGTGCTGCTTATCGGAAAGAGTAGCCTATGTGACGGCAGCAGGTTTCCTCCAAAGAAATATGTCAGAATGACCATATGTTTGACGTCCAATACCCGATGATACGGAAATCAATGTGCTCTAGAGCCATCATTAAATAAAACAAGTTGTACAGTGAAGGTAGTTAGTCGCATAGAGGTGACAATTGGGGGTCAAAGCCATGGAAACAGACCACTCACTGGTCAGAACAATAGGGCTGGCACAGTGCTTCGAGAGTACTGTATGACAGCTGCCGTCCAGCAAGCTTTCACGCTTCCATGACAATGCTAAGCCTCTGAGAGAATTATCTGCATTTTCGTGGAAATCCACCCATTCCAGGGATCCCGGATGTCAGTAGGCAGACAGGATGGTCAAATGAGTTGAGCGTCTACTTCCTGTGTTGTCGGTCGCAGGATCAAAACCTGTGGCATCGAAACCCGGGCTGAGTCAAACCGATGACTTAAAAATGTATACTTGTCGCTATCTAGTCTGGTACTCCGCATTATTAGGATAGGCCAAGGAGCAATAATATATTTTTATTTTTTATGTAAGTGCATGGGATCCAAGTACACCTGCCTGGTGCGATTGATTAAAGTATTCACGACATTTTGTTTGTTTGTGGGAGTTGTAGTAGTCTGCACTGACCTTTCAGGCAAGGAGCCACATAGACAGGTAGGCATGGGTAGTATGGTGATATCACGGAGCCTAGGTGGTGTAATGGTTACCACACTGGCCCGGAATGCAAAGGGATGTGGGTTCGAGTCTCGCTCTAGGCGCAATATTTCCCATTTTCATCACCCCCATGACAGAGTTTTACGTCCTGGCAGCATCTAAGGTCATATCAGGACTTGCATTTTGTGTTGCGCTTGGTAATAGAAAGGAGAAAAGGTGTAAAATTAGTCGATTATATATCTTAGAATTAAAGGACCAAATACTTTGAAAACATCATAATGAATCGTCTATTATTATTATTATAATAATTATTATTAACATTATTATTATTATATATGTATGCATATATCGTTTTTTGTTAATCACGGAAAGGAGCAACATCGTTGAGAACTTTCATGCCAGATTGATAACTATTTATCTACCTTAGGTTTGTTAGGTTTGTTTGTTTGTTTGTTTGTTTGTTGGAGCTTACATCCTGGCAACATCTAAGGTCATCTGTGGACGTCCTACTTGTCGTGGTGATACATTAGTTGAAGCTGCACTCAGTTCAATAGGTAAGAAAATAATCTCACCTAGAGAAGCCCGAGCCGGTAGATTACCTGCATAAAGGAATCTAGCTGGTCAAATCGTAAGGATGCCTTCTTTGGGATGACAGAGATGTGGGTTCGAATCCTGCTTTCTCGTTTGGGTTTTCTTAGTAACGCCCGCAGCCTCATTTCTGAGACCGAGGTGAATCTTTCATCCAGGGCTTATGTTCTAGCAACATCTAAGGGCATATTAGAACGGCATTCGGACTAATGAAATTCCTTGCGAACGTTAATTTGTGAATATTTAAAAAATCATGGAAATTTGCAAAAACGCAGATATCTTTCTTTCATCCCCTGTGTTGGTCATGTTAGTGGCCCTTTAAAGGGTTTGTTTGTTGGAGTTTTACATTCTGGCAACATCTAAGGTCATATCAGGATGGCTACCAAACTTTTGACAGTGCACACTCATAGCGACTTCAGAGTGCTGCCCCACTGGGAGACCAGACCGCCAGCACCATGACCTGATATCAGTCACATTATCCTCACACTGAGCCAACCAGTCCTTGCCCTATCCTAAAAATGCTGAGTGCCAGGCTAGGAAGCGATACGTATCAATTTTGTAAGTCATTGGCTTGACTCGACCGGGAATCGAATTTGTGACCTTTTGCACGGGAAGCCTGCGCTCTACTGATTCGGCCACCGTGGCCGGTGTTTAAACTGTTAGTGAGCAGGAACGAGTGGGTTTGCGCTACCCTAAAACACAACCTTCCGACAGACCTGCCACCTAGTGACTTGAGAAGAAAAGTGGTTTCACTAAATGAATGTATTTACAGTTGACAAGATGTCACCCACGTCGCCTACTGACAGGCTCCCCTGGCGGAGTGTGCTGACACTATCATAATTAGAAGAGTAGTCCAATCTCTGTAAATAGGCCATGACGCTGGCTAACCTAGGTGTTAACAACACTACAGTCTTCAACAGGGCTAAAGGAATGCAAAAGGAGTGGGACGTAGCTCAGGCAATAGAGTGTCCACCTGTGAAGATGTCGGTCATTCTATCGATCCTACTCTATGGACACCATTTCCAGTTGGCTATTTTGCATTCCAACCAGTGGTCCACAACTGGTTCATCCAAGGCTGTGTTATGTCCTATCCTGTCTGTGGGAAAGTGCATAAAATGTCCCCTTGCTGCTTTTCGGAAAGACTAGCCTATGTGGTGGCAGCGGGTTTCCTCCAAAGAAATATGTCACAATAACCATATCTTATAGCCAATGATACGAAAATCAATTGCTCTAGAGGCATCGTTAAATAAAACAACCTTTACTTTATAGGAATGCAGCTTAGTGAATCAATATGTTGTTTCCATTAACCTGGTGGTTCAGAGGGATAGTGAAGTAATCAACACATTGCTTTCATTCATCATCATCATGCTGTCGGTCGCGATTCATTACTTGACTGCCGCTCTCCATTTAGCTCTCTGCTGTGAGAGTTACGTCCATGAGTAGGTCTTAATCATTTCATGAAAGCTGCCTGCAAAAGTGTTGAAGTGCTGCTGGCTTTTGCAAGTTACCAGCGGAACTCTCTCGGGGAGCAAATAGAGGTTTCACACCGGCAAGAACATGTCAAGACAGGCGCAAAACTATTTGTCCCTGCAGTGGCTGGTCGGGAGATGTTGGGAGTTCCATACATCAACAGCCCTTAATGCTGCCACAGTGACATGGTTTTCTGTTTAGGGTTTGCTCCCTTAGCCTTCGGTTCTGTCAGGAACCTGTACCACAAGGCAGTGGTTTACAACTCTGCAGGGCAGGGACGTCAAACTCCCTGAGGTATTGTTATACCTGCATACCCATAAATTAATTAATTGCTTTCATTAATGGGGTGATTAAGGGGGTTTAGTGAATCAATCAATCAATCAATCAATCCAAGTTTTTTTAAACCCAACAAAACAGTGGATTCATGTGTTAAATTAATCAAAACATTCTATCTGCTTATACAACTGACATTAAAAAAGAAATATGGAAAAAGGAGACAGTTATAAGCAGAAGACTTGTAACAAAATAGATGCAATCCCCCCCCCCCTCCCCCACTCATTCTGATATATTTGGCCTCTTAAAAGGCCTTGTTTTTCATTCTAACTGCACTGCCAAATTTACGCTTGCTTGCTTTTCACACATGTTGTCCTTACATGCATATTATCAGAAAATATCTGTGCTGCTGGTCGAAGTACACGCCAGCTTACCGGACCGATGGCGCCATGGAAACTTTGTTGTTGGTTTGTTTCTTTTTGGTAGGAAACGCCAGAGGTGACGTCACGCAACAAGGTAATGGTGACAGCCATTACAGGCAATAAAAGACACTTAGCGCAGACGTCAAATCTCACACCCCGTCCACGCAGTCTCCGCTTTTGTCTATAGGGGGCGGGGCGGGGGTGGGTATGTGTGTGCATGTGCGTATGTGTGTGGGTATGTATATGTATGTGTACAGTTCTGTGAAGGTGCGTATGTGTGTACATGTATGTCTGTGTGTGTATGTGTGTGTATGTGCGTATGTGTGTGGGTATGTATATGTATGTGTACAGGTGTGTGAAGGTGCGTATGTGTGTACATGTATGTCTGTGTGTGTATGTGTCTGTATGTGCGTGGGCGTGTACATGTATGTATATGTGTGTAGTTGTGTGGGTGTGTACATGTATGTGTACAGGTGTGGGTAGGTGCGTATGTGTGTACATGTATGTCTGTGTGTGTGTCTGTATGTGCGTATGTGTGTGGGCATGTACATGTATGTCTATGTGTGTATGTGTGTAGATGTGTGTATTTGTGTAGGTGTGTACATGTATATATATATGTGTGTATGTGTGTAGATGTGTGTATTGTGTATGTCTGTGGGCGTGTACATGTATGTCTATGTGTGTAGGTCTGTGTATGTACATTTGTGTGGGCGTGTAGGTTGGTTGTTAGGAGTTTTATGTCCTGGCAACATCTAAGGTCATATCAGGACAGGTACCGACTTGTGACAGTGCACACTCATGGCAACTTTATAGTGCTGCCCCACTGGGAGATCAGGCCACCAGTACCATGAACTGATATCCCACACAGTGACATTATCCTGACACTGAGCCAACCAATCCTTGACCTACCTTAATAATGGTGAGCGCCTGGCTAGGAAGTGACAAGCATACATTTTTAAGTCATCGATTTGACTCGACCAGGAATCGAAATCTCGATCTCCCACACGGGAGACCTGCGCTCTTACCGATTAGCAATGGAGCATATCAGTTTTCAAACAAAAATAATTGACCTAAATTTTATGCGACAAATTCAACTCACTGACACTGATTCACTCAACTTATGCAACTTGTCGCTTTTGTGCTACCCCTGAAAATGGATAAACAAAGCCAATGCCCAGTATTTCAGTAGGTAAATCAGAATTAATTTGGCTTTTTTTTATTACTTCAAATATCTCTACACGAGATTTAAAATAATTGAAAGCTAAAAATATAAGTTATTTCAAAATCTAAAGTAAAATAAATTATACCGATCAACTTAATATATTTCTTTTTTTTAAATATGACTAATTTAAAACCATTGGATTATGAATCTGATTTGATTGTTTCCGCTTATTAGGTGATTAACCCGGGGAATTTAAATCGCAAATTACCAGACATGATAGTTGAGCGTCCGCTTTACGTGTGGCAGTTCATGGGATTCGAACCATAGGTTCAAACCCTGACTGCGTCAAACCAATAACATCAACATTTATACTCGTTGCTTGCTGCCTATCCTGGTGTTTGGGCTAGTGATAGGAACACCAATTATCCGAGATTGAAACCCCCCACTGCTTAACCAGCGAACAAGAGGAAACAATTGTTTTTTTAAACAGGTAGTTTGGCAGTACCAGTAGTATTAGCCCTGTGCACCCTACAGTGTATACTACAAGACAGCAGCCCACGTCCTGACACGTGCCACAAATTGCTCACTGTCAATGTTACCAGCAAATAGGAAGACGCAGGCACATAATAGAGAAGCAATCTATGTTCATTCCCAGCAGCCCCTATTTGTGCTTCATGGAGGGGAGGGGGGGGGGGGGTCTGAGAAGGTGAGTGAGGAGGGGAAGGGAGGAGGAGTGAACATGGGGAGAGAGAGGAGGAGAATGGCGAGAAAGGGGAAGAGGAAGGGATGAAGAAGAGAGGTGGAAGGGAGGAGGAATGGAGGAGGAATGGAGGAGGAAATGAGGAGGAAATGAGGAGGAAGGGAGAAGGGAGGAGGTAGGAGGGAGGGCGGAAGTGAGGAGGAAGAGAGGAGGAAGGGAGGAGGAAGGGAGGAGGAAGGGAGGAGGAAGGGAGGAGAAAGGGAGGAGGAAGGGAGGAGGAGGAGGAAATGAGGAGGAAGGAGAAGGGAGGAGGTAGGAGGGAGGGCGGAAGTGAGGAGGAAGGGAGGAGGAAGGGAGGAGGAAGGGAGGAGGAAATGAGGAGGAAATGAGGAGGTAATGAGGAAATGAGGAGGAAGGGAGAAGGGAGGAGGTAGGAGGGAGGGCGGAAGTGAGGAGGAAGGGAGGAGGAAGGGAGGAGGAAGGGAGGAGGAAGGGAGGAGGAAGGGAGGAGGGGGAAAGGATGAGGAGGCAGAAAAGGAAAGGAGGGCTGAGTTTTGGGGTGAATGGGAAGGTGAAGGTGAAGTGGAAAGGAGAAGGGGGAAGGGGTAGGGGAGGATGGGAAGGGGTAGGGGAGGAGTAGGGGAAGGGGTAGGGAGGAGGAGGGGAAGGGGTAGGGGAGGAGGTAGGGAGGAGGAGGGGAAGGGAGGGGAGTGGGAGGCGATTGAGAGGTGAGTGGGAGTGGGAGGGAAAGGGAAGGAAGGGGAAGGGAGGGGAAGGGAGGGGAGGGGAGGGGAGGGGAGGGGAGGGGAGGGGAGGGGAGGGGAGGGGAGGGGAAAGGAGGAGAGAAGCAGGGGAGAAATGGCTTTTTCCCGCATTGAGCGGCACAATTCACGCTTCCCGGAACACGCCTCATGCGTCACACTCCGAGTTGTCAATGTGCCAGTGTCGGTGGTATATGGACCGGATGTGACCTACAATTCCAGATGTTTCCCACTGAGGAATGTCAAGGTTAAGACGGCGTTTTCGGTGAACACCTACTTAGAATGGGTGGGGAAATTAGGTCATATTGAGATTTCAATTGTTATGTCGCTGGAATCCTGACTGAATTGTTGAAAAAATCTGAATATATGATGTTAGTGCAATTAAATTTATCATATCACAAAAACCATTGAAAATCAAGTTGATTTCTTATGAAATTAAATTAAATTGACTTCTGTTTCAAATGACACAGAATTTAGCCTCCTTGGTATTGCTTGTTATGAGATTTATGAGATATGATAAGAGATTTCGCTGGCGCATTCAGGTGCTCCAGGCCTGGAAGCATGTGTACCTTGTGGGCACATTCAGGCGCTTCTGTCCTTAAAGGGTTAAACTTACATTATTTGATGAAAGCATCACATTTTCGTTAAAAAAAACAAAACATTTAAGTTATAACCCAGATTTAATCGCACATAACCAAGTTAGATACTAGTACACTAATTAAATATTGATTGCTGCATAGAAGGGCTACTAAGCCAACGTCCTAGAATCTGTTACCGCTGAAACCCTTTGTATTCAGTAACAGGACAATTAAGTTTCCTAATTGGGGTTTTATATCCTATCAACATCTAAGCTCACGTTAGAATGGACACTGACTTGAAACAATGGGCCCTCATGGCAACTGTATAGTGCTGCCCCACTGGGAAATCGAGGCGCTGGCACCATATCCTGATATCCCACTCAGGAACATTATCCTGATACTGAGCAAACCAGTCATTGCCCTATTAAAGCAATGCCGAGCGCCGGAACTAGGTAGAAGCAAGTATTAATTATATAAGCCATCGCCTTGACTCGATCGGGGTCGGTTGGTTGTTGGAGTTTTATTCCCTGGCAACATCTAAGGCCATATTAGGACGGGTACTGACTTGTCACAGTGTGCACTAATGGTGACGTTATAGTGCGGCCCCACTGGGATACCAGGCCACCAGCACCATGACCTGATATCCCCTCAGTCACATATCCTGACACCAAGCCAACCAGTCCTTGCCTTATCCTAATAATGCCGAGCACCTGGCTGGAATGCAGGATGCGACAAGTATAAATTTGTTAAGCAATTGGTTTGACTCGACCAGCATTCAAACCCATGGTTTTGAAACCCACAATCTACAAAAAACAGGAGTTGGACGCTCAACTCATTTGGCCATCCCGTCTGGTCTCGATCGGGGTTCAAACCCCAACACTCCCATACGGGAAGCCAGCTAGCGCTCTTATCGATTCAGCCATTCCGTCCTGTGGCTGTGCTCCGGTTCCTGAATAGTTAACGATTCATCCTTCAGTGTGTGGCTTTTTCTGTGATTATTTTTCTACTCTGCAAAGCATTGCCCAGAAGGCACTGGTGATGCTTGAATAGAATATCTTTATTTAATGCCTATTGCCGCTATGTCTGACTGGCGTCAATCACTGAGAGTGGCACTGGGTGATTGATCCATCCGACCGTGAAACGTCATCACACCGCCAATTTAGCAGCAGCGACAACAACAACAACAATCTTCAAATGTTTTCAATTTTGCCATTGCGTAAATAAAGGGGATATAGTCAAATGGGGGGTTTGTGCGTTTGCTTCCAGTTTTGGATACTGGATGCAGTCTCATGGGTAAGAGTACTAACTCTGATTTGGAAAGATTAATTTCATAGATATACCAGCTTAAAAGCTGTTCTCTGCGTAGACTTTAAAGCGGAGTGCTACTTGGGCTTTCGGCCTATATGGGAGAGGGACGTAGCTCAGGCGGTAGCGTGTCCACCTGTAAAGGTGTAGGTCATCCTATCGATCCTGCTCAGTGGACCCATTTCCAGTTTGGGCTATTTTCTGTTCCATCCAGTGGTGGTTCATTAAAGGCGGTGGTATGTGTTTGGAGACCAGGCCGCCAGTACCATGATCTGATATCCCACTCAGTCACATTATCCTGACACTGACTCAACCAATTACTATCCTAATATTGCTGAGGGCCTGGCTAGGAAGCGACAAGTATAAATTCTTAAGTCAGTGGTTTGACTCGACCAGGGATCAAACCCACGAACCCATGGGTAGGATCACCTGATCTCCCAAAATAGGAGATAGGAGGAGAGACGGATAATTGTACGTGTGTGTGTATAGTGGTAGTCTACACTGACCTCTCAGGTAAGGAGCAACATATACAGGTGGGTGTTGCTAGGGAGCCTATGTGGTGTAATGGTTAGCACACTACCCCAGAATGCAAGAGGTGTGGGTTCGAATCCTTTCATCATGCCACGTGACACTGGCGTCGTGACCAGGATCCTGTAAAGCTATACACGGTTTCGTTTTTGAACGAACCCTGTCTATTGTATGTATGTATGTATGTATGTATGTATGTATGTATGTATGTATGTACGTACGTACGTACGTACGTACGTACGTACGTATGTATGTATGTATGCAATTGTAAGCATTAAAAGAACTTATGGATGTGTAAACCATTTAAATGACTTACAATTCCAGGGGACTTACAATTCTCAGTCAAGGAGCCATACAGACAGCTGGGTGTGGATAGGGTAATGGCATCAGGGAGCATATATGGTGTAATGGTTAGCACACTAGCCCAGAATGCAAGAAGTGTGGGTTCAAATCTTGCTCTCGGGGCAATATTTCCCATTTTCATTACCCCCCCCCCACCCCTGACACATATATGTCGGTTGAACCATGATAACTACAAAAAACAGCTACCATGCAAACAGTACAAATCCTGGAAACCTGGAATCTTGAGGAAGGAAAGGAATGCCTCAGAGGGGTTCATGTTATGGACAACGACGCTAGCAATGTGATTGCTTGTGAAATGTGTGTCTTGGGACCTCTCCAGGCATCTCCTATTCAGCATAAAGCTGACATTCCATTAACGCGTCATGTGACACGCGTTGGGCATCATGCATCGTACGTCATGCGTCATGCGTCAGAGTCTATATAATGACATATACACAATTAACAATACCGGATATTTTTGTTCCTGGTTGGATAAAGTGATAAGACAACTGCCGCCAGTCGGTAATCGTCCTGATATGACCTCCTATGTTGTTAGGATGTAAAACCCCCTTCATTCACCAATTTAGGTTGTTTGGCAGGTTTTCTTTGGGGGGGGGGGAGGAGGAAACAACCGTTCTGTGACATCATTATGCTGTAACTTAGTACGCTCATCATCGTTGGATTGTAGGTCTCATACTATTACTAGCGATTACAATTTACAAATTAATAATAATATCCAGGCAGTGCATTTCCATTACATGCACACACACACACACAGGGCAGGTTCAGCACCATACAGCACTGAGCACGTACATCAGCATCCTGGTCACGGAACCGATGTCATGTGAGCTGCTGCAAGATACAAGAACACTGCACCTAGAGCAGGCTTCGAACCCACACTTCAACCATTCTAGGGTGAACGTCATAACCATTAGCCTATCTAGACTGAGTGATGTTATATACCATTGTGTCGAGGTCATTTTATATATATGCATTGCAGAACACACTGCCTCGGGGTTATTCTTTTTATGTATGCATTACACATGGCTGCTTATATATACACAAATACGCACTGATGGAGGTTGGCTAGTTGTTGGAATTTTATATATCATATCACGCCGGGCACCAACTTGTGACAGTGCACACCCATGGCAACTTTATAGTGTTGCCCCACTGGGAGACTAGGCCGCCGGCACCATGACCAGTCCTTGTCCTATCCTAGTAATGCAGAGCGCCAGGCTAGGTAGCGACAAGTGTACATTTTATAAGTCATCGGTTTGACTCGACCGGGAATCGAACTCCCCACCTTCCGCACGGGAGGCATGCGCTCTACTGATTCGGCCACGGCGTCCGGTAGCAGTACTGGAACCTCGGCTTTAGACTGTGTGCCGGTGTGGCAGTAAATCGCAAACCCCTGGAAATTGCACACCCCGGGGTTTGCGATTTACTAGGAAATCACAAACCCCCCCCTGGAAATCGCAAACCCCCCTGTGTTTTGGGACCGATTCGGGCCAAATCTATTCAATGCGACCATATTTAACAGAATTACATACTCAAATCGTGAAATTTCATTAAATTAACCCTAAATTCGAAGCGTTATTAAGGCTACCGCCGCATTGGCGGCGATATTAATCGCCGAACGTAATGTAAACAAATCGCCGCCGCATCGACGTCGCGTTCCATACTGGCGGCGGCGGCGATTTGTTTACTTTACGTTCGTCGATTCGAAAATATAACTAGTAATATCGCCGCCAATGCGGCGGTAGCCTTAATAACGCTTCGAATTTAGGGTTAAATTGGTAACCAAATAAGTGAAATTTGACCAATTTAACCCTAAATTCGAAGCGTTATTAAGGCTACCGCCGTAACGGCGGAGATATTAACAGTTATATTTTCGAATCGACGAACGTAAAGTAAACAAATCGCCGCCGCCGCCGCCGCCGAATGGGGGGTTTGCGATCATATTTAACAGAATTAGCTACCAAATAAGTGAAATTTGACCAATTTAACTCTAAATTCGAAGCGTTATTAAGGCTACCGCCGTAACGACGGAGATATTAACAGTTATATTTTCGAATCGACGAACGTAAAGTAAACAAATCGCCGCCGCCGCCGAATGGGGGGTTTGCGATCTCCAGGGGGGATATGCGATTTCCTAGGAAATCGCAAACCCCCCATGCCCATATATGGCATGGGGGTTTGCGATTTCCTAGGAAATCACAAGTGGGGGTTTGCGATTTACAGGGTTTGCGATTTCCTGCTACACCGGCTCGGCCAGGGGGGGGGGGGGGGGCAAGGCAGTAAAGAGTTCCTATTACAAATGTACTGGGGCTACCCAGCAATGATGTACTGGGGCTACCCAGCAATGCTCTCATCCCTTCAGCATAGAGTGCTTGTGTGTGGACATACCGGCAATCAGCGAGTGGAAAGCGTCGTTGGCAGAGTGGGCGTAATCTATTAATCGACTCTGGTCACCCGAGCCATGTTTTGGCGCATGCGCACAAACTGCAGACTCGGGTCGAATAATCGAATACGCTTCTCCACGCTCGGGGTGACAAAAATGGTGGCCCTTTTATTTGTTTTTTAATAGCAGATATAATTACAGCAAAATATGATTTAAATATTTTTATGATGGCATAGTTTAGTGATATTTCTATTTCATTAATCTATGTTATTACCAACAACAAAAATGTATGACTGGTACCGGTGGCTGTTATCCTGCAGGACAGTACCAGCGCAAATATGACGTCATCGCTCCTTGCAAACCCCAGCCAAGAGGTGGGTTACTGGGGTCGGGTTGTTTTGCACATGGCATGTGTATTTGTCGACTCCACTTGCAGTGTTCTATTTGAAATTCTGACGACTCGGATGACCCGAGTCGCCCGGGTCTTGTTAATCAATTACGGCCAGTGTGGGTGGGTGGCAGGGTTTCCAACATTGGAAAATGAAAAACCGGAAGATCTTAAGGGATGTTATATTGGGGGGGGGGGGGGGGGGGGGGGGGTCTAGGGGTATTCTCCCATACACATTTTAAAATCTTATATGCTCTGTGGTGCATTCTGGACACAATCCGTGAGATTGAAATAATATTACTAAATGAAAGTGGACGATTGACGTAAGGTCATGATGGGGACATAAAATATTGTACACCTTATGGCAAAACCGTGAAGCCCTGTTCACATAGCCGTTAGTGGACATAGGGAACGTAGCTGAGGCTAATGTAGTTGAAAGCAGTTGAACGTAGTTGAACGTACCGGCATCCATACTTGTCCTTGATGTTAACTTGGTAATAACGTGGGTGAGCTGTGATCTCCAATTGAATTTTTGGACATGTTCAAAAGAGCAGTATGATAGAGACTGAATTTCAAATGTAGTAGAATGTACCTCTTAATGTACTATAGCGTCCTCTCGCGTACTATAGCATACTCGAGCATACTTTGACCCGCACAAAACCATGGATGTTTCACATCATGCATACCATGGTCACATAGCTGTTAGTAGACGTAGTTGAAAATAGATGAACGTATTTGAACATAGTGGAGGCTAACACAGTTGAAAGTAGTTGAATGTAGTTGAACGTACCGGCATCCGTACCATAACTTATTTATTCGTATAATTCGTTGGCAAAAGGTGCCATACCGTAACCTATTTCAACATAGTTTAATGAACTTACACCATGTTTGACCCAGGTTAGCCTCCACTACGGTCGCCTACATTCGACTACGTTCACTAACGGCTATGTGATCAGGGCTTAAGGGTTGACAACCCTGGGCTCGGTGGGTGGGGGGTTGCGGGAGGTTTCAATATTTTAAAGTTATATAATCCTATGAAATAACAATATTTATCAAAATGAAAACATCTAGCTAGGTTTGATCATACATATCAAACTTAGCTACTTATGTACTCATTCCTTATTTTATTTAGTGTCTTTCTCCTTCAAGAAGGTTAAGGATTCGCTAGCTTGAACATGACCTAGTTAACACAGTAATGACATGTCACACTTGGTCGGCATGCAACATTAGTGTGCATGCTTAAGCTCCAAAGATCTTCAAAGTTCGTCAACTGTCATATAGGTTTACTTGGAACTAAAGTGAAGTAGGGTGTATTCTAGATCTTCATTGTAGATCTTCAGAATTGTCAACCATTATAGATCTTCAGAATTGTCAACCATTATAGATCTTCAGAATTGTCAACCATTATAGATCTTCAGAATTGTCAACCTGATTTTTTGTCCGTTTATTGTTTTACGTCCTAGCAAAATCTAAGGTCATATCAGGATGGGCACCCACTTGTGACAGTGTGCACTCATGACGACTTTATAGTGCTGTCCCACTGGGAAACCAGGCTGCTGGCACCATGACCCGATGTCCCACTCAGTCACATTATCCTGACACTCAGCCAACCAGTCCTTGCTCTATCCTAATAATGCCGAGCCGCCTGGCTGGGAAGCGACAAGTATCAATTTCTTAAGTCATTGTTTTGACTCGACTATGATTTGAACCCACGATCCCATGGTCTACTAACATGGGAGACAGACGCTCTAACTCATTCGGCCATCCCATCTGGTTTGTCAACCTGATGAATATAACTAATGAAAATATGCACTACCTCGGCTCCCTGATGCGATCGCTATATCCACAACCACTTGTGTACAGAACTCCTTCCATCATAGGAAAGTGCAGTCTACTAATGGTTAGGGTCAAGATGGTCGCCTCAGAATGGCAGACATTTGGCTTCGAAAACAGCTCTAGACACAATGTTCCCCCTGTTTGTAACACCAGTAGGGGGCGGGGGGGGGGGGGGGGGAGCGGAGGGGCAACGGCGAACAGCAGGAGATGCATCACCCAATCAGGAGGCGCTAAACCAGGTGACCTGGACAGGGAGATGGAATGTGGTGTTACTTGTGACACATTTAGGCCTTAATTTGAATTAAAGCAGAAGATTTATTATGTATAACATGTTATATCATGGTGTAGATAAAATATTAACCCTCACGCACAGTAAGGGTAAATGATAACTATGTCTAAATCCGAGAAGAAATTGCTGTGGTATGAATGAACTATAAAATAAGGAGGTGCACCTTCTGGTTCCAGCATCCAGTGTTTACCTATATTAACGTCGAGTTGGTGAAATGGGAGAGAATATGGTGTTCTCTGTGGCGGAGTGGTTAGAGTGTCTGACTTTTTTCTAGGTCGGACTCCTAATCTGAAGGTCGGTGGTTCGATTCCCCGTGCCCCCATCTCTGCCAATTTGGATTTCCACCGCTGTGTATAACTTACAGCGTCATCAAAGGCCAGTTGCTCTCATCCCATGTCTATGTGGTGTGGGAGGTTAAAAATCCCTTGGGTCGGTAAAAGTGTAGGTTCGGGTTTTCTATTGACAAACTGTCTAATGGTGAAAACAAGCCTATTCAGGCTTATCCATGATAGGCAGTATAAATCTTCAACAACAAAAAAGAAATACAAAAGAAATTTGACCTTCATCAATTCTTCACTTCAACCGTAGCGGTCTATGATAGATAAGTATTTGAACAATACATTTAGCATATTAAATTGCAATTCATCTGGTTATGTCCATGTCCATAACCCAGCTTCCGAGCACTTAGTCTATAGGGTTGTTTAGCAATCCTGTCACAGACAGGGCTGCAGGAGTTACTGTGGTGGTATTGGTAAACATGCAGACCATTCTGATGTTTAAAAAATAAACGTCTGCTGTTCTAAAACATATATGTGAATAAGGGATTGATTTCCCAATGGCTACTTTTACTAATAAAACAACACTTCATGGACTATATATAAAAAGGTAGATTTTTGCAGAAGCGAGTGAAATATTGACACTTTCATCCATTTTTCGCTGTCCACAGGAGAGCTCTTTACGCTTCAACCACTCAGATGCACGATGCATCAAACCTGATGAATAGGTTTTCCCAGCGCATGTATAGTGAGACATTTTGGCACACAAAACACTTCATCAAACTTCCCTAACCAGGTTCGCGAAGTAAATGTTTGTCCAATTAAGAACAAACTAAGTTTGCTCAACTTTTTTTGTGAGGCTAGACAAACACCGCAAACTAGGTTCACAAAGCAAAAGTTAATTTAATTAAGAAGACTATGTATGGGAATAGTTACCATGTTAGATCTCCCGCCTTCCTATATAAGACAGGCTAGGCATGGTGATGGATGGCAGCCCCCAAATGAAACTTCTGGATGGAGGCAACCAAAGTCAAAGCAATGACCTACAAAATGCAAACTTGTCGCTATTTTAGTTTGGCTCTCGACATTAGGATAGAGAGCAATGACTGGTTTGCTCAGTCAGGATAATGTAACTGAGTGGGATATTGGGTCATAGTATAAGGGCGACGGTCTCCCACTCGGGCAGCACTATAAAGCCACCTATATTGAGCACTGTCACAAGTTTGTACATATCCTTATATTGCGCTGAAGGTTGCTAGGACTTAAAACCCAAACTAATTATACTGTATGGCAAAACATTAACCACTTGAGCCTACAGTGGAGGATCATTTGTACTGATTGACCTTAATAGCCCAGAGGGCTACAGGTAGATTGGGATAAATAACCTAAGTTAGTTTCAACACATACAAACTACGAATGGTCAGAGCAAATTATAAAATATACCATAGTGTTGCCTTGGTAATCGGAAGTGATGGGGATGGAAGGGGAGAAGAGCAACAACAAAAGAAAGGGTACTTCCGGAGAGGAGAGAAGGAAGGGGAATGGGAAGGAAGGGGGAAGGGGAAAGGAGGGGGAAGGGGAAGGGAGGGGGAGGGAGGGGAAAGGGGAAGGAAGGGGAAGGGAGGGAGAAGGGGAATGGAGTGGGAAGGGGAAGGGAAGGGGAAGGAGGGGGAGGGAGGGAGGGAGGGAGGGGGAATGGAGGGGGAGAAGGAGGCGGAAGGGATGGGGGAGGGAAGGGGGAGGGAGGATAGCCCATGTTCATGGAATCCTGGATATCGTCTCTTCTGTACGTAACTAATATTTGAGCAACATGCATAGTCAATCGAATGATACGTGAAATATGCGGTAATTGGATACCAGCCATAAGACCTATATATCGCACAGCCAGATATGACACAGATAGCGAGGTGCATGTGTGTGTGTTAGTGTGTGTATGTGTGTGTATGTATGTGTGTGAGTGTGTGTGTGTTAGTGTGCGTGAACGTGGAGGAAAGGAGATACTTGCATATCTATCATGGGTGAATGTCTTGCTGTGACGAAATTTGGACGCAAAGAGGAAGAGGAGAGAACAGAAAGCGGATAAGGGATAAGGGATAAGGCTAGCGGACAGGGGGAGGGGGGAGCCGGGAGCGGGGAGGGGGAGGGGGGGGGGGAAGAGTGTGGAAAGAAGCCGAGGTTTATTTCCGCCTCTTGGCCGAGCAGAGCCGCTCTACCGTTCAATAAAGCAAACAATCTTCAACGAATGCACTTTTCCGGCGCGTTCGAACCGCCCGGAAGTGACCAGCTTGGCGCCAAGCTCCCTAGTCAAAAGCCGGTCAGAGTACAGGAACGGAACAGCCGGCGGGTGCATGGAAATAGAATAGCAGTAAAACGTGATAAATAATAATTAGAAGAACAACGACAACAAATCGGCGGAAGTCTGTTTATTGTTTTACGTCCTAGCAACATCTAAGGTCATATCAGGATGCATACTGACTTGCGACAGTGCGCACTCATGGCGAATTTATGTGGAGTATAAGCATTTATACAAATATTATTATTATGTAACCTATTATTATATATTTCGCATATTGGATTCGAACCCGCAATCCCCAGGTCTTGTGTGCAGGGTGGTGCTGGCGGTGAGGTTATATGAGGTGGGCGCCGATTGGTCGCTCAGCGGCGGTGGCGGGAGTCGCTCCTCCCCCACCCCCAACGGTCATATGCATACATCGGCCCAGTTGGTCGGAAGCCCCACTGGGAGACCAGGCCACCAGCACCATGACCTGATATCCCACTCAGTCACATTATCCTGACATTGAACCAACCAGTCCTTGCAATATCATAATAATGCCGAGCACCTGGCTAGGAAGTGACAAATATCAATTTTTAAGTCGTTGGTTTGACTCAACCAGGGTTCGAACCTGTGGGTTCGAGTCTCACGGATCTACCAAAACGGGAGACGGACGCGCAACTCATTCGGCCATTCCGTCTGGTCCACCGCCACATGAGAAGAGAGCACTGAACTCATCCGCCATTGCATCCAGTATTAATATTCAAATAATTGAGAAATTTGTTAGGAAGAAAACGATGTGACAGAATAAATTATACTTACAGTTCGGCAAAAATGTGGCCTTTGCTGTTGACAGAGCGGACAATTACAATCAATCACTCACTCCCTCGTTAACCCAGCACTTCCGGTTTCGGCGCCATTTTCTTTCAACCCAATCTTCACACAGCCATACACATTAATACCAGAAATGATGTGGTACTAATTTGGATAAATGTAATATCAAATTAATATAATTCGGCCCCCAATAGCCGATGTTTACTTTTTATGCTGGGGGTCATTAAACAAAAAAATCAATGGCTTATTTTTTCTGTCATATACTTCTAAGATAAATATATTAGGTAGTTAATTATAATCTACCTTATTTTAGTTTGAAGTATTTAAAAAAAAAAGAAAAGAAGCTTAATCTTGGAGAGAGTTTAAGTGAAAACATGCTAGATAATTGTAAGATGCGCACCGAGATGTTGGACACCCATAAGCTTTAGTTGCGATAGATTGTATTAAATTGACTTAGTATTCTTTCCATGCAGCAGATAAATGATTAAAGTTGCATAGTCCGATGGTTTTGTCTTTCTATAATTTCTGTAGATAAATAGTTTAGGTTGCTGGTTTGAAGATACCATAGGTTGGCTTCAAGTCATTAAAAAAATAATTAAATGGCTAACTTTGGAGATATTTGAAGTGAAAACATACGAAGGGAGAGGAAGGGAGAGGGGATAGGGGAGAGGAGAGTGTAAAGGTGTAAGTACAAGGAATGAGAGGAAAGGAGAGTGGAGAGAAAGGGAGGAGAAGGAAGGTGGGATGGAGAGGGGGAGAGAAGGGGGGGGGGGATAGGGGGGGGGAGAAGGGAGGGGAGAGGGGAGCGGAGAGGGCTGGGGACAGGTGAGGGGTGAGGGGAGAGGGGAGGGGAGGGAAACCAGGAGAGGAGAAGGGATGGTAGAGGAGGAGAGTGGAGTGGAGTGGAATGGAATGGAGGGGAGTGGGGAGGGAGGGAAGAAGCAGCGGGGAGGGTTTTTGATTGATTGGTGATTTATTGATTACGCCATGTCAGCAACACAGGCGATGTTCATGGCGAGATGTGTTTAATTTGCATTCTGTCCATTTTAATTTAACCATCACTGTAAAAGCACACAATCAAACATTTGTCAAAACAAATGTATATGAAGTTAAAAAGCTCACACTTATAAAAATTGTGGTCAAGAAAAATAAAATTCCAGGTAAAAATTCATTCTTAGTAAATTGGTAAAGATTGATTTAATAAAACTATATGAGGTGGTACAGCCCTGCCACCCTCAAGACATCTAAAATTTCTACTTGTTTTGCATTATTAAACAGATCATGCAAACTGTTTGCCTTGTAAAATTGTTGGCGCAAGATCATAAAATAAATGCAGTTTAATAATATGTGTTTGGGTGTCAGTGGTGACTGACATCCAACACATTCTGGAGGAGGGTCCCCATTGAGCAAGAACGAGTGTCCCTTTTTCTTTCCTGTGTGAGAGTGGGGGTGGGGGGGGGCAGTCCACCCACCCACCTTGGAGCCCAACGAGGGGATGTGCAGATTGACCCTAGCGGCCACATCCTAGGCAAAGCAAAGAATGGCCACATTAAATGGTCTTACTTAAGTATTACTTTGCCGTCCTGTTAGTTGTTAAAGAAAAAAGTCAATCCTTTTAGACTACCCCTAGGGCTTGTCACGACCAGCCGATTGAGTGTACCGGGCCAGTCTAACCTCTCATCTAGATGAAGTTGGGGGGCCAAAGTATAGTGTTGGCTTACAAGGAGCCGCAGCTCCCTGCAGTCCTCATACACCAGGATCCCTTCATCCACTGACATGAGTTGTGACTCACGGCAAACGAGTTAACCCATTTGTCGCTTTTGCGATCTGCAAGGGGGTGCAGAGGAACTATTCTATCCCGGTTCCTCACAAGGGCTTAATAGCTGAGAGGAGAGGAGAGGAGAGGAGAGGAGAGGAGAGGAGAGGAGAGGAGAGGAGAGGAGAGGAGAGGAGAGGAGAGGAGAGGAGAGGAGAGTGGAAGGGAGGGTAGGGAGCGTGCGAGGCGGAAGGGAGGGGAGGGGAAGGGGGAGGAGAGGGATGAATGGGAGGAGAGGGATGAGAAGGGAGGAGAGGGATGAGAAGGGAGTTAAGGGGAGGGGATTGACAGGAGGAGAGGAAGGGGAGGAGGAAAGGAGAGGGAGGAGAGAGATGGGCAGGGAGGGAAAAGGGGGGAAGGGGAGGGGAAGTGATTGGAGGGGAGGGGGAATGGAGGGGAGGGGAAGGGAATGGAGGGGAATGGAGGGGAGGAATGGAGGGGAATGGAGGGGGGGAATGGAGGGGAGCGGAATGGAGGGGAGGGGAGTAAAGGGGAGTACATCCCTCTGTCGTCTACGCAACCAGCCAGAGGGAGGAACGCGAAGGGAAGGAGAGGGAAGGAGAGGGGAGGGAAGGGGAGGGAAGAGGGGACGGGATGGGAGGGAAGGGGAGGGGAGAGAAGACAGTTAAGGGGAGGGGACTTGAGAGGAGGGGAGGGAGGTGAGGGAGGTGAGGGAGGGACGGAGAAGAGGTGAGGGGATGGTAGGGGATGTAGGGAGGTGGGGGGAGGGCAGTTAAGGGGAGGTGAGGGGATGGTAGGGGATGGAGGGAGGTGGGGGGAGGGCAGTTAAGGGGAGGTGAGGGGGAGGTGAGGGGATGGTAGGGGATGGAGGGAGGGCAGTTAAGGGGAGGTGAGGGGATGGTAGGGGATGGAGGGAGGTGGGGGAGGGCAGTTAAGGGGAGGTGAGGGGATGGTAGGGGATGGAGGGAGGTGGGGGGAGGGCAGTTAAGGGGAGGTGAGGGGATGGTAGGGGATGGAGGGAGGTGAGGGGAGGGCAGTTAAGGGGAGAGGAGGGGATGGTAGGGGATGGAGGGATGGGAGGGAAGTTAAGGGGGAGGGAGTGAGGGAGGAGAGGGAGGGGAGGAGAGGGGAGGGGAGTTAAGAGGAGAGGAGGGAGGGAAGCGGAGTGAAGGGGAGTGAAGGGGAGTGAAGGGGAGGCGAGGGGAGGGGAGTTTAGGGGAGGGTAGGGGTGCATGTGATGAACTGTCTGGTGTATGAGGTTGCATATTAGTAGTGCTGACAACATTATCTGTGACGCGTTAAGTCATCTTAATGAGCAGGGGTCCTTGAATAAACTACGTATTGCCGACGCGGCACATAGTAGTATTTTTGATAGAGATTCTATTTTTTCCAGGGCTGGCAGTTTTGAGGAAGGAACAGAGAGCCTACCAGCGGAGGTTCTACGCCCCCAACTCAATTGCAACCAGGGACATTCATATTAGGAAGTATATGGAGTTTATTGAGGAGTTTGCAGGCAATGTTTCCCCTTTACCATTACCATCTGACCAAGTAGCCCTGTATGATCGTTGAAATATACATTGGTAATGAATTATTTGAGTGGGTTGAATTATTTTCTTCGTCAGAATGACTCATCGCCTATTAACTATAAAGACTTTGTCATACAAACTACGTTAAAAGGGATCAGGCGGGTAAAGGGTGATGCGCCACATCAGGCAGCCCCACTCCTACCATCTATGCTTAGAAAAGTTTTCATGTGTCTGAAGAGTACTGATGGGCACACAGCTTGGAGAGCAGCTGTTTTGTGTAGCTTTAGCGCACTATAAAGGAAGTGTCAGGTGACACTCTCAGACTCGGTGCTAAAGAGGGCCGATTTCAATTTTTTTAAATGCGGTATGATTATTCGATTATCATCATGCTGTCGGTCGCGATGTGACAAAGACTGCTTTCATTACTTGACTGCCGCTCTCCATTTAGCTCTCTGCTGTGAGAGTTGCGTCCATGTGTCGGTCTTAATGTTACATTTCATGAAAGCTGCCTGCAAAAGTGTTGAAGTACTGCTGGCTGGATTCAGGCACTCGAAAAGATCCAATTTGGCCAGCCTAGGCTTGAGATACTAGTTGCGAATTGCCCGGATCTATCACTATGTGCAGTGTATTGGGTAAAACGACATTTCGCCGAAATCCCAGCTGATCAACACAAACCAGCTTTTCAAATTCCTGATGATACTCATGACTCTGCCCCATTGACTTACAACATTTGTGGTGTTCTCTGTGGCGGTGTGGTTAGAGTGACTGACTTTTTTCTAGGTCGGACTCCTAATCTGAAGGTCGGTGGTTCGATTCCCTGTGCCCCCCATCTCTGCCAATTTGGATTTCCACCGCTGTGTATAACTTACAGCGTCATCAATGGCCAGTTGCTCTCATACCATGTCTATGTGGTGTGGGAGGTTAAAAATCCCTTGGGTCGGTAAAAGTGTAGACTCGGGCTTTCTATCGACAAAATGTCTAATGGTGAAAACAAGTCTATTCAGACTTATCGATGATAGGCAGTATAAATCTTCAAGAAAAGAAAAAAGAAATTTACCAAGGAATGCTAAAACTTTTTGCAGGGAGGGCTGGCCTAGATCCGACTCGCCCCACTCACCTGTTTTTTCCTTTTTATTCTGTTACCGGTACGGGTATTCCGAGCCATTGGTCGAGAAAATATTAACTTTGCCAATCCATTTAGCCTCTCATTTTGTTGCCTTGTTATTTGTAGTTCCTACCTATAGTGGTGTTATGAGCTAGACGTCACACGCCAAATGTCCCCTGAGCCTACAGGCTTTCGAGGCACCATCACATATACTACTTTAGCAAACACCCTACGCAGCTCCTCCATCTCCTGAAGCCAGACGACATTCTGGTTTCAGCACTCGCCTCCCACGTGGTGAAGTCGTACCAAATTAAAGATTCACAAAATTTGTTAATTTATGTTTGTGTACTATGCATGGTAATTGTAAATAAAATGTTTTAAGGTCTTATTTGTCATCACTGTATTATTAACATGGGGAAGGTGAGAACTGTCACCAGCCAAAACCTTGTTTGTTTGTTGGGGTTTTACATCCTGGTAACATCTAAGGTGATAACAGGATAGGTACCAACTTGGGACAGTGCGGACTCATGGAGATGTTATAGTGTTGCCCCACTAAGAAAGCAGGCCACCAGCACCATGACTCAATTTCCCACTCAGTCACATTATCCTGACACTGAGCTGACCAGTCCTTGCCCTATCCTAGTAATGCCGAGCGCCAGGCTAGATATCAACAACTATACATTTTGTAAGTCATTGGTTTGACTCGGCCAGGTTTCAAAACCCCTCACCTTCCACACAAGAAGCCTGCGCTCTATCAATTCGGCCCGTGCGCCTGGTCCTACACGAAAATAACTGGACATGTCAAATATCAATGAACTCATATAAGAGTGACTGACTTGGGGGTTTTATGCCATGTCGGCAACAATGGCGATATTCATGGCGAGCTCATATAAGTATAAATAAAATACGTAACACTTTTTTCTCTTTTTTTCGTGATTGTTTGTTTATTCTGCTCATAACGGTTAAGCGCACACACTTGTTTTCGCCGCTGTGCAGTAGTGGTCATAATCCATATGGATTGATTCCCTTTAAGCTATAATTTCTGTAAACTTGTTTATGGTGTTTCCAATTTGCTTTTAACAGGTTTAAGCTCATACTTAGTGTTAAGGAAAACGTGGCATTAATAGACTATGGCAAAATGGTGTGCCAGCGTTATGGTGCATCAGTAAGGCAGCACTATAGAGCACTGCCACAATTCATTCAGTTAGAGCTCCCACTTAGGTACATTATCGTTACATTGAGCCAACCAGTTGTTGTGCTATCCTACTCGTCCCATCCTGGCGTTCAGTGACACAGCAACAAGTGTCGTTTGCCCAAGTATTTCCCAGAGATCGAACCCAGGACCTTCCAAACAACAAGTGGATAAGACCTGCACAATCATCACAGCTTCATTAAAGGAGCCTATCAGAAAGCCAAGTTGGTGGTGTGGTTGTGGTTGTGTGTGTGTTATTGTTGTTGCTTTCCTTATTTATTTACCATTGTAGAAATTCAATTATCATTAAATGGTTTACCGCTATGTCCAATTTAGGGTAAATAACCTATGATTGTACATATCAACAAAGACCCTATAATACTAAGACGGCTCACTCCCTATCTCTCCCATGGTAATGTAAATTTTGCAGTGCCACCTTGTAGTGGGTTTGATCAGCCGGCTGTTGGTTGGTGTTTCACATGTAAACACTTACAATTATATTATACATGGGATAGGTATTATACATGGGATACACATCAATATGAAATTGCTATGAACAAATACACATCATCATCAGCATCGCCATCATCACACATCTTTCACATTCATATATACATTTATACATATAATATAGCACCTGTTTAACCAAGAGAACAGCCAGTGCACTAAGTGGTGGGTTTGATCATTTTGATTACACAGTACAGGCTGAGTGAGCTGTCTTAGTATTATAGGGTCTTTGATATCAACAGCTAACTCCACATTTTGAGAACCAGAAATAAGTTTCAAATGGGTTGAATGAGACTGAGAGCGTGGCGCTCAATTTCTGCCATTGACGGGCACAGGGGAACACCACCACCCACAACACCCCTCTATCGTCTACCCAACCAGCCAATGGCTGACCCTGCCATAACCTGCTCATACCCTAATCACCACCCAGAGACATACCTCACCAGCCAATCACACTCCACCACTCACTCGTGTCACTTCCACCTCATACTTTAACCAGCAAAAAGCCTGTACTCTCTGCAGGTAGTCTGTCACCAGCCAATAAGCAGGCGACACAAACACTCTCAACGGACTCATACAATATGGTATTACAGAGTCCGTACATATATGTGAAGATATGGAATTCAAGGTTTTTCAATGCTGTTTTTGATAGGAATTCAAGAATATTTTCATTTAGATTTAGTCTGAAATCGCCATTCTGAATGGCAATTATAGACTAATTTAGATCAGTGGAGACAGTTTAATGCCATTCAAGGCTTATCAAGACTAATTACTTTTTTCTAGGTCAGACTCCTAATCTGAAGGTCAGTGGTTCGATTCCCAGTGCCCCTACCTCTGCCAATTTGGATATCCACTGCTGTGTCTAACTTACAGCATCATCAAAGGCCGCTTGCTCTGATACCATGTCTATGTGGTGTGGCAGGTTAAAAATCCCTTGGGTCGGTAAAAGTGTAGGGTCGGGCTTTCCATCGACAAACTGTCTAATGGTGATAACAAGTCTATTCAGACTTATCCATAATAGGCAGTATAAATCTTCAAGAAAAAAAAGAAAATTACCCAAAATTGGTTTAAATTCAAGGCTTTTCAAGGCCTTGAAATGAAGTTCACTTTTCAGGCTCCGAAAGGACCCTGTATTAATCAAATAGTGTTTTGTTTAAATAGAAGTTTTAAAATGACAAGGCCTGTGAAACTATCAAAAGTAGGACCCTTAGTAGCATCCGGGCCGTTGACCAGGCGGCTCGGGGTTGACATGAATACGGGGGATAGTGGTGAAGATATAGTGAAGTCCAATTTGGGGAGTTCAGAATAGCTACAAGCAAACAAACCACTTCAGGTCAAATACTATTGATATAACAAGCTACACACCACGACCAGTGGACAAGCCCAGCTGAGGTAGCAAACAACAAAGCCGCCAAGTTATCATGGTTATATTTAAAGCTGCATAGTCCGATGAAGCATCAAATTTTCAAAACCAAAACAATTATTTAGATTTGATTCTCTATATCTAACTTAGATACTGATGCACTTATTAAGCATGAATGCCACAGAGAAGGGAATACTGAGTAAATTTAATCGAACAGAGTTTTAGCATGATTACCAAAACAAATTCTTACATATTTACACTTCAGATATCTCAAAAGTTACCCATTTAAAATATAAGTTACTTCAAACTAAAGTAAGGTAGATTATAACAATCAGTTCAATATATTTATCTCAGAAAAGTGACAGAAACTCAAAACGATCGGACTGTGCAACTTTAAGCCTTTGGTGAAAACTAGAACATGTCGCCATAATGCCTAGTGTCAGGCAAGTCGGCAACCAGTTTCAATTTGGTAAGAATTAGGTTTGGCTCGGTTGGGGTTGACCTTCTTTTTACTCTGATGACCTGCCAACACGAGATGCAACCATTTCGCCAGCCCGGCCGGCTTCTATTGAGGTGACCCCCCTCCTTTATGCGGGATTATAAAGAATTGAACAAAAGGAGAAGAATCTGTAAGAAGTAAAGGGCTACTGACATGACTTGAGACATCCCTATTTAAATGGGTACAAATAACTGTGTTAGCACTCTTGGAAATATTTTAAGTTTCTATCATTTTTCTGAGATGAATATATTAGACTGATCATTATAATCTACTTTACTTTAGTTTGAAGTAACTTTTATCTTAAATGGCTAACCTTCGAGATAATGAAGTGCAAACATGTCAACTTAGTCCTGGCAAGCACCCCAAAACCTAGATACAAGATTCACCCCGTACTGCTGCAGTAGGGGTGCAAACCAACCCTATGTAAAAGCTGTCGAAAAAACGGGTCAATGAAATGAGAGCCTAATTTCACAATGTAAGAAGCAACAATTATTCTTTACATCTGTCTTATTATTAGCCCGCTACCTTTGAGTTGAAAAATATAATATAATATCTAGTTTAATAAGATTTAAAAGTGAAATCGACGGCGTTCTCTGGCCGCCATCTTGTCTTTTTGCATTCTCTCTCATTCACCAACTCTGTTCTGATATAAGTAACCATTTGACACTGGTGCCAGGCATTCTACTTGTTGTTCCATACTAACGCTATTTTCACCCGTATTTATATAAGGCTGGTTTTCACCCGTGTACTACAAGTAGCGGGTGAATCTTGTATCTACCCAAAACCCTGACACCATACACTTCTGCATTAACAGGTTCTATTAAATCAGTATTCCTTTCTATAGAGAAACAAATGAGTGGATCAATATCTAAGTTAGATATGTAGAATCAAATCTAGATGATTGCTTTGGTTTTGAAGATGTGATGCTTCATCGGATTATGTAGCTTTAGTAATAATATATATATTAATATACTATATATATTTTTTTTAATCCATATATATTATCCTCATGAGTCATCTGCCATATTAGAATAAATACGTCATTGGTAGTAGTAGTAGTCATAATAATAACAAGATATAATATTAAAGGTAGATTACATGTACCTTCATGATCATCCCAGTTCTATATTCGTATAAATAAATAGCTTGCTAGTATTGGTCGAAATAACAATAACAATAAAAATCCATGTAAATTGTCCTCAGAACCAACCCACCATATTGGTAGAAGTAAACTGGCACCATTACAGGAAATAGATTCTTTTTCTTGAAGATCTATACTGCCTGCTATGGATAAGCCTGAATAGACTTGTTTTCACCATTAGACAGTTTGTCGATAGAAAGCCCGAGCCTACACTTTTACCGACCCAAGGGATTTTTAACCTCCCACAACACATAGACATGGTATGAGAGCAACTGGCCTTTGATGATGCTGTAAGTTATCCACAGCGGTGGACATCCAAATTGGCAGAGGTGGGGGCACGGGGAATCGAACCACCGACCTTCAGATTAGGAGTCTGACCTAGAAAAAAGTCAGACACTCTAACCACTCTGCCACAGAGAACACTAAACATATATGGATTATCCACATGATGACCCCAGTGTTCGATACTCATACCAAGCTCAGCCTACCGGGCACGGTGGCCGAATTGGTAGATAATATATTATAATAATATTATTATATTTACGCTATTCCCACAAAGCCTGTCATCGTCTTATTCTGCTCCTTCATATTCTCCAATATAATAATTTAATATATTATTATAAGTTATGATAGTGTCATTTTAATTGAGTACTTAACTTGCAATTACAAGGAGCAGTTTTGAATCGATATTTCTTGCCCCAACTCTATAGTCTGAGATTGTTGAATGTTCTCCAATATAATAATTTAATATATTATTATAAGTTATGATAGTGTCAGTTTAATTGAGTACTTAATTTGCAATTACAAGGAGCTGTTTTGAATCGATATTTCTTGCCCCAACTCTATAGTCTGAGATTGTTGAGCGTTGAGACTATCTCAGATAAAACCTGAGTAAATTGAAAGTAGCATCGGTCCAATGATAGTCGGATTTACCATGTCATACAGCACAGAAAACAACCCCGTTCTGCATTGGCAGTTAAATCAATTATTGAATAGATGTTTAATACAGTATCCTAGTGCTTGTCGATCCCTTAACACAAGGAGTGGCTAAAATAAATCCACTAAGGCCCTCGCCATATCTATTATATATAATGATCATGATCTCACTTCCGAACATCTTTTTGCTATGAAAAAGTAGTTCCGGTTGTACAGAATTAGTCCATTAGGAAGTAACATACAGGCCATAGTTCTGGATGTACGGGACTAGTCCATTAGGAAGTGGCATACAGGCCATCGTTCTGGCTGTACGGAACTAGTCCATTAGGAAGCGTCATACATGCTCAGGGATGAAAGTGGTCTCCGGCTAAAATCGCGGAAATCAGGCCGCCAACGGCAAATTTCCGCGATAACGCGGATCTTCTCCCATAGACTTAGCCCTGTCAGGGATTCGCGGAAAAATACCGGAAGTCAGTTTTCAAATAACCTTGTGATGACTGTATTATCGCCCATACCGGACTCGCTCTTGTTTGAGTTTGATGTTCTAACAACATCCAAGGTCATTTAAAAATGGGATTCGAACTCCCCCAAGTGTTGTCATATACATACATTTTTTTAATGTTTAAAGTTAATCGGTAAATATAAATAATCGTGGAAATCCACGAAACTGCGGAGATCTTTCATCCCTGCATGCTATAGTTCCGGCTGTTTGGAACTAGTCCTTTAGGATTCTGGCTGAACAGAACTAGTCCATTGGGACTGGGCCGTAGCTGAAGCGGTAGGGTGTCCACCTGTGGATGTGTGGGTCATCAGATCGATCCTGCTCAGTGGACACATTTGCAGTTTAGGCTATTTTCCGTCCACAACTGGTTCATCAAAGGCTGTGGTATGTGATGTCCTGCCTCTGGCAAAGTTCATAAAAAAGACCCCTTGCTGCTTATCGGAAAGAGTAGCCTATGTTGCGGCAGCGGGTTTCCTCAAAATAAATATGTCAGAATGACCACATCTTTGACATTCAATAGCCAATGATAAAAATGTGCTCCTGAGAGGCGTTGTTAAATAAAACAAACTTTCCTTTGGAACTAGTCCATTAGGAAGTGACTTACAGGACATAGTTCCGGATGTACGGAACTAGGCCACTAGGAACTGACAGAGGCCATAAGTCCGGATGTACGGAACTAGTCCATTAGGAAGTGACATACAGGCCATAGTTCCGGATGTACGGAACTAGTCCATTAGGAAGTGACTTACAGGCCATAGTTCTGGATGTACGGAACTAGTCCATTAGGAAGTGACATACAGGCCATAGTTCCGGATGTACAGAACTAGTCCATTAGGAAGTGACTTACAGGCCATAGTTCCAGATGTACAGAACTAGTCCATTAGGAAGTGACTTACAGGCCATAGTTCCGGATGTACAGAACTAGTCCATTAGGAAGTGACTTACAGGCCATAGTTCCAGATGTACAGAACTAGTCCATTAGGAAGTGACTTACAGGCCATAGTTCCGGATGCACAGAACTAGACCATTAGGAAGTGACTTACAGGCCATAGTTCCGGATGTATGGGACTAGTCCATTAGGAAGTGACATACAGGCCATCGTTCTGGCTGTATGGGACTAGTCCATTAGGAAGTGACATACAGGCCATAGTTCCAGATGTACAGAACTAGTCCAGTAGGAAGTGGCATACAGGCCATAGTTCCGGATGTACAGGACTAGTCCATTAGGAAGTGACTTACAGGCCATAGTTCCGGATGTACAGGACTAGTCCATTAGGAAGTGACTTACAGGCCATAGTTCTGGATGTACAGAACTAGTCCATTAGGAAGTGACATACAGGCCATAGTTCCGGATGTACAGAACTAGACCATTAGGAAGTGACTTACAGGCCATAGTTCCAGATGTACGGAATTAGTCCATTAGGAAGTGACTTACAGGCCATCGTTCCGTATGTGCGGAACTAGTCCATTAGGAAGTGACTTACAGGCCATAGTACCGTATGTACAGAACTAGTCCATTAGGAAGTGAGATACGGGCCATAGTTCCTGATGTACAGAACTAGTCCATTAGGAAGTGACTTACAGGCCATAGTTCCAGATGTACAGAACTAGTCCATTAGGAAGTGACTTACAGGCCATAGTTCCGGATGTACAGAACTAGACCATTAGGAAGTGACATACGGGCCATAGTTCCGTATGTGCGGAACTAGTCCATTAGGAAGTGACTTACAGGCCATAGTTCCGTATGTACAGAACTAGTCCATTAGGAAGTGACTTGCAGGCCTTAGTTCCAGATGTACAGAACTAGTCCATTAGGAAGTGGCTTACAAGCCATAGTTCCGGATGTACAGAACTAGTCCATTAGGAAGTGGAATACGGGCCATGGTTCCGGATGCACAGAACTAGTTCATTAGGAACTGTCACACAGGCCATAGTTCGAGCTGTACAGAATTAATCCATTAATCATACAGACGTAATCTATTTTTCTTAAACATGGAAAATTTGAATTAAATAGCATACATTGATCTTTCTTTCACAATCCATTGTTTCCCTCTCTATCATAGGAATGCAACTGATAAGACAAGGCAGTGACAAATGCTAATTTTGTAAGTCTTTGCTTTAACTATGCCAGGAATCATATACAAGACTTCTAGAAGGGTCAACACATATTCTCTTGCGGATTTAAAATGGTAGCGACAGTTCGGTTCTAGGCATGGTATATATGATATCTTTGCAACACCGCCCACCACCAGGACACTAGTTTGGGGCGGTGACAGAAGGCAGTACGGTGGTACCTAGTTACCCCAACAGCACTGGCTCTAGGACCACATGAATGTGAAATCTAACATCATAAATTAAATGTATAGTTTAAAAGCTTAACCTGTCTACAAGTACAACAGACAGTTCTACATATAGCAGGGATGAAAGTGGTCTCCGGGGAAAAAAAGCGGAAATGCTGATATTCTCCCATAGGCTTAGCATTGTCAGGGAATCGCGGAAAATTCCCGGAAGTTAGGTTTGATATATATTGGTATACGCTGATAGTGCTGCGCCGTTTGAAGCACATATCAGTAGTATATGCTGATAGTGCTGCGGCGTCTGACCTACATATTAGTATACACTGATGGTGCTGCAGGGTAAAACAGTAGAGCCTATATCTTAATCGTGCTGCTGGTTTGGAAAAATCCCGGAAATCCGCGAAATAGCGGAGATCTTTCATCCCTGATATAGACTGGTATACCAGGTTGCTTGGTTGTTGGAGCCTTACATCCGGGAAACATCTAAGGTCATATCAGGATGGGTACTGACTTGTGACAGTATGCACTCATGGTGACTTTATAGTGCTGCCCCACTGAGAGACCAGCCCGCCAGCACCATGACCTGATATCCCACTATCACATTATCCTAACACTGAGCTAACCAGTCCATGTCCTATCCTAATGATGCTGAGTGCCTGGCTAGGAAGCAACAAGTATCAATTTTAAGTTATTGGTTTGACTCGACCAGGGTTCGAACCTGTGGGTTCGAATCCCACGATCTACCAAAACGGGAGACAAACGCTCAAATCATTCGACCATCCCATCTGGTCCTGGTATATCAGGTGTCCTGTCATAGGAGGGACAAAAGAATGAAATAACGATAACTTTTGCGTTGAAAAATTGTCGGCGCAAAGCAAGGTTTCGCCAATCACAGGGCAGCAATACCCCGTTACAATGTGCTTGGAACCTTCTCCCTAATGCTAGGTACACACCTACCGTTTTTCCGCACCCACCTACCGTATTCGATCTAAAATTGCCCAAAAGTATTGAGGTGTGCAGTCCCCTAGCACACCTACCGATTGCGATTCGCGACTTAAAACTCAATTTTAGGGCTAAAAGTGCTTCCTTACGATTGCGATTCGAAAAATGAATCAGCCCGTTTTCAGTTTTAAGCGGGTCGGGTCGGGTCGCGAGGTTTAGTGCGCGAGTCGTAAACGGTAGGTGTGTACCTAGCATAAGACCTGTCACGGTTTGCAGCTGAGGCTAACCATACGGTACACACCGCTCACGCGCATCTGACCTTGACCTAGTTTCACCAAGTAACGATGACAATCGCCAACACCTCTAATCCATCACGGCGTGTGGGTGGTGTTTGCCTGTTGGACACCAAAGTTATTACCGCCGGAGATTTTGTGGGTTTTCTTTTTTCTTTTTCATTAGTTTCCCATTTAATTGTTTTTCTCACGCCAGACTCATTCATCAGAATAATATATAGCCAATGCAGAAGCATTTAATTTGCCTTTCTTTCTTAGAGCGAGGAAGGAGGGTGATTTATGGGCCAAATGCAGTGATACACGTAGTGAATTTAAGGTTTGGGTAATGGAGGTTTATTTGCTTCTTGGAGTTATACGTCCTAGCAACACATGCGAACCCAATGACTCACACAATTGATACAGACCAGACTGGATGGCCAAATGAGTTGAGCTTCCGTCTCCCGTTTTGGTAGATCGTGGGATTAGAACCCAGGGGTTCGAACCCTGGTCGAGTCAAACCAATAACTTAAAAATGCATACTTGTTGCTTTCTAACCAGGTCTCGGCATAATTAGGATAGGGCAAGGACTGCTTGGCTCAGTGTCAGGATAATGTGACTGCGTGTGATATCAGATCATGGTGCTGGTGGCCTGGTCTCCCAGTGAGGCAGCACTATAAAGTTGCCATGAGTGCACACTCTCACGAGTCAGTACCCGTCCTGATATGACCTCAATTCATTCGGCTATCCCGTCCGGTCTATCTAATATGTGTATATAATGTGATGTATAACGCATTATGCGAGTATAAAGGCACGGAAGGGAATTAACCCCTCTTGATTATTATTATGTGCTAATTATTGTTAATATTACACTATATACTGTATTGCCTCCTCCATCTCGCGACTGGTGGCACCACACCCGGCTGCGTCCGGTACCTGCCTACCCTGAATACATCACTCGCCTCGGGGATATAGTACATATATAAAATATGCCCTTACATATATATAATCTAGGGTAGATCTACTTTTAAATTTAATATTTTAGAGGCACACATCGCTAATAGTAAACTGCTTTGTTTTTGTTTCGCTTAGTTTCACACTTTTTCTCACCAGTATTTATTGTAGTGATTGGTTAGCGCAGTGCGTCCCAGACCCGTGCCCATCACCCCCTCTGTGAGCAGATGCGGAAATTGATTCCGGCAACATGTGACTGCAATTCAGCGGTGGCACCTGTTGCAATTATTGCTGCCTTCAGTACTCTTCACATTCACACTGGGGCTGCGCGCCGGTGTGGCAGGAAATCGTAAACACCCAGTAAAATATTCCGACTTTTTAGGCCTGGTTCATAAATAAATAATAGTTAAAATAAATTCTAAAATAGCTCCTTTTCATAAAACTCATATGTGAAGCATTAAGAAAACTGTTTTAATCATATTTAAATCATCCAGTTATTTCTATAAAGTCATTATAATAATATCCCAATTATATAAGTATCACTATAAACCCTCTCTAATAATACCTAATTCATTCTATGATGTTGGCAAATACATATGCATAATATTCAAACCAAGTTGTGAAACCATGGTAGATTATGTATATTAAGTGAAGTGATAATTAATATCAGATTGTTCTAAGGTTCTACATCAAATATAACCACTGGAGATAAGAACTCTGGAAAATTATTACTGTATTGGTATATTTACATGTATTACTGAATTGAAGTCTGTTGGTATTATATATTGTATGAAAGGAGGTAAATGCTGAAACTAAGGGCAGCATATGCAGTTGATGCAGAGTGGTTTCTTCACCCAGACAAATAGTCTGTGAAGAATGCCACAGAATGGGTATAATAATTAAGTCAAGAATTAAGTTCTGTGTGCCTGTTATGGTATGATTTACAGAAGTCAGTATCTGAGGGAGTGTTAGCTCACAGGTGACAATGCATGGGGGCTGTGTGTGTGTATGTGTGTGTGTGTGTGAGTGTTTGCAGGACCTGCCAAAGCCAGGTGTCAGGCTGGAGGTGGGAGGAGGAGTGTGTGTGTGTGTGTGTGTGTGTGTGTGTGTGTGTGTGTGTGTGTGTGTGTGTGTGTGTGTGTGGTGAGCCCTCCCTGCCCCACCTGGTGGCAGTTTGCTGAACTAAAGATGATAAAATATGTAATTCTCAAAGTAAAGCATGTAAAAACTCCGACTATTTTGGAGTTGTCCCAATCTAAGGGACTGGTGACCACGGGTGTTATGTAAAGATAAACAGGGTTGATACTCCCATGTAAGTGTAATTGGTGAACTTGATGGAAAAATATGTATCTGACTTGGGGTGGGTGGGTTGCCCCCCCCCCCCCACCCCCTGGCTCCCCCCACCACTGACTGGAGGGGTTCAGCCGATGAAATGCCATGTGACTGTCTCTGACTGAGGAGACTCCCAGCAACTGTGTACCTGTATTTTGAATGTGTTCCATCTGAATAAAAGAGCTGGGCAGGGGGTGTGGCAGGCAGATGACCTGGAGACAGCACAGCAGGAGGAGCCAGCCACCCCTCCCTACTAGACTTTACCACACTTAATTTCTGTTGGGTTGATATTTCTTGGAGCAGATATAGTAAGCAGATATAGTAAGCAGATACAGTAAGCAGATCATCGCTTGAGTAATATCATACATTAGTGCTTTCCGGCCTCCACACACAGAAGTTAGGGTTCTATTTCCTATAAAGATTCTAGCCTGTAAAATACCGCTAGTTAACACCCTGGACAGAGCACACCCTGGGATTTGCGATTTCCTAGGAAATCGCAAACCCCCCATTCCCATATATGCAGGCATGAAAGTAGTCTCTGGGGAAAAACGGAAATGTGGATGTTCCCTCCATAGGTTTAGCATTGTCAGGAAATCGCAGAAAATTCCCGGAAGTCGGGTTTCATATATATCAGTGTACGCTGATAGTGCTGCAGCATTTGAAGTATGTATTAGTAGTATACGCTGATAGTGCTGCAGCATTTGGAGCATTTATTAGTAGTATACACTGATAGTGCTGCAACATCTGCACTACATATTAGTATAAGTTGATGGTGCCGCGGGATTGAAAAATCCCGGAAATCCACGAAATCGCGGAGATCTTTCATCCCTGTATATGGTATGGGGGTTTGCGATTTCCGAGGAAATCAGAAAAGTGGGGGTTTGCGATTTACAGGGTTTGCGAGAGTAGTGGTCAGCACTGAGCTCTCAGGCAAGGAGCCATATAGACAGGTAGGGGTGGATAGGGTGAATGCATTAGGTAGTCTAGGTAGTAGAATAGCCGGAGGTATGGGTTTCGAATCCTGCGCTAAGCACAATATTTCCAACTTGTTATTATACCCTTGACAATATCAACATTTATTATACCTTAAAAGTTCCGAGTGACTAACTAATGCTTTATTTAAAACGTGTGTGTGTGTGTGTATATATTATGTATAGACATATCATATACTACTCCATCATAGTAGAATCATTGTACAACAAACCAATGACTTACAACATTGATACTTATCACTTCCTAACTTGGCGCTCGCCATTAATAGGATAGGGCAAGGACTGGTTATCTGAATGTTAGGATAATTAACTGTGTGTGATATTGGGGTATGGTGCTGGTGGCCTGATTTCCTAGCGGGGCAGCACTATAAAGTCATCACGAGTGCATACTATCAAAAGTCGGTAGCCGTCCTGATATGACCTAAGATGTTGTCAGGACGTAAAACGCCAACAACGAACCAACAACAACATAGAACTGGCTTTCAGAAAGCGGATCAATGAGATCCCTGACATATTGTCGAGCGCTCTCCAGCGGGCTTTAAAAGTCAATAAGGCTGGCATTAAATCACTGGCGGCCGCGGACCGGGATCGGGGTTGGAGGGGACTAGTGTTGTCAGTGTCATCCTTCTGCCCCACCATCGACTTTGTCTCAACCCGACCGGCAGTGTTCTTATGCATAACCGTGAATAATACACCCAGAAGCGTCCACTCCAACCAGGCAGCTTGACTTTAAAAGGACTTTAAAAAGAGGATTAAGTAAGACTTTCTTTTAAAAAAAAACTTTTTACAAATTTGAATCATTTTTTTAAAACTAAAGGGTCATCCAACGTTTTCAAATTGTTCACTGTAAGTTAATTCAGAAACAAATGTAGGATAAGAATTCAAACAAGTTTGGTCAACAGGGCCTGTGCTGTGTGTTTACCGGTTCAAGCCGAGTTAAAGGTATAAGATCTATAGTAAAGGAAACTGCCCCACTTCCTGTTGTGTAAACACACCAAGTCGCAGCTTCAGTCCCTCCTGGAGGAACCAGAGGGCATTAGTCCAGTTTGTTGGGGTTTTACATCCTAGCCATATCTGTGTTGGTTGGTTATTGGAGTTTTACGTCCTGGCAACATCTAATGTCATACCAGGACCGGCAATAGCTATGTTCATATCAAGACGGGTGACAGTGCGCACTCACGGCCACCTAGAGCTGCCCCACTGGGAGACCAGGCTGCCTGCACCATGACCTGATATTCCACTCAGTCACATTATCCTGACACTGAGCTAGCAAGTCCTTTCCCTCACCTATAGTAATCGGCTATGTGGAGACAAGTATCAATTTGCTTTGACTCGGCTGGGGACCAAATGGGATGGCTGAATGAGTTAAGGGCCCGTCTCCCGTTTTGGTACATCATGTGATTCAAACCCATGGGTTCAAACTCTGGTTGAATCAAACCAATGACTTACTTGTGGCTTCCCAGCTAGCTGCTTGCTATTATAGCCCAAGGACTTGTTGGCTTAGTGTCAGGATAATGTAACTGAGTGGAATATCAGGCCATGGCATTGTGAATATATGTCATAGGGAAGTCCCACTTTGATTATGAACACTGCCACCAGACGGTGCCACTGTGTTAATAATGTGCCACCTGGAAATGGATTCAGAAGCATTATGCAGCACTCGTAAAAGTGAAATTAGCAATTTACACGACACATATCGCCCCCCCTCTCCTTGTATTGGCATAATTTGTTCGCAGTTTAAAAATGAATACAAGACAAATATATTTTTTTAAGTTGTTGTTATTTTCATCGATTAAACAGTGGACATTTCAATCACAGACAGTCTGTCTCCTTCATTCCACTGTCTCCTGCCCTATCCTAGTAATGCTGAATGCCAGGCTAGGTAGTGACAAGTATAATTGTTTAAGTAATTGGTTTGACTCGCCAAGGGTTAGAACCTGAGATTAAAGTCTCATAACTTGACAGCCAGGAACTCATTTGACTATACACTATGAAATGAAAAAGAAATAACAGTGGCCATCTTTATAAGTAAATTCAATGGAACTCACCAATGGCGACTCGCTCTCTAGCGGTACTTACCTGAAAAATACGAAAAAGAACACAATTAGATAACGGGGTTTGAGTATATCTACTTAGTGGTCTATATAGTAACCACCCCCCCCCCCACCCCATCCCTTACCCACCCAAAAGAGTAACAATCTGGAACGTTCTGCTAACATAGCCAATTGGTAATAATATAACTAGCCACGCAGCCAAGATTCCATTGTTAATAATAGAAGGAACGAGCCAGCCAAGATTCCATTTTTAATAATAGAACTAACCACGCAGCTAAGATTCCATTGGTAATAAATAGAACTAACCACGCAGCCAAAATTCCATTGGTAATAAATAGAACTAACCACGCAGCCAAAATTCCATTGTTAATAGAACGACCGAGCCAGCCAAGATTCCATTTTTAATAATAGAACTAACCAGGCAGCCAACATGCCACCATTAATAATAGAACTAACCAGGCAGCCAACATTCCATCGTTAATAATAGAACTAACCAGGCAGCCAACATTCCATCGTTAATAATAGAACTAACCAGGCATCCAACATTCCATTATTAATAATAGAACTAACCAGGCAGCCAACATTCCATTGTTAATAATAGAACTAACCAGGCAGCCAACATTCCATTGTTAATAATAGAACTAACCAGGCTGCCAACATTCCATTGTTAATAATAGAACTGACCAGGCAGCCAACATTCCAGTGTTAATAATAGAACTAACCAGGCAGCCAACATTCCATTGTTAATAATAGAACTAACCAGGCAGCCAACATTGCATTGTTAATATTAGAACTAATCAGGCAGCCAACATTCCATTATTAATAATAGAACTAACCAGGCAGCCAACATTCCATCGTTAATAATATAACTAACCAGGCAGCCAACATTCCATTGTTAATAATAGAACTAACCAGGCAGCCAACATTCCATCGTTAATAATAGAACTAACCAGGCAGCCAACATTCCATTGTTAATAATAGAACTAACCAGGCATCCAACATTCCATCGTTAATAATATAACTAACCAGGCATCCAACATTCCATTGTTAATAATAGAACTAACCAGGCATCCAACATTCCATCGTTAATAATGGAACTAACCAGGCAGCCAACATTCCATTGTTAATAATAGAACTAACCAGGCAGCCAACATTCCATTATTAATAATAGTACTAACTAGGCAGCCAACATTCCAATGTTAATAATAGAACTAACTAGGCAGCCAACATTCCATTGTTAATAATAGAACTAACTAGGCAGCCAACATTCCATTGTTAATAATAGAACTAACCATTCCATTGTTACAAATCAGGCAGCCAACATTCCATTGTTAATAACAGAGCTGACAAACCACTCAGTATTCCATTATTAACACCATAACAGAGCAGACAACCAAAGATCTATTTGACAAAATAGAACTTTCATTCAATACTCACTTCCATATTAAAGTGCACAGGGGCTTAAAGCTGCATAGTCCAATGAAGCATCAAATTTTCAAAACCAAACCAATCATATAGATTTGATTCTACATAAGACAGGATGGCTGAATGAGTTAGAGCATCCATCTCCCATGTTGGTAGATTGTGGGTTGAAACGCTGGTAGAGTAACCGATGACTTAAAAATTGATACTTGTCGCTTCCTAGCCAGGCGCTCGGCATTATTAAGATGGGCAAGGAGCAGTGGAATGAGGAAGACCAATCGTCCGCGATTGAAATTTACCCTGCTTAAACAAGTAATGTACCCCAAAAAATCGATCTAACTTAGATACTGCCCAGACACTTATTAAGCATTAGTTTCCACATAGAAGGGAATAGTGATCGAATTTAATAGAATATGCTACTGCAGAAACATATGGTGAGTTTTGGCATGCTTGCCCAAACTAATTTGACATGTTTACACTTCAAATATCTCAAAAGTTAGCAATTTAAAATAAAAGTTACTTCAAACTAAAGTAAGGTAGATCATGACAATCAATTTAATATATTTATCTCAGAAAGATGACAGAAGCTCAAGTAAGCCATCGAACTTTGCAACTTTAAATCCAGGCCAAAGTCCACAATTCCCTATACTACTGACACCCTGCCCGTGATGACCCGCCGTGAGTAGTCTATAGAAAGTAACATGTGCATGTGGCACAGGTTTGAAGCCTTATCACGGTGCTGAATGGTATGTGCCGCTGGTGACTTGCAAAAAGCCAGCAGCACTTCAACACTTTTGCAGGCAGCTTTCATGAAATGTAAAGCAGTGTTTGTCGCATCGCGACCGACAGCATGATGATGATGATGATGATGATGATGATGATGATGATGATGATGATGAATGGTATCTCATTTAACCATAGTGTAGGTTGGTGTATTGACACAATCCCGGGAGGCGATTTCCCCACTGGCGAACTCAATAAATCACTACGCACTAACACAGGCGTGAATATGGTTAAAATAGCTTTACAATTTCGTGGTTGGGTGGTGGGTGGTTCACACGATACAAGGAAAAGACATCATTTTACATATACAAGGTTAGGCACATTTTAAGACACTGCATGGGGTGATGTCTAAAAGTCCGCAAAAGTACAGAACTATGCTACTATTCATCATGGAACTATATCCTTGTGAACTCATATCGTACAGGTGTTATTCGGCCAAGAAGAAAGCGCACAGTTACACATGCACATTATTAATATAAGGGATGAATACAGAGGGGCATGGTATACCAGTGCTGTCTTATCGCATGGACACACTGGTCAGTTGCCCGGGGACACCCCGATTTCAAGGGCTCCGAAATTCAACTTGAAAATTTAAAATTAAGGTTCATGTTATTGTTGTGTGGGGTGATGAAAATGGGGAAATATAACGCCCAGAACGGGAATCGAACCCACATCTCTTGTATCCTCGGCCAGTGTCCTAACCATTTCACCGCCTAGGCTCCCTGATATCACCACCCTATCCACGCCTACCTGTCCATGCGGCTCTTTGCCTGAGAGGTCAATGCAGACGACTACATTATTAAATAGCAGTGACATTAATATAAAATTGGGTTCTCTTTGTAATCGAAATGAATATCAAATCTGGGCAATAAATTCTATTAGTGTTGGCTGAAAGGTGGGCGGGGGGCACATTGCTTTTCTAGGAGTCTTAAATGAATGGGAAGCGGAGCTGCCACACTGTTACACACTCGGCCATTTTGGTCCGCTAGGTGGCGTGAACAGCCGTCTCCATTAGACCGACATGATTGTTGTAACTACATAGTGGTATTTGCACAGGCGAACAGGGTGTAAAAATATATATTCAATATGTCTCCGCGGTAACGTGAACAAAATAAGAACAGAAAATAGGTGGTCGTTTTCTATACCGCATAATAAATCAACAAGACGGTACGATTGCGATCCATTTAAAGAAGAGACTATTTAAAGAAGAGACGGAAGTCGGCCGTTCGATATGTTGAGACTAGATCAGCATTCTCACACTAGGGGGCGGAGTGAATGCTTAGTTCACCGCGCTGGAGCCAGGGGGAGACATTTGAATCGTTGAACTGCGTGTTCTGGCTCGACCGTCTGGACACCGCCGATTGTGTATATAAGTGAGATCTTATTTAGGGATTGTAGCAGTCTCGGACAAAAACACCATAAAAAACAACGACATCAAGAACGAAGACAAAAGGCGGCAAGGTAGAGGGTAATGGAGATTACCAATAACTGATCAAAGATATGTTCAGATCAACCTTTACCCCCCCCCCCCCCCCCCCCCCCCCCCCCAGACAACAACGACAACAAACAGCAGTCATTACCCTATTCTAGCAATGCCGAGTGCAACGCTAGGTAGCGACAAGTATTAATTTCGTACGTCACTGGTTTCACTCGGCTGGGTTTAGAACCTCTGAACTTCTACATGTCTTAAGCCCCTGTCAGACATCACCGGTTTGAGCAATGGACAGAATTGTCTAGTCCGGGCGTCATAAGTATCAAAATGTATTCAAATGTGTCAAAATGTTGTGATATCAGGTCAAAGGCCGCTGGACGAACTGACATATGAAACGGACATAAAACGGACATGAAATGGACAACCAACAGACGAAACAAACTCAAACTGGACAAGAACCATAGACGTCAATCCGGCAGCATCCATTCCAAGTTTTGTGCATTTTCAAAACTTGTACGGACACAACACGGACTATCAACAGACTTTGTTTGGTTTCTTTCCGTTGCCTCCAATCCGGTGATGTGTGACAGGGGCTTAAAGAATCTTCCTGCCTCACTGATATCTACAGTAGTACCTATCTTCAAAATGACAACAGGCAGACAGGCATTTAGCGAATACAGTAATACCTCTCTACAAAGAACAACTCTGCAGTCAGACTAAGGCCATGTATCCATAGGCCGTTGCCTTTTGGTATGTTGTGACCTTGTGGTGCACCACACAGGCAATGAATATGTTCACTCTGTATGTTCTCAATCAGTACATCACATGCGCAGTGCACAAGGCCATACGGTCCCTGGGTCCAACCTATGGGAACAATCACTAAGCAAAACACAGGTTCGTTGTCTGTTGTGGCGCATCACAAGGTCACAAGTGAACATGGAACAAAGTAACACACCACCACAAGGGAACAGTCTATATATAAACATGACCTAATGTTGCCCTGACATTAAATGTTCAATCAAATGACACACAGGCAGTTTGTACAATAGAAAACTGCTCACACATGGCAAGTGTTTACTGATGATAACGGACGCTGAAGACAGGTGCTACTGTATACTGACTGAACATCCGGTACAGAAACCTGCAGGAGCGCGCAGCATCCGTCAGTTCCCATAGAAACCGCTAGATGGCGACACTGTAATTGGGCGCGCCATTGCAGGGAAAGCTGATACAGGTCGCCATATATATATATATATATACGCACACCGACTCCTACAAATAAGTACCTGCCTATAGATGCCCCACAGGACCCAAGGCCTAAAGGCGAGGTGGTTTCGGGGAACTTTCTCATGGGACTGTAGCGGACGGGATGGAATACATGGTAAGAGCGCTGGCTGGATTCCCGTCCGGGGAGTCGTGGGTTCGAATCCCGTCCGAGTCAGACCAATGTGTCATTTACAATATACCATGTCATGAGAGTGATGAAAATGGGGCGATTGTGCCTAGAGCAGGATTCGAATCCATAGTTATTTCCATTCTTCGACTAGAGTGATTACCATTACACTATCTAGGCTCCCTGATGCAATCACCTTAACCACGCATACTTGTCTATGTGGCTCCTTGCCTGAGAGGTCAATGCAAACTACTAACTAATTGCGAGTAAGGTCCAAAGAAATAGCTGTGCACATCACGCTGTTGTTGGAGTTGGTGCTGTGTATTTGGAGCACTATAAAGTCACCACGAATACACACTATCACAAGTCAGTACCCATCTTGATATGACTTTAGATGTTGCTAGGATGTAGACCCAAAACAAACGAACATACCTTAAGTTGGGCAGGTGTGTTCTATTGCTGATCGCAATCTACAAATGTTAAAAATGATGTCCTTACAAAAATAACCAAGCGTATCCTCCTTATGGTAGCTCCTGATATGACCTTAGATGTTGCCAGGACACAAAACTCCCAAACCCAACCGACCTTCTGGTCGCTGCTGGGTACTCCTAAGATAAAACCTTGATTAAACAAGGCCCCCTCCTCCTTCCGCCATTACCCCAGTGACCCAATTGCTGATATATGTCAGCAGGAGGGGTTAAAGACGAGCAATGCTATTTGGGTCACAATAAGCCTGCTTATCCTCCCCGTTGTTGTCGCCGCTGGGTACTCGCAGAGATTGCCTCCTGCGATGGATCCAACATATGGGAAACAGGATAACCTAAGGTTTGTTTGTTGGGATTTTACATATATGTAATACTAGCAGCATCTAAGGTCAGGTCAGGTCAGGATGGGTTTCTGAGGACAACCGGTTTAACATTTGTAGCTCACGAACTGCAATAGAACAGAAATGCCCAACATCAGGATTGTTTGTTTGTTGGGGTTCTACATCCTAGTAACATCTAAGGTCAGATCAGGACGGGTACTGACTTGTGGACAACATATAGGTATGGCGACTTCATAGTCAGACATGAGCAGAGAAGTAAAACAAATTAGTTGATTGTGGGCGCATGCCTCAAAACTCGCCCGAAGGCCGAATAGAGGGGGGGGGGGGGGAGCGTGTAGGGAGGGGGGGGCCACGGAGAAATTTGTTTACAAGTAGGACACAATTGGTGCAATTTGGTAGCCAATTTGGTTAACACACTGATCCGTTCTGGGCAGAGTAAATAAATTCATCGTATATATATATATATTTAACCGTCTGGCTATTCCACCCCCGCTTAAGGCGAGCCTTCGTGTTAATATTATGTAATTGTTTCCCTGTGTATTTCCTTGGCCTTGCCGCGGGCCACCGCAGCCGCTCGTCCCGTCTGCAGGTAGTCAGTCTCCGTCGGTGTCCGCCCCATACTAAAGGCGGCCAGCCAGAGTTTCGTCTAAATACTGGATTTGCCCTCGCATGCATTTATCGGCCTAAAGGATATTTATATTAGGTTATTTCAACTAACTGGCTGTCCTCTCGCCATTCGGGTTATAATAAGGTTACTAAATTAATCCAGAACTAAGCAGTCAAGCTAGTGTTGCTGCTGCTGTCACTGTTAATCCGCCTAAGTGTATGTCGTTATTTTAGCCCAAAAGTAACACTACGTTAATTCTGTTAATATGTCTGTTATTATATTCCCGCAGATGGGTTAATTAACTGCATAAGGCCTATTTAGGCATAAGGCCCTTAATTACATATAAAGCAATCAAATATCAGGTTTTTCCATAGCGGTTAATCTACAATAATACTGGAGGAAAGTAAAGAATGCAAGGAACGTTCCAATTCACCCTTCCAAGAGCTCACAACCATTTATTCTTACCGAAACTAACAAGATGGCGTAGTAGCAGGTTATAATATTATAGATAAATCCCCTCCCATGGTTATTTACGTTAAATAAGTTTAGAATTTCAATAAATAAGGCCTAAATCTCAGCTAAAACATCAGAGTGTGCAAAAACACATCTGATGGGTCTGGGTCCGAACTCCCGACCTCCTCTCGTTGCTTGGAAAGTCGCAACTGACGTATCCAAGCAACGCGTTACGGCCGAGAACCCACGGCCGCGCAAATGTTGGCGATTTGCGCACCCGTGAAACCGAGTAGCACGCATCTCTAGATGCGAGTCACTCAGCACTCGTGCGCAAATGCACAAGGCGAGCAGTCTCGCCTACTTCACTTATATATATATATAATTATATATATATAATTATATATATATACTTATATATGATACCCGATGGAGGGGATGTGGGCGCAGGTGGCACCACCGGTCAAGTGCGGAGCCTTATGGAGAATAACAATGGTAATCAAGTAATATAATAATATAATATATAATGGAAACAATTCCATTATTTTTATACTCGCATAATACGTTATACATCACATAAATATGCATATATCGAAAGAACATAATAGAAGTGTATTACATATAACATGACAGCACTCCTTTATATCTGACATCCATCCACAAAAAGGATTATCTGACTGTCGAGAAGAAGAAAAGGAGTAATTCCACGCTGGATCACCCAGAAGGCACTGCGACCGATCGTGCACTTCCGGGACACTGGTCACAAACCCACACAGGCTTTCAGTCAGGATGTCCAACACGGCACCGCGACGGAAACTAGCGTTGTTGCTAGGGCTGACGTCAGCAGTTTCGTAGCACGGTGACGTTATGATGAATGTCATAGAAATGTTGTCATCAAGTAATCATCAAGTAATCAGCACAGCGATGACGTCATGGTGAAACCCACCTCCCATGTTGGCAGGTTGTCGGATTTGAACCCCGGGCCAAGGTAAAACAAAGACTTAACAATCGGAACATGTTACTGATACTACCTAGCCTGGCACTCAGCATTACTAGGATAGGTCAAGGAGCAGTGGAATGAGATAGAGCAATTGTCCGCCATTGAAATTTCCCCTACTCAAAAAACGATTGTAATAATCGTAAAAATGTATATTTGGTGGTTGCACCTTTACGTCCTAGCAACATGAAAGGTGATGTTAGGAGGGAGTGAATTATGAGATGTGTGGTGTGTAGTGTGGTATGAAAAATAGGATTTGTTTGTTTGTTGCAATTTTACATCCTAGCAACATCTAAAGTCATATCAGGATGGGTACCAACTTGTGAGAGTGCACACTCATGTTGACTTTAGAGTGCTGCCCCGCTGGAAGACAAGGTCACCAGCACAATGACCCGATATCCCACACAGTCACATTATCCTGACACTGAGCTAACCAGTCCTTCCCCTATCCTATTAATGCAGAGCGCCCGGCTAGGTAGCGATAAGTATCAATTATTATAATTCATCGTTTAGTCTCGGCTGGGATTTGAATTCCAGACCTTTCGCACAGGAAGCCTGGGCTTCTACCGATTCAGCCACCACATCCAGTGTGAGATGTGGGACGTCTAGACCTATAGGCGGGGGTGGGGGTGGGGAGTAGAGGGCGGGGGTCACTAAAACTAGGCGGGGGTGGGGGGGGGGGGCACTAACACAATGAGCGGAATCCCCGGCTCACCTCGGATGTCCAACTGTACCATCTATCACAGGCACAGCAGTCACGTGACCGGTCACAGTTCCACAGTGAGGCACAGCCACCAGACTGACTCCACTGTGGAAATAACGCGCCGGCTGCACAATATGCGGCGGAAAGAAAAGAAAACACACATCAAACTACAACAAATGGTCAGAACAACAATCATAAAATACCAATTCTGTCGTCGTCGTCATAATCACTACAATCATCACCACCATCACCACCACGATCATCATCGATCATCACCACCTAATATGACATTACTTGTTGGCAGGATGTAAAACCCCACACAACCAAAATCATTACAATCATTATCATCGTCATCATCACCACCACCGTCATCACCGCCGTCATCATCACCACAATGATCATCAGCACCACTGCCACCGTCACCATCATCGTGGAGTAATCAAGTGTGAGTGAATCAGTTATTTAGCGAGAGATGTGATTGAGTGATTGATTGAAAGAGTGACTGATTGAACGAATGAATAAATGATTGAGTGGTCGAGTGCGATAGTGATTGAGTAAACCAGTGAGTAGTAATAGTAGTGAGTGAGTGAATGGTTGGGTGTGTTTGAATGAGTGATTGAACGAGTGAGTTATTGAGTTGCTAATACAGAGGGCGTGAGTGAATGAGTGAATAATTGATTGACTGAGTTGGTTGTTGGAGTTTTACATCCTCGCAACATATATGGTCATATCAGGACTGGTACAGAATTATGACAGTGCGCACTCATGACGATTTTTTAGTGATGCCCCACTGGGAAATCAGGTCACTGGCACCATGACCCGATATCCCAATCAGTCACATTATCCTGACACTAAGCTAAGCAGTCCTTCCCCTATCCTATTAATGCCGAGCGGCAGTTTAGGAAGCGACAAGTATCAATTTTTAAGTCATTGGTTTGACGGAAGAGGGAGAGAAACGGGGAGAAAGGGGGAAAGGGGAAAGAGGGGGAGGAGAGGGGGTAGGGGAGGCGGGAAGAGGGGGGAGAGAGGGGAGAGAGGGGAAAGAGCGGAGAGGGGCGAGGGGCATGTGGGGGAGAGGGGAGAGGCGAAGAGAGTGAGAGAGAGGGAGAGAGAGGGGGAGAGAGGGAGAGAGGGGGAGAGAGGGGAAGAGAGGGGGAGAGAGGTGGACAGAAACAGCAGAAAGATGGGAGAGGGAGGAGACGGAGGGGAGAGAGGGAGAGGGACGGGAGAGAGACGGGGAGAAAGGGGGAGAGAGGAGAGAGGGGGGAGAGGAGAGGGGGGGGGGGAATGGGAGAAGGGGGCGGGGGAGAGGAGCGAAGAGAGTGGGGGGAAAGAGTTAACAAGAGGATGGTGAGTCACTGATAGTCAGTGACCGTCAGTGATGGTGGCCTTGCTGAGGAGAATGGCTGTATGGTCATTATTCAGACAGAGAGACAGACGGAGCTGAAATGAGACTGGAATCTACGTAGGCCTAAAACGCCTAGCTATATGCCGGCGAGTTTATGTCGCGCTCGGGAATACAACGTACAGACAGGCACGAATCAGACAAGTTGATAGTGACAGCACCGGAATGCAGGTGGCGCCACCGGGATCTCGATTGTGGCGTTTAAAGGTCGGCTAACATAACCAAGGCTGCTTTGTTTGTATTTATGTATTTAAGTATATATATATATATATATATATATGTATATATATATATAAATATATATATGTATATATAGTGAATGAATCGCACGGAAGTTATACACAGCTGATGCTTGTCACCACCGCCCCCGGCTCTCCACATTACTCGGATAAGGCAAGGATTAGGTTGGTTCCGTGTCATGATAATGAGACTGAGTGTGACATCTGACGACGGTGACGGAAGAACGATATCCTAATCAGGTGACACTATAAGGTCGCCACCATTATTATGTACTGTTCGTATTGAAATTGTGTCCAACTTTGACATAACTGGAGATGTTGGTAGGATGCCAACTCATGAACTAATGACAGGTGCAAATATGAGTTTTACTTGGGCCGATAGTGAAGGATAAGGGTGGGTACGGCAGCAACACCGACTTCCGCTGTGTAAACCGAAGCTGTGACCTGGCGTTCTGGGTGACAGCTTAAGTCATCCATGAGGGACCAGCGGAACTCAGAACACACACATTTCCGCAAGGTCCACTCAAGGCTTCTATTCAGATCGCAAACTCACAAATAAGTATTCATGCTGCATAGAGAACAGAGTCTGCGCATGCACCAATCTGCTCCATACACATCTCACCGCCACTCCACCAAAGACCCTATAATACTAAGACAGATCACTCAGCCTGTAGTGTGTAATCAAAATGATCAAACCCACCACTTGGTGTGCTGGCTGTTCTCTTGGTTAAACAGTTGCTATATTATATGTATAAATGTATATATGAATGTGAAAGATGTGTGATGATGGCGATTATGATGATGATGCTGATGATGATGTGTATTTGTTCATAGCAATTTCATATTGATGTGTATTCATACTTAACTATCTCATGTATAATATAATTGTATGAGTTTACATGTGAAACACCAACCAGCAGCCGGGCTGATCAAACCCACCACAAGGTGGCACTGCAAAATTTACATTACCATGGGAGAGATAGAGTGTGAGCCGTCTTAGTATTATAGGGTCTTTGACCCCACTCAGACCGTGGCTCCAACATATCCAGAACGAGGTTGGTTGGTTGGTTGTTGGAGTTTTACGTCCTGTCAACAACTTAGGTCATATCAGGACGGGCCATAACGAGGTTCTACTACTCTACGCCTCGACTAATCGTAATTCCTCTAAATAATGTCATTTTCTATTTAAACGCAATTCCTAATATGATAAATAATGTACACTAACATCAGTACTACCATCAGAACCAAGCTAACATCTCATGTGACTTTTGTAAATGAACAAATGGGATAGACTGCACCAGATCGCTAAATCAGTAAGTTTCCTTGTTGGGGGTTTATGCCCTGGCATCATTTAAGGGCATATGTATGACCGCATACATTCATGCTGACCTTATACTGCTGCCCCACTGGGAGACCAGGCCGGTTGTTGTTGAAGATTTATACTGCCTATCATGGATAAGCCTGAATAGGCTTGTTTTCACCATTAGACAGTTTGTCGATAGAAAGCCCGAGCCTACACTTTTACCGACCCAAGCGATTTTTAACCTCCTACACCACATAGACATGGTATGAGAGCAACTGGCCTTTGATGACGCTGTAAGTTATACACAGCAGTGGAAATCCAAATTGGCAGAGATGGGGGCATGGGGAATCGAACCACTGACCTTCAGATTAGGAGTTTGACCTAGAAAAAAGTCAGACACTCTAACCACTCCGCCACAGAGAACACCACACCATGACCCAATTTCCCACTCAGTCACATTATCCTGACACTGCATTAACCATTCCTTGCCTTATCCTAGTAATACTGAGTGCGAGGGTAGGTAGTAACAAGTATCAATTTGGTAAGTCATTGGTTTGACTCAGCTGGGAATCAAAGTCTCCACCTTCCACAGGGGAAGCCAGCGCTCATACTGATTCGGCCAGCGCGTCCGGACTATGATGGATGTGATAAAACCCTCGAAGATGGGAGGAAGGGTAAAGTGCTGTCATGGTACCTTCCTTTGAGACGTGACCTCTGTTGCCGGATATGCCCCTTGCAGTTGGTGGCTGATATCCGATCTGACTATCAGGGAACACTGAGATCCACCCAGCTGTCAACTCCCATCAAGCTCCCCCCCCCCCCCCCCCCCCGCCCCCTCCCCCACCAGACAGGATGGCCGAATGAGTTAGCGCGTCCGTCTCCCGTGTTGGTAGATCGTGGGTTCGAACCCTGGTCGAATCAAACCAATGGCGTAAAAATGTATACTTGTCGCTTCCTAGCATGGTGCTTGGCATTATTAGGATAGGACAAGGACTGGTTGGCTCAGTGTCAGGATAATTTGACTGAGTGGGATATCAGGTCATGGTGCTGGCAGCCTGGTCTTCCAGTGGGGGAGCACTATAAAGTCGCCATGAGTGTGCACTGTCACAAGTCGGTACCCGTCCTGATATGACTTTAGATGTTGCTAGGACGTAAAGCAACAACAAACAAACAAACAAACGCCCAACAGTGGCTGGGGGATTGCAATAGGAGAGCGGTGCAGTGTACAGACATATCTGATTATTTATTGAATATTTCATTTCAATCAATATGACAATTTATTATTTGATATCTACTGGAAATGAATGGGTGGTGGTAAATGTAGACTTATTAAAGAGACATGCAATATTATATGACACACAGAGAATTAAAAAGATGGAGACATTTAGGAAATCGTTTATGACATAACATGGCACTTAGGCAAGTCGGTGGTCATTGCCGACTTCTAATCTCACAACTTACTTCTGATATGCACCCATTCATGCCTAAAATCCATATCGGGCAATAACATAGCCTATGCAGCGATTAAAGTGGTAACTCGCAAAAGAAGCAGAAATCATAAAACCATATCCTAGTAATTATGATCTTACATTGTCCAATATGAAATTTCCGTGAAAATGTGGATATTCTCCCATAGGATCAGCATCATCAGAGAATCGCAGAAAATTCCCGGAAGTCAGGTTTCACACAGCGCATTCCAGGCACTATCTTATGGGGCTGTCACATTACGACGCATCACACAAATGCATGGCGATGTATGTGATTTTTTGCCGCTATGTCGTGATACGTCGTTATGCGTTATGCGTGCATTAGGCACGCGTTGGTATACATCAATGTATGTTGACGTTCATAGACGGCACGCGTAAGGGGGTCGGCAAAGTTTTGTGCATGCACAAAACTTTCGACGTATGAAAACCCATGGGTGCTTACGTTACGCCTACGTTAGGCGTACATCGAGATATGTCAGATGTTAGACGGAAAGCGTTCAGTCCGCGCGTTGGCAACGTAATGCCAACGTATGACAACGTTGTTCTAACGTATGCATAATGTATGGCCGACGCGCGGTTGGCGTTTCTCCACTGTGTCTCGACGTATTTGACGTATAGGGCACTCATCTGGCACTCGCTTAACATATATAACGTTCACCGGCATTTTGTGAACGTGCCGTGAGCTCATGCGCTGATGCTACGCTCTCATACGTTGTGCAACACGCTTAACGGTCGCGAGCGGAACATTGGGAGCGCGTTATGCCAAAGCTAGGTAAACGCAGCACGCGCAAAAGGCACCTTAGCCACACATTGTGCCAATTTCTTTGTTCTTTTCTCATGCATCAACATATGCTACCACTATGTCGGACCGACGCTACGCTTACGTCTACTACGTTGCGCTGACGTCCAACTTTTCCCCCCCCGCGCTGAAAAGTTAGACGCATCTCAACGTAAAAAAGCTATTTTACGTGTTGGTGGCACGCTTGCGAGATGCATCTTAATGTGACAGGGCCTTTAGCTCTATTTCACTGACCCATCAGTACAGACTATCCTTGAAGAACATCCCACTGTCCTTGTTATAGCTGTATTATCGCCCATCCCACTGTTTCCCTTTCTATCTCTCTGCAAACACTCCTTGTGTTTCTGTGTATTTAGCTTTCATGTCCGAGCAACATCTCAGCTCATATAAGAAAGGGATTCTGACCAAATAATTGATCGTCATATATGGATGAAAGTGGTCTGCAGAAAGAAAAGCGGAAAGGCGGATATTCTCCCATAGGTTTAGCATTGTCAGCAAATCACTGAAAATTCCCGGAAGTCGGGTTCCATTCATATTGGTATATGCTGATAGTGCTGCGGCGTTTGAAGCACGTATTAGTAGTATACGCTGATAGTGCTGCGGCGTCTGCACCACATGTTAGTATATGCTGATGGTGCTGCAGGGTAAAACAACTTATCAGTATACACTTATAGTGCTGCGGCGTTTGAACAACATATTAGTATACACTTATAGCTACAGGAAAACTCCCGGAAATCTGTGAAATTGCGGAGATCTTTCATCCCCTAATATCTTGCAAAATCGGCGATAGTCAAAAATCGCGGAGATCTTTCATCCCTGCATATTGCACAATGTCGCTTTCAGGCCAAGCTTGGACTCTGCACGTTCATTGTTGGTGTCATACTGTACGGATGTTTAATATCGGTTTTTATTCGCACACATACGGCACCCAGTCACTGGGCATGAATATCGGATAGGGAATTGTCACATTGAAGGACATAAGTCATCCATTGAACGTTAATACCGCGCTAGGATACATCAACACGAGTGGGTTTCTTTCATAAACTGATCTTAAAAACCAATGTACAACTTGGTGTTTCCCAACTGTTTCTCCATCTATTCTTGGTAGAACAATCGATAGTGCACATCTTGCTGCATTAATTGCACCATATCCTAATCCTTCATCTTCTAGCATTCTTAGAAAACGGACAACCAAACCCCAAACATTTCAATGTCTTTGTTGATTTCAAAACTGATTTAGTGTTATGTATATAAAACCCCAATTTAGTGAATGTGTGACATAAATCATCAACTGCTGTTTGACATTCTGTTTGCGTTTGAGCTACAATAAATGAATCATCAATGTAAGGAAACATAATGTCCTTTTCTAGCCATATGCAAACAAATTGGTTTAAATAATTTTATAAACAAACGTGGTGCACACGCTAATCCGTTTGGCATACATGTAAACTCATAGAGCTGATCATTCCAACAAAACCGAAGAAATTTTCTGTCTGGTTTGTAAATAGGAACTATATAATACGCATCCCTGAGATCAACACTAGCAAGCCAGGAGTCTTGTGAAACCAAGTCCCTAGCCGTTTCCAGAGAAAACATTTTAAAATGTTTATATTGGACTAATTTATTTAACTTAGTTAAGTCAAAAATCATTCTAATATCCCCATTTGGTTTGGGCCTAGAAAAGATATTAGAAATAAATTCACCTGCCACATGAAGGACCTGCTCAATGATTCCTTTGTCACAAAACTTCAGAACCTGTTCATTTAACGCTTCTCTCTCCATACTATCAAAACAGTACGGAAAAGGAATTCCTTTCTGTACTGGCTCTTCCATTAACGGAATTCTTACTCCCTTGACAGTAGTAAGTACCGTGAGATTATCCGTAATTTTTCTCCATTCACTCAAATAATTTTTAATGTTTCCTGCCTAAAAAATGCTTACATGAGTTTGTGTGGAGATGGGAGTTTGAGTTGAAACTTCTACTTGTTCCCTGGGCGAGGGAACGGCTTTTGTGGAGTGAACTCCTTCTTGAACACCCTGTTGGTGTTTTTCCACCCAAAGGACTGTTGCTGTCCTCATCCTCTTTACTGGTAGCCGTACCCCGTCCCCAACCGGCCTCCTCGTCCGGTTCAACAGTTTCGAAAATCCTGCCTGGCTTTCTTGAACCGCGCAGGATTGCCATCACTAGCCTTCTTCTTTTCAGCATCCATGTGCTTGCCCCGCTTGCTGCCTGTCTCCACCTGTTTGAACAGATACTGGAGCTGTCCACCAAACATTTTGGATTTATCCAGTGGCTTCCCCTTAATGGGCTTGGGAGGAAGAATAAGCGTATACTCCTTCCCGTCGGTGTCCACTACTCTCTTGGACCTAGCCACCTCCTTTCCTGCATCAGTGCAGACTGCCTTGAAGACGTTCTCAAAACCTCTGTATGAGAGGAAATTGCTTGCCGCGGTCAACAAAGCAATTCCTCCATCCATCTGGCTGCACAGTGAGGAGAACTTGTTCTCCGCCTGCATGCGATTCGCAACGGGTGCAATTGCCGTCAACGCTCCCAACACTGCCTTGTGGACAGTGTGGAGCACCCCGTCAAATTTCTTTCGATCCTCACTGAGTTTGACATCACTGTCCATCTCTTTAACCACCGAGTCTGGGGTCCCTTTGATCCCCGTGAACTTTTCTCCCAGCTTAGTAATCACCTCCGCTGGTTTGAAGGTATTAAAGTGGCCTTTTATCGTCTCACACATCATGGTAGTGGTGAGGACCTTCTTGGCCTTCTCTTGTCGGCATTTCTTGCGGACCTTCCCTCCGATCTTAGCGTACTTCCCTGTATGCTGGGTGTCCGAGTCTGACTCTGTCATCGATGAGTCAGATGAAGAGTCTGAAGAAGAATCCTTCTTACTCTTCTTGGTCTTCTTTTTCTTATTCTTCTTTCTTTTTACCATGGGCTTCTTTCGTGCAATATAATGACTTCCAGAGTATTTTCTAAGTGGCTTTTCCATTGAATTTATATACTCCCCCCCCCACCCCATCTTCTCCCCTTCCTCCCCCTCCTACATAGTTCCCGATATAGCCTGGTGATGCAGCCTATTCTTATATACAACAAGTCAAGACTGCCTTGACCACGTCTTCGCACTCTCAAGAGGCACCCGACGACACGTGACCTGCCGACAAGAGACCCGAGTTCTAATTGGTTGACCAGGCTGTCACGTGACGCAGGACAATGCAGGATGCACTCCCATTGGTCAAGTTGGGTGGGTGGTCGGTTTGTGTCAGCGAGGCTCCTCTTACAAACATTTCAGCAATCAAATTAAAATGTCCCCGCTCAAGCAATTTAATTTGCTTTGAGAATTACAATCGCTTTAAGAACTAAATTTGATTGAATGAGCAATTAATTAGATTGCTAACATCGAAAGGCAATACCGGACGCGGTGGACGAATCGGTAGAGCGCAGGCGTCCCGTGCAGAAGGTCGGGAGTTTGAATCCAGGTCGAATGAAACCAATGACTTACAAAATTGATACTTGTCACTTCCTAGCCTGGTGCTCGGCATTAATAGGATAAGGCAAAGATTGGTCAGTGTCAGGATGCTGTGACTGAGTGGGATATCAGGGCATGGTGCTGTTGGTTTGACTCGACCAGGGTTCGAACCGTCGAACCCCACGATCTACCAAAACGGGAGACGGACGCTCAACTCATTCGGCCATCCCGTCTGATGTACTAGTAGTAGCAGTTATAGTAATAGTACATGATACTTGTAAAATCGCATTCAATGAAAATGAACTCCTTAATTAGATCTCGAGTCACCCGACCTTGCTTCACACCTAGAGTCGCCGAAGAAAATTAATTAGGAGATGTCGTCATTTGGGGAAAACAATTTAGAATCGAAATATAACTACAGGATGATGAGCCAAAGCCACCTGTCAATCAACGAGTCCTGAAACTAGCGTCAAGCTGTCGTCTGCTCAAACTAATTGCCGTCTGCCGTGACTCAGCATTTATTACACGGAAATTACCCAGTACATTGATATCAACCAGTCCGCTGCCACCCAGAGAACGCAGGGAGAGCGAGTAATAAGCATTCCACAGCCAATCACAGACCGGATGGAAGTGGACGCCATTTGTAAGGAAGGGATCATTTGGAAGGACTTATCATCCTAAGCCAGGCACTTCAATTGGGCTGCCACTTCCAAGGCATCGTTAAAGTTGTTGTTTTACGTCCTAACAACATTTGAGGTCATATCAGGACGGGTACCGACTTGTGATAGTGCACACTCATGGTGACTTTATAGTTCTGGCCCACTTAGGAAATCAGACCGCCGGCACCATGACCCAATATCCCACTCAGTCACATTATCCTGACACTGAGCTAACCAGTCCTATTAATGCAGAGCATCAGGCTAGCTAGGAAGCGAAAAGTATCAATTTTATAAGTAAATACTACTAATGATAATAATGATGGTAATAATGACCATCGTGATGATGATAATAGTGATGAAAATAATGTTAATGATGACAGCATAGCTGATGATGGTGGCGATCATGATGGTAGTCCCGATGGTGATTATGGCTATGATGATGTTGCTGATAATGAGGATGAGAATCTTGATGATAGTAATACAGGCAGACTTACCCACGTTTGAACAGCAGGGTAACACAAATCTCCCCACAAACAAATATAGCTTCCGTCGTGGAGGATGGGAGGGTTGATTCTAACAGATGGAAATGGCATCCATTGAGTTGGCCTCGAACTCACACTTCTGCCATTCCGAGGTGAGTGTCCTAACCATTAGCCTATGCAGACTGCCCTGTTCGATCAACTTACCCTCACCTCCCCTATTCCGACCACATCACTCTCTACAATTAAGCCGTGTACACAAATCATTTTAATGATGAACAAACTAGAGAATGAGAAAGCCATGAGTGATGAAAGACCTACATTGGTCAATATTCAGTGGTGATGGTGCTTATGGATGTCAGCCACAAGACTGGTTGCTGAGTATATATGAGACTGTCTCAAAAGGTGCTAAGCAATATGGGACAAAACTTTGTCCATCGTAACGATCAACATACTATCTTCTGCTTATGCATTTGCTCAGGATAAACTGATTTGTTTTTAAGATGGTGTTTCAATAGAATACATATTGATTTGAAGCAAATGTCCTTGTGTTTTTAGTGTAACCGTTTCTATGCTGTTTTGTGTCAATTGTTACAATGGATAAAAAAAAGAAAGAGTTATCACCTTTTGAGATGGGCCTTTTGAGACAGGCGTATATATACCGTACGCATGTTAGCAGTTAGTTTCATTGGATGGATTCTGATGCAAACAAATTCATAAAAGCTGGGTAGCTGTAAGGTTTTAGTGTTGGTTAGTAGGTAGGCAGTAGCCACACACCGGAGACAGGAGGAGGGCAGGCATCTCCATATTGATGGAGTTGGTGGAGCGGGGACTTCCCTTCTATACAACTGCTTTATGAGCGCACCATTATATATGTTGAATTCAGAGATCTGTTACATACTTTACAGATAATATACATTGCGTCAACCAGAATTTACTTCAGAGGGTTTCATACCACGCTTGCTGGACTACAGCCATTCTCTGTACTCTGTTCGGCATTATTATGATACGGCAAGGACTGGTTAGCTCACTATCAGGATAATGTGACTGAGTGAGATAGCATGGTGCTGGCAGTCTGATCTCCCAGTGGAGTAGAACTATAAAGTCGCCATGAATGCACACTGTCACAAGTTGGTACCCGTCCTGATATGACCTTGGATGTTACCAGGATGTGAAGCTCCAACAACCAACCAACCAATCCTATGAGCCATCATAAATAATGAAAACATGAATAAAATAAAACAAAAATCGCCATCTAGATCTAAATGAAGATGTCAAATGTGTGGAGAGCTCGTAGCTTCAGAGTGATTTTCTTGTTAAAGCTGCATAGTCTGATGAAATATCAAATTTTCAAAACCAAACGAATTATCTAGATTTGACTTGACATATCTAACTTAGATACTGATGCACTTGTCGTGGGGGTGATGAAAATGGGAAATACTGCGCCTAGAGCGGGACTCGAACCCACATCTCTTTGCATTCCGGGCCAGTGTGCTAACCATTACACCACCTAGGCTCCCTGATATCAATACACTCCCCACGCCTACCTGTCTATGTGGTTACTTGCCTGAGAGGTCAGTGCAGACCACTACACTCGTCCCCCTGGAATTGTAAGTCTTGTAATGCTTACAATTACATACATACAGGCAATGCACTAACACATACATACACAGGGTAGGTTCAACAACCATACAGCGCAAAGCTTGTACAGGATCCTGATCACGGCAACCAGTGTCGTGGGGGTGTTGAAAATGGGAATTACTGCGCCTAGAGCGGGACTCGAACCCACATCTCTTTGCATTCCGGGCCAGTGTGCTAACCATTACACCACCTAGGCTCCCTGATATCAATACACTCCCCACGCCTACCTGTCTATGTGGTTACTTGCCTGAGAGGTCAGTGCAGACCACTACACACTTATTAAGCATTTGTTTCTGCGTAGAAGGCAATACTCAGTCAATTGAACAGAACCTGTTACTGCAGAAGTCTTATAGTGTCAGAATTTTGGCAAGCTTGCCAAAACTAATTTTCCATGTTTGCACTCAAAATATCTCAAAGGTTTACCATTTAAAATAAAAGTAACTTTGAACTAATGTCAAGTAGATACCAGTGATTGATCTAATATATTTTCTCAGAAAAAAATACAGAAATTCAAAACCATCGGACTACGCAACTTTAAGCTGACCCTGAATAGAAGAAGACCCTTCTTTCTGAAATGTGTTATTTTATTTGGTAATTTTATTCTATTGTTCCATGTAGTTTGGTGCTGGCTTCCGTTTGTGTAGGTACTGTCGTGGGGTGATGAAAATGGGAAATATTGCGCCTAGAGTGGGACTCGAAACCACATCTCTTTGCATTCCGGGGCCAGTGTGCTAACCATTACACCACCTAGGCTCCCTGATATCAACACACTCCCCACGCCTACCTGTCTATGCGCCTCCTTGCCTGAGAGGTCAGTGCAGCCTACTACACTCGTCCCCCTAGAATTGTAAGTCTTTTAATACTTACAATTACATACATACAGGCAATGCACTTACATACATACACAGGGTAGGTTCAACAACTATACAGCGCATAGCTTGTACATGATCATGGCCACGGCAACCAGTGTCGTGGGGGTGATGAAAATGGGAAATATTGTGCCTAGAGCGGGACTCAAACCCACATCTCTTTGCATTCCGGGCCAGTGTGCTAACCGTTACACCACCTAGGCTCCCTGATATCAACACACTACCCACGCCTACTTGTCTATGCGGCTCCTTGCCTGAGAGGTCAGTGCAGACCACTACAGTACCATCCAATTATATGCATTAGTTCTGAAACCCTACACAGGCTCCTGATTCATGAAACTGCGTGCGCAGCCTCAGTGGATGTAAACAAGCTTTGACTGTTCAGCGAGGTGGGAAATTCGCCCATTGTGGTGTTCTTTGTCTAGGACTGGAAATGAGGGATATGACCGCCCGAGTTGCTGGAACCTTCAGCCGGCCTTGCTTAGATGTGAATTTAAGCGTGTGTGTATGCGTTAATGCGAGTGTGTAGGGGTATTTTTGTGTAGGGGTGTTTTTTTTCGGTTTCAATTAATATTGAGCTAACTGTCTTCAACGGACAATTCTGCATCTAGACCAGTATTGTGTTGACAAAGCAGACGTCCTTTCATCGGAAGGACAGCCAAATGATACAAATTATAATTTGCACATTGATAATTTGTTCGGGTATGGTAGGTGTTTACGGTATACAATAGTAGGGCCTAATTGGACACGTACCCGCTTGAAACCAGTGTGGCTGCACTGGAGTTATGAATAGTTGCATGACGTCTATGACCTTGGCAATTGGAACAACTACATGACTGTCCTGACCGTGGCCACTGGAGCAGCTACATGCTGGTGATGACCTTGGCGAGTGTGGGATATGCATGACAGTCATGACCTTGAGAATTGGGATAGATGCATGGGAGCCATGACCTTGGCAATTGGAATAGATACATGGCAACCATGACCGTGGCAATTAGGATAGCTGCATGACAACAATGACCTTGCCAATTAGGATAGCTGCATGTCAACCATAACCTTGGCAATTGGGGTAGCTACACAGCAACCCTGACCTTGGCAATTGAGGAAGCTGCATGACAGCAATGACCTTAGAAAGTGGGATAGCTGCATGATACCCATGTCCTTAACAATTGGACTACCTACATCATAGCCAGCCAGCCACGATCTTGGTAATTGTGTGACCTTGACAATAGAACAGTTCCACGGCAGAGAAAATACTAATTTGGTTACTAACAGTGTACTATGCAGGATCCTCCATGGAAAAATCTCAGAGGATTCCCAGCACCAACCTGCCCTCTGATTTGTTTGTTTGTTGTTGTTTTACATCCTAGCAACATCTACGGTCATATCAGGATGGGTACCGACTTGTGACAGTGCGCACTCATGGCGACTTTATAGTGTTGCCCCACTGGAAGACCAGGCCACCAGCACTATGACCTGATATCCCACTCAGTCAAATTATCCTGACATTGAGCCAACGAGTCCTTTTCCTATCCTAATAATGCTGAGCGCCAGGCTAGGAAGCGACAAGTATCAATTTTTAAGTCATTGGTTTGACTCGACCAGGGTTCGAACCCACGACCCCATGATCTACCAACACGGGAGACGGACGCTCTAACTCATTCGGCCATCCCAGCTGGTCCCTGCTGGTCTGATGGCAGTGACAAGAACTAATAGAGTGGGTGGCACTAGCAGGTCAGTCCAGCATGCTCTATGGGAAAAAGTCTCATCGAGCATTGCCGCCACTAACCTTCGCTCTGATGGCAGTTGGCAGGAACAAATCTTGCTTGCTGCGCATGCTCTGTGGAAAAAGATCTATTACTATTTGGAAAGCCGCAAGCAGATCTATGCTGCCAATTTTACATTGGATGATGCTGTAGGGACGAGTCGAGTTATGGCAGCAATAAGTTGCAAATTTGCACAGTGTGGTGCATTAGCGCTAGTATTATACCTGGGGCATAGGCGAAAGGACAGGCGGAAATGGAGGAGACAATTACCCTCCGAAACCAACCCAATAAGCTGCCAATGGGGGTGGGGGAGGGGTCCCCAAAATGGCATATTACGCAAGTACACAACATGAGATCAAGATGAGATACATGCGGACATTAGGTTTACGTCTGCTCCTAAAACCTTCCGAGGTGTGATTCTAGTCGTGGGTTGTTGTAGTTGTACGTCCTGGCAACACCTAAGGTCATATCAGGACGGGTACCGATTTCTGATAGTGCGCACTCATAGCGACTTTATAGTGCTGCCCCACTGGGAAAGCAAGCCCCCAGCACCATGACCTGATATCCCATTCAGTCATATTATCCTGAGACTGAGCCAAAATAGTCCTTGCCCTATCCTAATAATGCTGAGCGCCAGGCTAGGAAGTGACAAGTATACATTTTTACTCGACCATGGTTCGAACCCATGATCTACCAAAACGGGAGACGGACGCTCAACTCCTTCGGCCATCCCGTCTGGTTACCCTTTTTTATTATCTGAGATACGATGATACAGTTCGTCCGAGTCAAACCAATGGCTCCTTACTCTTTTGTTTGTTTGTTTGTTTGTTTAATGACTCCTCCCCCCCCCCCCCTCCCCCAGCACAAAAAGCAAACATCGGCTATTGGGGGTCATACAGTGGTTAAACATATCTGAGTAAAAAAGAAATTACATTTCAAACAAGTAAAATAGAGCAAAGAAATGGATGCCAGAAAAACACACAACTGTGGTAAAATCACAAGTGGTATAAGATAAATCAAATCAACAGTAACAGATTTTTCAAGTTAAAAATCAATCAATCAATAGTTCCGTCATCGAGTCGAGGGTTGGATGCAATGGTTCTCCACTTGTCCCGATGGTGTGCTGTTCTCATAGACTGTGAATAATTCAAGCCTGTCCACTGTGAAATATTTGAAAACCATGATGTTCTTGGTCTCCCTCTCCCTCTGCTGCCATTCACCTTCCCTTCCAACAAAGTTAAAAATAGAAAATGAATTTAGGGTAAAAACCAGTTTAATGACTCCTTACATGTTGCTCACTACCTAGCCTGACGCTCGGCATTACTAGCACCGGGCAATCACTGGCTTGCGCAGTGTCAGGATGTCAGTGAGTGAAATAGCGGGTCATGATACTGCTGATCTGGTCTACCAATAGGGCAACACTATAAAAGCCGCCATAAGTTTGCACAGCCAGAAATCGGCATCCATCTTGATATAATCTTAGATGTTGCTAGAACTTAAAACCTGAACCTACAAACACCATTGAGGGGATAACCTCCGCTATGAGCATGTCGCAATTTTATTTATTTGAAGTTTATATCAGATTACGTCAGTGTTTTTGTTTTTATTCATATGAATCTAAATGAAATCGGCAATTTCAACTGAATCCATATCATTTCCTGGGGCCAAAAGAGAATTTCTCCAGGCACTATCTGCAGCTTGTTTGCAATAGCTTCAAGGCAAAGTTTGTTAGATATCACGTAACTCCATGTGAGTTCAGTTAAAGCTGAATAGTCCGAGGAGGATACAAATTTCAAAATCAAAACAATTATGTAGATTTTGTAGTGGTCTGCACTGACCTCTCAGGCAAGGAGCCACATAGACAGGTAGGCGTGGGTGTAGTGTGTTGATATCAGGGAGCCTAGGTGGTGTAATGGTTAGCACACTGGCCCGGAATGCAAAGAGATGTGGGTTCGAGTCCCACTCTAGGCACATATTTCCCATTTTCATCACCCCCCACGACACTGGTGCCGTGACCAGGATCCTGTACAAGCTACGCGCTGTATAGTTGTTGAACCTACCCTGTGTATATGTAAGTGCATTGCCTGTATGTATGTAATTGTAAGCATTAAAAGACTTAAAATTCCAGGGGGACGAGTGTAGTGGTCTGCACTGACCTCTCAGGCAAGGAGCCGCATAGACAGGTAGGTGTGGGTGTAGTGTGCTGATATCAGGGAGTCTAGGTGGTGTAATGATTAGCACACTGGCCCGGAATGCAAAGAGATGTGGGTTCGAGTCCCGCTCTAGGCACATATTTCCCATTTTCATCACCCCCACGACAATTCGATTCTACATATTTAACGTAGATACTGATGCACTTATTAAGCATTTATTACCACATAGAAGGGAACACTGAGTTAATTTAATAGAACATGTTACTGCAGAAGCCTATGGTGTTAGAGCTTTGCCAAGCTTACCTAAATTAATTTCACACGTTTGCACTTCAACTATCTCAAAAGTTAGCCATTTAAGATCAGTTACTTTAAACTAAAGTAAGGTAGATTGGTCGTAATGCGAAGCATTTCGTTTCACTCAGCCTCCAGCCGCCTTCCAGCTCTCTGCCCTTTTTTCTTCTCCTTTGGCATTTCTTCACCTCGGACCGCTGCGCCCCCTCGGACCGCTCCAGGATGCCCAGACACGGAAGGGGCACGGGCCGCCACAGCGCCCGGCCTACCGCCCTAGCCACGCCGGAACCCTCCTCGGGCGCGCCGGGAGGCACCTCACCCTCCTCGGCCCCAGCACCGCCCCGGGGAGCACAGACCCCGGCCGCCTCGGCGGATTTTTGATCCGCCGGCCCCCCCCCCCCCCCCGGCCGGCCCGGGGGGCCCTCTCCGGCGCCTCACCGCCACCTCGATGCCGACAACCTCCTCACCACTACCGACAACCCCCCAGAGATCACCGATCGAAGCGACGCCCAGTCAGAGCCGGGGTTCATCACCTCGGGCCTCACGCCTCAGAACACAGCCCAGCCCAGCCTCACGAGGAGCCCCCTGCCGATACCACAGCCGCCGACCGCCGACCGTCACCACCACCGACAACGCCCCCAGAGATCACCGATCGAAGCGACGCCCAGTCAGAGCCGGGGTTCATCACCTCGGGCCTCACGCCTCAGACCACAGCCCAGCCCAGCCTCACGAGGAACCCTCTGCCGATACCACGGCCGCCGACCGTCACGACCACCGACAACCTCCCAGCGAACACCGATCGCAGCGACGCCCAGTCAGAGCCGGGGTTCATCACCTCGGGCCTCACGCCTCAGACCACAGCCCAGCCTCACGAGGAACCCTCAGCCCAGCCCAGCCTCACCTCGGGCCTCACACCTCAGACCACAGCCCAGCCCAGCCCAGCCCAGCCCAGCCCAGCCTCACGAGGAACCCTCTGCCAGACAACACGACGAAGCCGAGGATCATCACCTCGCACCTCACACCTCAGACGACTCAGCCCAGCTTCACGAGAGGCCCTCCCCAGACAGCCCAGCCACCGACCCTCACGGCACCGACCTTCACGACAGCACCTTCCTGAGGCCGCCCGACCCGACCCCGACTCCCACCTCACCTCACACCTCAGACGACTCAGCCCAGCCTCACGAGAGACCCACCCACCCAGCCCTGAGGAGTTCGCGGCCCCCCCTGCTCGACCCTCGCCGGACCTCCTCCCCCCAGGCCTCAGGAGCGGGCCTCCCTTTTTTTTGGCCGCCCGCTCCCCTTCCACGTAGGCCCCGGACCCTCCTCTCAACCAGGCCAGCCTCTCCGGGCCCCGCCTCGGGCGCCCCGCGCCCCCGCCTCGGGCGCGCCTCGAGCCCTCTCCTTACTCTTTGGCGGAGGGCTCCTCGGCCCCCCCTCTACCAACTCTGACACTGCTCCTTATGAGCCCCTCACTATTTATCCTCTGCTCCTCATGAGCCCCTGACTCTTTGCTCCTCGCGAGCCCCCTGCTCCTCATGAGCCCCCTGTATTGCTCTGTGCCTCCTCAGCCTGTTTACCTCCTCAGTTACCCTGTTTGTACCTTACTTTGTCATTTATTGTTATTCTCACTGTTTCTCTGTATGTTGCCCGAGGCCTCACAATAAACGCCTCAGTTTTCCCACCTCCGCCTCTGTTCTTCCTTCTCGCGCATCATAACAAATAGTTTAATATTTGTATCTCAGAAAAATTACAGAAAGTCAAAACCATCGGACTATGCAGCTTTAATAGTCGACAAAATATGGACAATGGTACCTTTTGTTTTGCAGGAGAAATGCAAAGATTGCCATAGCAACAAGATGTATGCGCTTTGTTTGTTTGTTGGGTTTGACATCCTAGCAACGTCTAAGGTCATATCAGGACAGGTCCCGACTTGTGACAGTGCACACTCATAGCAACTTTACAATGCTGCCCCACTGGGAGGTCAGGCCGCCGGCATCATGCCCTGATATAACACTCAGTCACATTATCCTGATACTGAGCTAACCAGTCCTTGCCTGATCCTAGTAATGCAGAGTGTCAGGCTAGGTCGCGACAAGTATCAACTTTATAAGTCACTGGTCTGACTCGGCTAGGATTCGAACTGCCAACCTTCCACACAGGAAGCCTGCGCTCTACCAATTTGGCCACCGCGTCCAGTTCAGATGTATCTGAGAGCGGTTATAATTATAAGCTAATAATAAGGTTTGGTTTAGTGATGTATTTTGCTTTGTTAATTAAAGCACTGTCGAACCTGATGAGAAACAGAAAAATGAGATCTTGCAGAATGCTAATAATTGCAGTAGATAGTGCTAGTTGTGGTAGTAAATACTCCCTCCTCCTACTAAAAGATGTTGGCTATGTTCAGGCACACAACAGATCGATAGCCCAAAATGGCCCCCCTGAGTTGATCTGCCTTCTAATACAATCCACCCCCAGATGACCGATCTCCTTATCGACCGTAGATTCCATCTTTGACCTTTATCTATTACGCTACTCCGGGAATAGAATCAATGCTTGCCAACATGGAAAAGCCGTAGAGGGCAGCACCGATTCTGATTGGATATTGATCAAGAAATATGTACTTGTTCAGTAAAAGGGGGATAAAAATGGTGAAAAGAAAGAAAGAAAGAAAAAAAGAATAGAAAGAAAGAAAGAAAGAAAAGAAAGAAAGAAAGAAAGAAAGAAAGAAAGGAAAAAAGGGAAAGAAAGGAAAGAAGAATAAACGAAAAAAATGAAAAGAAGGAAGGAAGGAAGGAATTAATCAAAAACTGAACAAACGAATGAATGAAACAATGAAGTAAACAAAATGAATGAACCAATGAATGAAGGATAGAAGAGAAAGAACGAAAACACAAAGAAAGAAAGAAGGAAATGAAGAAAAAGGCTGAATATAAAGGAAGAAAGGAAGAAATAGAAAGAAGCCCCTGAAATGAGGATAAGAATGAAATAGGAACGAAAAGGGGAAGGAGGATTCTTATTAATGTTCAACGCTTGGGTTCCTTTAGGAATTTAAGACAAAGCAAATGTCTGGAGCCATTACTTATGTCGGTTGGTTGTTGTCGCTGTATGTCCTGGCAACATCTAAGGTCATATGAGGGCGGCATTACTTAGGGAAGTGGCTGGCATTTCGAACACGACATGGTCTGGGACGTCAGCTCCAACATCTATTGGAGGATTGGGGGCGGCGAGGGGGCGGCGAGGGCGGACACTTTGTGTATGAGCTGATGTGTGTGTGTGGGAGGGGTGTCAAGGAAGGGTATGGAAGGAGGGGGGAGGTGTATGTGTGGGTGGTGGGGGTGGGAGGTCTGTAAGTGGTTGAGGAGAGGGAGGGGGCGTTATGTATATGCTGGGTGTACTTATGTGGGAGTGCTTAGGTTTGTGGTTGTGTATTTTCTTCACACCTCAACATGCACACACCTCATCTTTTCTACACATCACCATGTTCACACCTCACCTTTGTCACACCTCAACATGCGCACACCTCATCTTTTCTACACCTCACCATGTTCACACCTCACCTTTGTCACACCTCAAACATGCGCACACCTCACCTTTTCTACACCTCACCATGTTCACACCTCACCTTTGTCACACCTCAACATGCGCACACCTCATCTTTTCTACACATCACCATATCACACCCCACCTTTGTCACACCTCAACATGCACACACCTCATCTTTTCTACACCTCACCATGTTCACACCTCACCTATGTCGCACCTTAACATGCACACACCTCATCTTTTTTACACCTCACCATGTTCACACCTCACCTTTGTCACACCTCAACATGCGCACACCTCATCTTTTCTACACATCACCATATCACACCCCACCTTTGTCACACCTCAACATGTGCACACCTCATCTTTTCTACACCTCACCATGTTCACACCCCACTTTATCACACCTCAACATGCACACACCTCATCTTTTCTACACTTCACCATATCACACCCCACCTTTGTCACACCTCAACATGTGCACACCTCATCTTTTCTACACCTCACCATGTTCACACCTCACCTTTGTCACATCTCAACATGCAAACACCTCACCTTTTGTATACCTCACCATGTTCACAACTCACTTTGTCACACCTCAACATGCACACACCTCATCTTTTCTACACCTCACCTTTGTCACAATTTACCTTTGTCATACCTCACATTTGTCACACCTCACCTTTGTCACCTCACCATTGTCACACATCACAATTGTCACACCTCACCTTTGTCACACATCAACATGCTCACACCTCACCTGCCACAACTCACCTTTGTCATACCTCACGTTTAGCACACATCAACATGCTCATACCTCACCTTTGTCACACCTCACCTTTGTCACCTCACCATTGTCACACCTCACCTTTGTCACACATCAACATGCTCACACCTCACCTGCCACAACTCACCTTTGTCATACCTCACGTTTAGCACACATCAACATGCTCATACCTCACCTTTGTCACACCTCACCTTTGTCACACCTCACCTGCCACAACTCACCTTTGTCATACCTCACGTTTAGCACACATCAACATGCTCATACCTCACCTTTGTCACACCTCACCTTTGTCACACCTCACCTGTCACAACTCACCTGTGTCATACCTCACGTTTAGCACACATCAACATGCTCATACCTCACCTTTGTCACACCTCACCTTTGTCACACCTCATCTGCCACAACTCACCTTTGTCATACCTCACGTTTAGCACACATCAACATGCTCATACCTCACCTTTGTCACACCTCATCTTTGTCACACCTCACCTGCCACAACTCACCTGTGTCATACCTCACGTTTAGCACACATCAACATGCTCATACCTCACCTTTGTCACACCTCACCTTTCACACATATCACCCTTCTCACACCTCACCTACCTTAAATCGCTCCTTTTTCATACCTCACCTTTTCACCACACCTTTCTTACATTTCAATTCCCTCAGCCATCTCCACTTCTTAATCACACATTGTATTTGGTGCTTCTGTGCTGTGCTGTTTGCTACAATTGAAACAGATTAAACAAAGCCTATCTCCAGCATTGTAATGAGTACACCCAAAAGTTAAGCCTTTAAATTAAGTAACTTCAAACTGAACTAAAGCAGATTATAATGATCAACTTAATATATTTATCTAAAGATAATGGCAGAAACTCAAAAACCATCCATTTAAGCAGCTTTGCGAGATCCGAGCGCGAAATAAAAGGAAGGTGTGCTATGACTATGAGGCTAACATTAATCTCTTTTAACAATGAATTGGGGTGATTATATATTCTGATGACACCAGTTAGCAACACATTCAAGTTGGTCAGTGAGTTGTTGGAGCTTTATGTCACATTCGAAATTAACATCCCATACGAGCAGTTGCCAGGCTTCTCTACCGACCCACCACCACCTCCACCACCCCCTCTACCGGAAGTCAGCACTGATGCGAAGCCATTCTGTGCCGCAACAACCAAACAAACAAGTGATGTGGAGTCCCAGGCTTGGTTGCGGCCAGAATAAATTGTTATTTCATTGGTTTGACTCTGTGAGATTCAAATCCCACAACCTGCCACATGGGGAAAAGGCGCGCAACACTATTCAGCCATCCTGTCTAACTGGAGGATGTTTGGTAGTTACATGTGAGCATTCGGAACCACTCCTCCCCCCCTCCCCCACAAGCCGCATTTGCCTGCATGGTTGCAGTGGAGGCGGAACCCGGGTTGGTTGGTTGGTTGGTTGGTTGTTGGAGTTTGATGTCCTGGCTGGAACCCTGGCGGCAGTTGGGTTAGCATAGATGACCTAGCATCAACTATCCTGCGATGGTGGATGCCTACAGCTGTACTCGTTCTTAAATAAGTGTTTATACATATAATATAGCATCTGTTTAACCAAGAGAACAGCCAGCACACCAAGTGGTGCGTTTGATCATTTTGATTACACAGTACAGGCTGAGTGAGCTGTCTTGGTATTATAGGGTCTTTGTATAAACATAGACACTAATAAAGTCTGTACTAGACTACTAAATGACTGAAACGTACAATCCTCCAAGCATTGTTTATCCTATCATTACTAACAACCTACTTACTCAAACTACTTCAAGTAGTAAAAAAAAAAACACCCGTGGTATTAACCTTTTAAGTCTAACCCTACAAGCTAACCACACTCTATCTAACAAAATAAACAAACCAGTCTTCTAACACTCCATCTCAAAATGTTAACTCCAACAACATGATTAATTTTGCAATTCACAACATAGTAGGCATACAAACCTATGAAGGGAAACTATGCACCTAACCACTCCGTAATGTAAAGGTCTAATCAATACACATGTATGTATCTAAGCGCATATGAATACAACATATAACTACTGTTTGTATATATGAGTCTGTCTCAAAAGGTGCTAACTCTTCGTTTTTTTTGTCCATAGTAACGATTGACACAAAACAGCACAGAAATGGTTACACTGAAAACAAAAGGACATTTGCTTCAAATCAATATGTATTCTATTGGGATTATGAAACACCATGTAAAAAGCAAATCAGTTTATCCTGAGAAAATGCATAAGTAGATAGTGTGTTGATCATTACTATGGACAAAGTTTTGTCCCATATTGCTTAGCACCTTTTAAGACAGTCTCATACGAATTGTCAAACTAAACTATCTTTGAATGTTTAATATTGTTATTTCAGCTGATTTGAGCTAGCTGCTGATGACAATATCAGACTACATATACATATATTGTAAATAACTGTATTGTCACATGGCTGGAAGACCAGTGCCACGGCGCTGACAAAAGACTTTATTCAATGAATAAAGTATATTTACAACAACAAAAAAAGGCATAACTCGTTATACAATACATAACCGTAAACCACTCAAACGGAACGGAATGCGCAAGTGCACAGCAAACTGTCCCTGGGTGGTGAGAACGGTAGAGAGATAAAGAAGACAGAGATATATATTATAAAAAAACATCCTCCGGTGCGACCGACACTTGCCAACCAACATCCGATGGAGGAGATGTTGGCAACCACAAGTTAAGTGCGGAGTCTTAAGGAGTATAACAATATCGGTAATATCAATATCAGTAAGAGCAATAATATCAATAATTAAAACAATTCCCTTTTGTATCTTAATACTCACATAATGCGTCATACATCACATATATACATAGAGAGAGAGAGAGAGACCGAGAGAGACAGACAGCCACCAGTGGGTTGGCCCACTGCCATGCCATGTTTAAAGCCAGATATTGATTGCGCCATTACCTTGTTGCCCTATGAGTATCACACACCAGTCGGTACACGGGGACCAGTATACCACGCAATAATCCTACCGCACACTCATTACCATAATGCAACACTGATTGAAAGTAAAGCTTGTTTTATTTAACGACACCTCTAGAGCACATTGATTTTCGTATCATCAGCTATTGGACATCAAACATATGGTCATTCTAACATATTTCTTTGGAGGAACCCTGCTACCGCCACATAGGTTACTCTTTCCGAATAAGCAGCAAGGGGTCTTTTATATCTACTTTCCCAGACACAGAACAGCACATACCACAGCCTTTGATGAACCAGTTGTGGACCACTGGTTGATGTTCCATACATAGATCGAAGCATGCATAGCTGTTGGGAAGCCACCATATCAAATCTAGAATAAATCTTTTTTAAACTCGAAAAAAAAACTAATGTTTTTAAAATTTATTAATCCTTTAGCCGATTCATCCGTAACGACATCCTGCCACCGGATCCATTCGCTCAGAATGATTTTAGAATGTAAAATGGAAAGCTCAAAGCGGATAAGGAGATAATTACGATGGCTTAATACTCAGGATTTAGTCATTAATTATGAAATAAGGAGGTTGCCTGGTTACTGGTTTCTTATGTCTCCCCTCTTTCTTCACTCAACTAATGCCAGGTACAAACCTACCGTTTGTGCGCACCCACCTAACGTATACGATCTAAAACTGCCCGTTTCGCACACAAAAATCGCTAGGTGTGCGCTCCCCGCGCACACCTAGCGATTGCGATTCCCGACTAAAAACTCATTTTTAGGGCTAAAATGGGCCGATTACGATTGCGATTCGCGATTCGAAAAATGAATCGGCCCGTTTTCAGTTTTAAGCGGGTCGGGTCGAGTCAGGAGTTTTAGTGCGCGAATCGTAAACGGTAGGTGTGTACTTGGCATAAGAAGTACTTTATCACATTCCAACTAACATTGTCCTACTGTAAAATCTCCACCTTTAAAGCCACTGTTGCTACTAATAATTCACCCTGCATTTGGGAATATCGCCTAAGCTGCATTCAATCACATTTAAAACCTTGAGTTTCGGGTTTTCAAGTTGCATCCAAACTCCACTATACAACATACCTATACATGCAAACCCATTTAAAAACTCCACTACACGACACTCCCTGAGTTTCGGGTTTTCAAGTTGCATCCAAACTCCACTATACAACATACCTATACATGCAAACCCATTTAAAAACTCCACTACACGACACTCCCTGAGTTTCGGGTTTTCAAGTCGCATCCAAACTCCACTATACAACATACCCTGCATTTGGGATTTTCACATAAGTCACATTCCCAACAGATTTATTAACTCCGCTATAAAGCATCCTGAGTTTGGGGTTCTCGCATTAATCGCTGACAAATACATTTACAAAGTCCACTATACAATATACCTTGCCATTGGGATTTCCACATAAGCTGCATGCAAACCCATTTAAAAACTCTGCTCCCTGAGTTTGGAGTTTTCGTATAACTTGCATCCAAATACATTTTAAAAATGTATTAATCCTTTAGCCGATTCATTCGTAACGACACATCCTGCCACCAGATCCATCCTCTCAGAATGATTTTAGACATTTAAAAACTCTTCTATAAAATGCAGCCTGAATTTGAGAATTGTGCATTGAATGCTGTCAAATACTCTAGTAAATAAATGAACCCGTCCTGATATGACCTTAGATATGGCCAGGACGTAAAGCTCCAACAACCAACCAACCAAGTAATTAAATAGTATAAATGACTGAAGCTAAGCATGGCCAAAAAACCAGTGTCTCTGCACTGAAGAAAGATTGTATTCAGATAAATAAAAATGTTTACATAAAAATAAAAATGTAAAGAAGAAGAATGATGTGTGCGAAAAGTGTTATGTGTAAATGGAGGGATGTGTGTTTGTGTGTGTGTGTTGGGGGGAGAAATCAACCAGCTGTATTTGGCTTGCTTAATGAAATCCTTCTTTAGCTAGAAATTGAATCACTTGAGGCATTATTGCAGCCTCCTCTCTGAAAAGAACCTACGAAAATCAAACTGAACATTGATTTAAAAGGGAATTTTTTTCTCTTTAATCGTCCGGCCAGAAGAGACTCAGATCAGAAACCTTTAGCGATTCAATTCTCAATACAATGAACCAATAGCTAAAAAAATAAACACATTTATAAAAAAATGTTTACAGAGAAAAATCTGGCTAAGTGTTCCACACATGCGCGTTTCTTTTCTTTCCGCTGATTGGCTGACACTGCCAGCTACCTGAGGTGTCTACGCCACCTAGCGGGTGTAAGCTGAAAACGCCTGCGCATCCCAGGGGATCAGCTACACGCATGTCTGCCGGCTATCTTTATACCCGTCACACCGGGCAGGCTCAACTAACAATTCGCCCCACTCTTTGACGATAAACAGATTGATAATTCGGCATCTAGTCTTTGTTTATTGTTTTTGGTGGTGGTGTATTGTGGTATGTCCTAGCAACATCCAAGGTCATATAAAGACAGGAACCGACTTGTGACAGTGCACACTCATGGGGACTTTATAGTTCTGCCCCGGTGGGGGAGAAGGTCACTGGCACCATGGCCCGAGACCCCACCCAGTTACATTATCCTGATACTGAGCAAACCAGTCCTTGTCTTATCTTAGTAATGCCGAGCGTCAGATTAGGTAGGGACAACTATTAATTTTGTAAGTAATTGTTTTGACTTGACCGAGGTTCGAACCCATGACCATCCGCACGGGAAACTAGTATCTTACCGACCAGGCCACAGCATCCAGTCAGTATAGTCGAGACTTCTACTAAATGAATTCTATGATTACGGTTAGACAAATAATCATGGAAGGAATGTGTGAAATAATATCACAAGGGTCCGCACATTGTATTTCAGCATACTCTATTCTACTTACCCTATTACAGTCTTTATATATTTCGCATTTGTTTACTATGCAGCGCAAATTCCAACTAAAGACAACTGGTCTTCTTCATTCCAGTGCTCCTTTTCTTATCCTATTAATGCCAAGCGCCAAGCTAGGTAGCGACAAATATAAATTGTCTAAGACAATATCAGGGATGAAAGTGGTCTCTGGTGAAAAAAGCGGTTTAGCATTGTCAGGGAATCACTGAACCTTTCTGGAAGTTGGGTTTCATATATATTGGCATACGCTGATAGTGATGCGCCGTTTGAAGCATTTATTAGTAGTACATGCTGATAGTGCGGCAACGTCTAAACCACATATTAGTATACGCTGATGGTGCTGCAGCGTAAAACAACGTAATAGTAGGACCTAGGCGTTGATCGTGCTGCGGGATTGAAAAATCCCGGAAATCCGCGATATGCCGGATATCTTTCACCCCTGAGTCATTGGCTTTGAGTGGTCCGGAGATTGAAAGCATGACATGCCACTAGGGAAGCCAGCGAACGCTCATACCAATTAGCCCACTGCATCCGGTACCTGGGCCACGTTCAGGGTCCGTCTCGGAGGCGCCTCGGAGATGGCACTGATGTCACGCTAGTCTGAACTGCACAAGCAGTTTGTCGCCTCGAAAATGGCCACCCCCTTAGGCAGCGGCCATTTGCTGTGATTGGCTGAAAGCACTGAATGCGGCGGCCATTTTCGAGGGGCTTTTCATCTCCAGTCTGAAAAGAGATGCGTCTCCGAGACGTCGCCGAGACGCACTCTGAACGGTATTAGGCCAAAAAGCATTGCCGAGACATCTCCGCGGCGCCTCCAAGACGGACAATGAACGCGGCCCTGGTGTATTGATAGCCCAACGTTCTCACGTCCCAGCATCAGGCTTCCTTATGCGGTGACAAGAAGATGGCCGACACAGTTCCCTAATTATCGCTCAGCCTCGCATTGACACCGCCATCCTGGCTGGAATGTCAGTCATGCATGCCGTCAGCACCTCGCGCCACATTGCGCACATCCGTTAGAAGACGCGTGGTTAGATGGCAGTTAGGGTAACGCTGTGGGTTCATGATGGCATTCACAGACTCCTGTATGAATGATTTGTTTTGTTTTTGTTTTACGTCTTAGTAACATCTGAGATTATATCAGGATGGGTACCAACTTTTGACAGTGTCCACTCATGGCAAATTTATAGTGCTGCCCCACTGGGAGGCCAGGCTGCCAGCACCATGACCCGATATCCGACATAAGTCACATTATCCTGATACTGTGCTAACCAGTCCTTGTCCAATCGTATTATTGCCGAACGCCAGGCTAGGTAGTGACAAGTATAAATGTTATAAGTCATTGGATTGACTCAGCTGTGAATCAAACTCTTGACCTTCCTCATGGAAAGCCTTTGCTCTACCGATTCGGCCACCACGTCCAGTACCTGCATGAATGATGACGAGGTGCTTACTGAATACATGCATGCCAAAATTAAATTTCAATGTTCGCACTTCAAATATCTCCAAAGTTAGCCATTTAAAATAAAAGTTACTTCAAACTACTTTAATCGATGAATGTCCAAACCCCCCCCCCCCCCACAAAAACAACGACAACACTGTCCAGCGGTTCGCTGAAGTGTAGGAGGTGGATGGAGGACCGGTTCACATGACCTCCTTTTACTGTGCCATGTTGTGATTCTTTATTACGAGGTGCAGTGACCTTGCTCTACACAATAACCATTCGACCAGACGGGATGGCCAAATGAGTCGAGCGTCCGTCTCCCATTTTGATAGATCATGGGATTCGAACAAGTTAGAACCCTGGTCGAGTCAAACCAATGACTTATAAAATTGATACTTGTCGGTTCCTAGCCTAACACTCGGCATTATTAGGATAGGGCAAGGACTAGTTGACTCAGCATCAGGATAATGTGACTGAGTGGAATATCAGGTCATGGTGCTGGTGGCCTGGTCTCGCAGTGGGGCAGCACTATAAAGTCGCCATGAGTGCGCACTGTCACAAGTCGGTACCTGTCCTGATATGACCTTTGATGTTTCCAGGACGTAAGAGGCCGAGGTTATATCGAGACGGGTACCGCTAGCATCATGACCTGATTTCCCACTCAGTCATGTTATCCTGATACTGAGCTAACCAGTCCTTTCCCAACCTATTAATGTCGAGTGCCAGGCTAGGTAGTGACAAGTATCAATTTGAATGTACTTGGTTTGACTCGAATGGGATCGAAATCCCGACCTTCCACACTGGAATTCGGCCACTGCGTCCGGTACTGCGAAAAGTACCAATGTTCCAACTGATTCTTTGGTTTGACATTGTGGGGGATCGAACCCACGACCGCCTGCTTTGGAAGTCTATGTCCTACCTAGTTAACCACCCAACCCAGTCCAGACTCCGTCAACTGAAACAGATACCACATTCATTCATAGGAACTGAAAAGACAAGAAAATATAAGGCATAGACCATAGCCAACAGGCCACAGTTTATAGATGAATAAGTAAATTCTCACAAAGTTGCACAAACCGTTGAATTTGGTTCACAATTGGAAAAGCAAAGCCTCTCCTTAGAGTTGATCCTACATCTATATGCTAGTGTACTCATTTCTTAGGGTGCCCCCTTCACCAGAAGGTTACTTATGGCTGGCTTTCACATCGCGATAGTCATGGCACATTGCACTGAGCTTCAATTGGTGCACACAGACAAATCATTTTGCATGCTTGCACTCCAAATATCTCCAAAAGTAGTAATGTATTGCAATAGTTACTCTGATCTAGGCAATATATAATAATAATAATAAGTATGCTATAACTGTTAACTTGATATATTTAACTGCCTTTTTGTACGACAACGGAATATGCAACTTCCGGTGTAAAATGGCATCGCTTGGTTGTCATGTGACCTCCGGTAGCGCCTCCCGGGTATACATAGCGTCAGTCGGTGGTGGCTGCGGTGTGTGTGTGTGGGGGGGGGAGGGGTAGTAGCGAATGGCGGGATGGGACGACTCAGTCCCTAGTCTGATTATGACCAGCTTATTCTGGGATTGCGGGACCAGTGAGCTGCCCCCCCCCCCGCCATCATCCGCCCCCCCCCCCCCCCACGACTGACCTACGAGGCTTGACTGAGGCTCAAGGTACGAATGGGGTATCAATCACGCGATGTTCGGCCCATTGATAACCTAAACAAATATTTATCGTTTTTTTGGGGGTGTTTTTGTAATATATTGAAGAATGGACAGTTGTGAGCAGCTATAAGCTGTTGTTAGCAGCTATGGGGAGTTGCAAGCAGCTGTCATAAGCTATAAGCAGCTGCCATCAGCTCTGAGCAGATATCAGCAGGTGTAAGCAGCTGTCATCAGCTGTGAGAAGCTATAAGCAGTTGTATAAACAGCTGTCATCAGCTGTGAGAAGCTATAAGCAGTTGTAAAGAGCTGTCAACAGATGTATGAAGTTGTAAGCAGTTGTACGCATCTGTCATCAGTTGTGTGAAGATGTAAGCAGCTGCCATCAGCTGCTAGAAGCTATAAGCAGTTGCAAGCAGCTGTCAACAGCTGTGAGAAGCTATAAGCAGGTGAAAGCATATGTCATCGGCTGTGAGAAGCTATAAGCAGTTGTAAACAGCTGTCAACAGATGTGTGAAACTGTAAGCAGTTGTAAGCATCTGTCATCAGTTGGGTGAAGATGTAAGCAGCTGTCATCAGCTGTGAGAAGCTATAAGCAGTTTAAGCAGTTGTCATCAGCTGTGAGAAGCTACAATCAGTTGTAAGCAGCTGCCATCAGCTGTGAGAAGCTATAAGCAGTTGTAAGCAGCTGTCATCAGCTGTGAAAAGCTATACACAGTTGGAAACAGCCGTCATCAGCTGTGGGAAGCTATACACTGTTGTAAGTATCTGACATCAGATGCGAAAAGTTATAACCAATTGTAAACAGCTGTCATCAGATGTGAGAAGCTATACCAATTGTAAACAGTTGTCATCAGATTGAGAACCTATAAGCGGTTGCAAGCAGCTGTCATCAGCTGAGAGAAGCTATAAGCAGTTATAAGCAGCTGTCATCAGTTGTGAGCAGCTATAAGCAGGAGAGAGAGAGGAGAGAGAGAGAGGAGAGAGACAGAGAGAGGAGTGAGAGGAGAGACAGAGGAGAGAGACAGAGGAGAGAGGAGAGAGAGACAGACAGACAGAGTGAGAGGAAAGATAGAAGTAAAAATCACGTTCATAGCCTCAGTGACGCTACCTATCAGTATTACTCGTGTTCAATAACACTTTCCAGGATTGAAATAGGCAATTTTCATTAATAGAAAACTGCAGTAAAGTATGTGAACCAGAATCTCGCTTCTAAATTCCCTGGATGACAGCAAAAATGCAAACCCCTTGACTTTCAAGCTCACCCTTCAACGACACAGCAATATTTAAAACACAAATTAAATTAAGAATGAAACTGTGATATAAACAGGAGGCTTTCTTATTTTGAAGGTTTCGAATTGGTCGGATCTTGTGGCGAGTGATGCAACATTTTACTTGCTCAAAACGCGGTATCGCAAGTTGCCGTCACCAGTTTGTCATTTCGCACAAAACAAAGCACCCACAATTTTTAAAAAAAGGTCTGTGCACAAAAGGCGTTGGCGGAGGGTGGGGATACTCTCAGCCCCTCTAGGAAGTGCGAATGTAAAACAAACAAAACAACTTCCTTTCGTTTCATTCTTTCATTTCATTCTTTCTTTCTTTCTTTCTTTCTTTCTTTCGTTTTTCCATCTCTTCTCTGGTTATTTCCCTCTTCTTCCACTTCCGCCTTATTTTCTTCATATTCTTCATTTTCTTCATTTTCTTCTGCTCTCCATGTACAGAACCTTGGTTCGGTCATAAGTGGATTACGGCAGCATAGTATACGGTTCTGCAAGGAAATCATATATTGGCCTGCTAGACACGATCCTCCACCAGGGACTGTGCCTGGCCCTTGGGGCCTTCTGCACCTCACCGGTTCAGAGCCTCTACGTCGAAGCCAATGAACCATCACTTAACAACAGGAGAATCAAACTGGCCATGCAATATGTAGTCAAGATAAAAACTAATGCATTGAATCCTGCACACAATTGTCTATTCGAGCAACATTATGAATCTAGGTATGAAGCCAGGCCGAATTACATCCGGCCACTGAGGCTCCGAATGAAACCTCATTTGGAGGCCTTGGGCGTGTATTTGGATGTGTTGGAGGATGCAGAAGTCCCAGAACATCCCCCGTGGTCGTTGAGAAAGCCATCGGTTATCCTCCGACCCACGGAACTGAGGAAGTCTGGGACACATCCACTCGAGTACCAAGGACTGTATGCAGAGATTCAAGGTCAGTTTGCAGACCACCTATCCATATACACTGATGGTTCGAAAGACCAAAGCCGGATAGCTGCTGCGGCAGTCTGCTGATGGGAAAAATTTGGCGTACGTTTGCCTGATCAGAGCTCGATTTTCACTGCAGAAGCCCAAGCACTCCTTCTCGCGTTGGAGTGTATCGAGGTATCCAACCACACTAACTATGTTATATACAGTGATTCGTTCTCTTGCCTCCTGGCTGTTGCTGGACTGAAAACGAATCACCCTATTTTAGCAACGGTCATTTATCAAATGAACCAACTGACAACGGATGGGTATGACATCCACCTGTGCTGGGTGCCTGGCCATGCCGGCATACAAGGAAACGAACGAGCTGATCGGGCTGCGAAGAAGGCCTTGAACTGTGATCTTGAACTGTGTCTGATCCCTCACTCTGATCTGAAACCACTAATAACCACCCACATAAAATCCAAATGGCAACATGAGTGGGATGAAAACATTAATAAACTTAAAGAATTTGAACCATCTGTGGGAAAGCCACCACAGACTTATGTGGGAGGTCAGCGGGACCAAGTGGTCCTTAGCCGCTGGCGTATTGGCCACTCGTGGCTTACATATGCTTTTCTTCTCAAGGGGGAACCTCCCCCTGAATCTATTGGGTGTCAGTCCCCGCTGACACTCAAACACATTTTACTAAGTTGCGTTGATAGTTTGGCCTTGCGCCAACAGTTCTACATTGCAGACAGTATGCATGACCTTTTTACTAAGGTAAAACAGGAAAACATTTTAGCCTTTTTGAGGGCAGCTGGACTGTACCACCTCATATAGTTTACTAAATAGATTCTATCAATTATTAATAAAACTTTTCTTTTTCTATGGGAATTTGTTTCCCTTGACCACAAATATATGATTGTGAGCTTTCTAATTTAATGAGTGTCTATTGGCACATAATTGATTGTCTGCTTTTACATGTAAAAGTGATGGTTTGAACAAAAAACAAACATTTCTCGCTGCGAATATGGCCTATGCTGCCGACATGGCGTAAAGCAACCACCAATCAATCAATCAATCGATCATTTTCTTCTCCATATCAGTCCCATTTGGCTTATTTCTTTTCTCGTTTTGTTTTCTTTACAGTACCCGCCTTTTGTTGGCTTGAGCCTTTAATACGAGACAGTTTAAAAAAGAAAATTATTGTCGGTCTGTTCTTTTTATGCCCATCTGTATTCTGCTTCCTTTGTATTGGTGTCGTCACTTTCAAAAAGAACAAAAAAACTCCTGTTGCAAGAAGGCGACACCCAAAGGCAAAAGTAGGCGCCGTTTCAAAATATGGCATGGGTATATTCATATAGAGGTTATGTCCAAATATGGTAAGGCTATATCCAAATATGGAAAAGCTATATCCAAATATGGTGAGGTTACGCCCAAATATGGTGAGGTTACGCCCAAATATGGTGAGGCAACGTCCAAATATGGCAAGGTTATACCCGAATTTGGCGAGCTTATGTCCAAATATGGCAAGGTGATGCCCGAATATGGTGAGCTTATGTCCAAATATGGGAAGGTTATGACTTATGTCAAAATATGGGAAGGCTATGCACTTCTATTACATATGAAATGTCACAGATTCGGTTATTTAAACACCTATCCACTAACTATGGAGTGATCTGTCCAGAACCATTAGAGTAAGCATCCAATGGCTCTACTACATGCTGTGCAGCTCATATTTTTAGAACATAAATTTGTTGTTAAGCTATAGCGAACATCCATGCTAAGAATAAATCTTAAACTCAGTTGACTAGACCTTCACTCCCTCCCACCCTCCTTCTCACTCCACACAGACACTCACACACACACACCTACCTCCCTCTTAGGCTGACTTTCGGTAAATCTTCCAAAAGCCGTCTAGTCATCCATTCTAATTTGGACGGTCTTCCGACAGTCCCATTCTCCTAATACACCAGGCCCAAGTCAGCCATTTTGCTTATTTACAACTACAGCCAGTGTCAACAGCTGAGGTACATGGCTCTTATTGGTTAGTGCCTCCACTGGTAGCGGGATGCCTCGATTCAAGGTACAAACCCCCTACCCTCTAAGGTGACCGGAAGCCACCTCATGAAATGTCGTCTGCACACAACAGACGACATTCAGCATGCCAACGACCCTCATTCCAGTAAGATTCCAAACAGGATGGCTGAATGAGTTGACCGTCTGCTTCCCATGTAGCAAGTTGTGGGATTTGAAGCCCAGGTTTGAACCATGGCTGTGTCAGACTTAACAAATTTATACTTGCAGCTATCTAGCCTGGTGCTTGGTGTTAGTTAGGAAAAGCAACTGTAGGGGTTGTTGGCTTCTATAACACAGGCATAAGAAATCTGACTTCCGTTAAATTTCTTAGTGTTAAACCTATGAGAGCAAATGACCCATATGACCCAGAAAAATATCAGAAATCTCCCAAAATCGAAAATTTCTCATCGCTTATAATAGAAAATATAATGGGTTTAGAATTTGCGCTTTTTATAATGAGGACAGAAAACATTCCACAACTGCATAATGATGTATATCAACACCGCTAATTAAATATTCATCTTCCGCTGCCATCAGACAGATGATCAACTTCATGTTTATTCATGACACGGGATAACACTAAAACCGCAGTGCAGTGAATAATATCCCGCTACCCGCATGCCAGTAGACCTTTGCTGCTGAGCATGCGCGGTGTGATACTACCCACAACATTAGGTATGGGTACTGTGGGGTGGTGTGGAAATCCTCTATTGGACCTTTTCCACAGAGCAGACTACACAGTGACGTGCTGCCCACATTAGTTGGTCCAATGTCATCATAGCGCAGGGTGGTGGTGGAAATCCTCTATTGGACCTTTTCCCACAGTCACGCTGCACAGTGATGGCAGGTTGGTGGTGTCAATTGTCTGTTATCCACTCCGAAGTCCCAATGCACCGTCAGGATTAACACTGAACAATTAATGTCAGCATCGACAATAACAAACTGTAACTGTCACGTGAAGAGGAAGACCTCCATTGGTAGTGATGAATATTAACGGACATTATGAGGCATATTTTAGGGAAGGTCTACCATAAATGCCAGTGGCATCTGGGAAAAACAAGCCAGGATTGGCGGAATGAGTTGAACATATGCTTCCTCTGTGGCAGGTCACAGGATCCGAATGCACTCAGTAATAAAAAGGTGTGTGAACCCCGGCCGAGTCAACTCTATGGCTTAAGATTGTATACTTGTCGCTACCAAGCTAGGTACCGATGCGTATAAAATTACTAGGCTATAGAAAAGAACAGTGGAATGAGGAAGAACAATCATCTGTGGTTGAAATTTCGGCCCCGCTTAATCAATGAATATGCTGTTGCCTGCCACAGCCTGGTTGCATTCAGAAACCCACCAGTGTGCAATGCAGACACTAAGCCATTATCCACATGGAGCAGCTCGTGTGGACTGTGTGGATAGCGTGGTCGAGGCGGTTGCAGTGATTGTACTCCATTGCTTAACCAACACGGACAACCCGACACCCATGAGTAACGTAGTGCATAAGAGGGACCAGGATTATTCAGTACAGCTTGGATAGACTAAATATGCAGAGTGGTCGAGGTTGTTGCAGTGAGTGTACTCTATAGCATAGCCATTGTAAGCAACCCAGATGGCATGCTGGGAGTAATGGATGAGAGGAGCTTCAGTTGTTTGACACATGCTTGGCGTAGCTTGTGCGGACTGAATGGAGAGGGTGGTCGAGGGTGTTGCAGTGATTGATTAACCCATAATCTGGATTCAGCATATTCAGGGACAAGATGCTTTCATAGATAACTATATCTATATACATATAGATATATATATACATCATCATCATCATCATGCTGTCGGTCGCGATGTGACAAAAACTGCTTTCATTACTTGACTGCCGCTCTCCATTGTTTTGTGCGGTTGTACATTTCATGAAAGCTGCCTGCAAAAGTGTTGAAGTGCTGCTGGCTTTTGCAAGTTACCAGCGGCACTCTCTCGGGGAGCAAATAGAGGTTTCACACCGGCAAGTATGTCAAGACAGGCGCAAAACTATTTGTTCCTGCAGTGGCTGGACGGGAGATGTTGGGAGTTCTATACATCAACCGCCCTTAATGCTGCCACAGTGACATGGTTTTCTGTTTAGGGTTTGCTCCCTTAGCCTTCGGTTCTGTCAAGAACCTGTACCACAAGGCAGTGGTTTACAACTCTGCAGGGCAGGGGCGTTAAACTCCCTGAGGTATTGCTATACCTGCAATACCTGCATACCTGCAATACCTGCAATACCTGCATATATATACATATATAAGTATGTAAGTATGCATGTATCCCCATAATGGAGCATATATATATATATTATATATATATATTGTATATATATAATATATATTTATACTTGACTGAAACCGTGAAAAACATAATGCTGCAATCCCCTTGCAGTGGAACAGTACCTTCAGTGGAGCAGCACTATAAAGCCACCTGCTACAAAGGTTCAACACCCCATTTACTCACTCACCCATTCCTCACCTTGTTTATGCTGTGGGTACACATGTACAAAGACAAGCACAACAACACAGCAGACAATCAAATAACTTATCAGCAGCTACTGCTTGGTAAGACAACACCAACACTACAGCTGGCCAGCATTGAAAACAAGCCTGGATACCCGGGCTTACATGCTATGGACAGTATAAATACAGACTCAATAAAAAATAAATTTAAAAAAAAGAAGAAACATCAGAGCGATAGAAGCTTCGGCCTTGAGCATGTAACTTCGGCTAGCCACTTGGACTGGGTCATATGGCGACAGATGGTTAAAATCTTTCGGCGGTAATGATGTCTTGCTTCGGGGTACATCTGTGGCACAGACCATGGGAAGCAGCGGTACAATTTGCATCTAGGTGCACTTGCCTGAAGTTGATGCAGAAATTATATCCATATTCTAAATCCTAATCGTATATACTACTTACAGTGCTGAGTTACGGCCATGAATATTTATCAGTTGTATATAAAACAGAGCCTCTCAGTCCTCTCTCTATATAATCTGAATAGATTAGTATATACATTATATATATATACACATTTATGTTATGAGGGAGGCGATAACAATGGGAACTACTGCACCTCAGCTAAGAGTAGACTTCAACAGTCACACTCCTTGCCATTCTATGGCTAGCGTCTTAACCGTTAAGCTATCTAGATTCCCTGATTTAATTTCCCTATTTATGCCTACCTGTCTATTTATTCCTTACCTTAGTGGTCAGTGCATACTACTATGTACTTGTCCCCCTGGAATCATAAGTCGTTCTAATGCTTACAATTACATACAGACAATGAACTTACATAAACATACACAGGGTAGGTTCATCAACCGTACCGTTCATCAACTTGTACAGGATCCTGGTCATTGCACTAGTGTCATGGGGGGGGGGGGGTAAAGAGATGGAAGATATTGCACCCATAGCAGGATTCGAACCCACACTTCGTGCCATTCCAGAGCTGGTGATCTAACCATCAGTCTATCTAGTCGCCCTCATGTATCCTAATAATGCAGAGCGCCAGGCTAGGAAGCGACAAGTATCAATTTTTAAGTCAGTAGTTTGACCCGACTAGGGTTCGAACCCACGACCCTACGATCTACCAACATGGGAGAACGCCCTCATTCACAGTGCGGATACGGTGTATTAACTGTTTGTTTCTTGTTTTATATCCTAGCAATACCTAAGGTCATATCAGGATGAGTACCGACTTGTGACAGTGCGCACTCATCGTGACTTCATAGTGCTGTCCCACTGAGTACCAGGCTACCAGCACCATGACCCAATATCCCACACTGTCACATTATCCTGACACTGAGGTAATCAGTCCTAGTCATATCCTGTACAAGTGTTGATGCAGGGCCATCACATTGACTAAATCTAGTCAGATATGTTTGAGTGTCAGTGGAAACTGACACTTAATACATTCAGGTAGAGGTTTCCCCATCAGCAAAGATCCATGCAACTGTCTTTTAGCAAAGTTGCTGACCAGTACGATAAGTGGGAACAGTCTGTAATTAAGAGTCTGAAAAGAGGGGCTTTACTAATAACTCATATTTCTCGAAAGCAAAAATGCCAGGTAGAAAAGATTATGGAAAAAGTGAGAGAGATGGGATTAAATAACTATTGCAATGCATTTGTTTCCCTATCGATTGATTGATTGGTGGTTTCTTTACGCCGTGTCGCCAGCATATAATAAAATATAATAAATAATCAAACATTTATATAGCGCCCGATCCAGCAAGCCGTTCTCAGGCACTTTACATAACAAACAAATATACAGGAAAATCCAGATTTAAACAAATGTGTCTTAAGACCTTTTTTAAAAGCACCAACAGATTTACAATCAGTGATATATCCTGGCAGAGCATTCCACAGTCTCGGGGCAGCAATACTAAAAGCACGATCCCCAAAGGCTTTGAGTCTGCTGCGAGGAAATGCTAACTGGCTGGAGAATGTAGACCGCAGTGTTCGAACATTTGTTCTCTCCTGGAGCATATCTCTCATATATTCTGGAGCATAGGCCATATTCACGGCGGCAGCATAGGCCATATTCCCCATCAGATAGCATGCAGAAGCCATCAGCAGTGAGAGGTATTATACTAAAGCTAATGCACATTGCTGTGTCTCATTTACAATACTTGACTGCCAGTTGACATTAGGCAACAACAACAAAACAACTGGTGATCGTCCATTTGAAATAAATATCAGAGTCGGGCGGCTTTTAATTTTATTATTATTATTGAAGTATACGTAATACTTAGCCCGAAGCCATGGCCGAATGAGTTGCGCGTCCGCCTCCCGTTCTGGTAGGTCGTGGGATTCGAACTCCTGGGTGCAAACCCTCGCTAAGTCAAACTAATGACATACAAATTTATACGAAAGTTGAATTGCTGCTAGCCCGATGCATTTCTAACAGTTAAAAAGGAAAGAAATATGGGGCGGGCAATTTTTCAGGCAGCAATATTTGTTTTATTTGGACTTATGCTTTGTAGGTAATTATGTTGGTAAGATGAATATCAATATTGGTAGTGAAGTGGGCGAGACTACTCGACCGATGGAAATGCGGGCTGGGCTGATTAGCTCGCATTCTGAAATGCGGGCTACTCACCGGGCTCGCATTTGCCACCAATTGCGGGGCAGGGTTCCCTGCTGTAAGGCGTTGCTAGGGGACGTCAATTGTGACTTTCCTGGCAATGGTGGGAGGTCGGGCATTCGGACCCAGACCCATCGGACGTGTTTTTGCGCGCTCTGATGTTTTAGCCAAGATTTAGGCCTTTATTGACGAAATTCCAAACTTATTTAACTTAATTATATGGGAGGGGATTTACTGGTTCATACCAGTCATATTGCTACACTTGTATTGTACTTTAAGGTAAGAATAAAGCCATGAGCTATTGGAAAGGTAAATTGGAACGTTCCTTGCATTCTTTACTATCCTCCAGTCTTCTTATAGATTAACCGCAATGGTCAACTTGATATTCGATTGCTTTATATGTAATTAAGGGCGATTAACCCATCTGCAGGAAGATAATATCAGACATATTAACGGAATTAACGTAGTGCTATTTTGGCTGAAAATAAGACATTAACTTAGGCTGATTAACAGTGACAGTGGCAGCAACACGGGCGTGTCTGCTTAGTTTTGGAATAATTCAATCATATTAATACACACCGAATGGCGGGGAGGACAGCCAGTTAGTTGAAATAACAAGTAATTGCTAATAAATGCGGGGAGGGACAGAACCGTATTTATATGATACTCTGGCTGTCCGTCCTTAGCCCGGGAATGACAACAACGGCGACGGTCTACCTGCAGATGGGACGAGAGGCGGCGGCGGCCCGTGGCAAGCCCCCGGAAATTCACATGGAAATAATTACATAAATTAACTCGTAGGCTCGCCTTAAGCGGGGGTGGAATAGCCCGACGGTTAAAGTAGTGTAGTGAGGTGCACTGACCTCTCCAGGTGAAACACCACATAAACAGGTGCAGGCTGGTAAGCTGATTGTGTCAGGAATTCTATTCTCATGGATAGGACGCTAACCACAGAATGACAGAATTGCGGGTTTGAGTCCCGCTCTAGACGCAATATTCCCATTTACAAACCCAACCCCCATGACATTGGTACCATGACCAGGATGCTGTACAAGTTATGTGCCGCATAGTAGTAAATCCTCCGTGTGCACGTACTCTAAGTGCGCTACCTGGATATTTGTAATTGTAAGCATAAGACTTATAAATTGAGGAGGATGACTGTAATTAGATGCACTGAGCTCTCCAGGTGAAATTTGACATGAACAGGTGGGCATGTGTATGTTGATTGCATCAGGGAACCTAGATAGAGTAAAGGTTAGGACGTTAGGACATTAGTCCCGAAATGACAGAAAGATGGACGAGGGTACTGATCTCCCTAGATGAAATGCAACATGAACAAGTAGGCATGTGCATATTGATAGCACCAGGGAGCCTAGCGGTTAGAATGCTAGCCCCTAAAGTGGCAGACGTGTGGTTTGAGTCCCACGCTAGTATAGGCGCAATGTTGACGTTTACAAACAAAAAAACAAACAAAAAACATCTCTATCTTTTTAACAAAAATCAAATTACATGTCTGCACAGGTTATGTATATTTTGGCGTGAACGGTCGTGCTTGTCTTTGTCACATCCAGTCGGAGTGAGATGAATCATAATTATGACGACAGTTGCAGCAGTCCTGTGTTCACTCACTTTACCCACCCACCCACATAAACACTCCCATTTCCCCAGGGTCACCAGCATCCCGACTGCACTTGTCAAACAGGATGACAAGCATTAATGATTGAATGAGGAAAATATTAATGAGGGAGCTGAATGCCCAATGACTGAGCAGCTCACAGACTGTCGCGAATAAACAAACACAAAGTTAACGTGGAAGAATTAAGAACTAAGACGCGGGGGGGGGGGGGGGGGGGGGGGGGCCAAAGGAGCAGAGCGTCCACTTTCTGTGTGGCAGGTCGTGGGACTCGAATCTGGCCGAATCAAGCAAGTGACTTAAAACTTGATGTGTGTCGCTACGCTACTTAGCCTGGTGATCGGCATTACTAGGATAGGGCAAGGAGCAGTGGGATGATGAAGACCAATGGACACATCTCATCAGGTTAAGTGCTGGTATGCTTTCAGATGGCTCTATCTATACATGAGTTCAAAATGAAGCAGTGTGTGGGGGTGGGGGCGGAGGGGTGGGGGGGATGGTGGCATAAAATTGAGTTTTCAGGTCTACGATACGACGCATAACCACATTGTACCGACACCGACCAGCTATGGTGTAGACTAACTAGGCACCATCTGATACCCTAGATGTTATCACACTGTACTATGTGCCATCTAATCTTTAATGTTCTATAATCTAACTTGATATCTAGCGTGTGAGTAAATTATATGTACATATAATAAGTAATATTCCCTTATGCATATTTATACTTGCATAATATGTTATACATCACACACACATATACATTTTTTTTAATGTGTTTTATTGAGGCTGTATTTATACTGTCCATAGCATATAAGCCTGGGTATTCAGGCTTGTTTTCAATGCTGGCCAGCTGTAGTGTTGATGTTATCGTATCACACAGTAGCTGCTGATAAGGTATTTGATTGCCCGCATTTCAGTAGCAGATAGATAGTTGGTTGGTTTGGTTAGTAGTCTATGTTAATTTTTTTGGATTTTCTTGGCATATAGGTGTTTTATTTTTTCTACTCTTACTACTAGACTAGCCTACTCCTATTTACATATCATAGGCTTGTGCGTAGCTGTGTGGTGTGCTATCTGGCTACTTTTGGCATGGTTACCTTCCATTGGTCGTCCCGCTGGTGGGCCGTGACATATCACATGCTCCTTTGCAGTGCAGCTTAGTGGGGGTTTCCTAGCCTTATTTTGCACAGATATTTTTTGTATGTTTTTAGGTTGGGAATTTGTCGTTCCTTTACTGTTTGGGCATGTGATGTATAACGCATTATACAAGTATAAATGCTAAGGGAACATATATACTTTGCTACTTCCTCCATTGGCGCATTGGTGGAGCCCCCCCCCCCGCCTCAGCTTTCGGGAGCTGTGTACGGGTGCCCCCCCCCCCGCGCCACACACACTGGAGGAATATATACCAGTACATATAAGCCTGCAATGTAAGGTGGCTGGCTGGAAGACCCATACTCTGACACTGAGAAGAGAACTATCCAGATGAATAAATGATTTAATAAAGAAAGAAATGGTTGTTGGTGAGGCATGCGGTGCAATATTTAGGCAATCATATCTCACAGAATAATTGGATTCTTAAATTGCTCATATGAATATTAAATTAGGCTTTTTCTTCTAACTAGGAAAATTACTATGGGATTACCGTCCAATCAGGATTGTTTGTATGTGTACAATTAAGGCTTGCACATTCTGATGAGATTACTGAGTTTCTATGAGGTTTTAACTTTGTCAATGCATAATACAATTAAGTAATAATTTTGTCAAACAATAATACGCCTACTGAAGCAAAGGGTGTCATATAAGTAAAACGAGTTTCGATAGGTTCACACCTGCTGAAATAAGTCACAGTTGTGGTTGAATAACTAAGCTGTTGGCATCCATTATAGCTATCAATTAAAAACTAAAAATAATCATACTAATGATCATGATAATAACCACAATAATTTAAATAATTAAATGAATTTTAGAAATACATTTAAATAATTAACTTATATGTTGGTTACATTGAAATTTGTGCAAGATTTAATGATACACACATACAATTTAGTCACTCTTTGTTCTTCCCTGTCACACATAATTTAAATTCTATGCATCAATGAATGCAGCTCCGATTTTGTACTCATGTTGACAACAAGCCATCAATTCTGCTTCATCTCTTCATAACAGCATGCTGGCACCCCATCCTTTGAACACTGTTCAGAACGTGGTTGCTGGCATTGGATCTCATTCTTTTGTGGCAGCATATTTGCACCATCCACCTACCAGTAACTAGCGGTATTATCCACATTTACATAAATGAGACATTTGCTTTGCGTGCAGAGCGGGCGTGGTGGCTGAATCGGTAGAGCGCGGGCCTCACATACCGGAGATCGGGACTTCAGTTCCCGGTCGAGTCAAACAAATAACTTATCAAATTGATACTTGTCGCTTCCTAGCCTGGTGCTCGGCATTAATAGGATAGGGGAAAGGACTGGTTAGATCAGTGTCAGGTTAAAGTGGGATATCGTGTCATGGTGCCGGCGGCCTGATTTTCCAGTGGGGCACAACTATAAAGTCACCATAAGAGTGCAGCATCACAAGTCGGTACTCGTCCTGATATGACCTTAGATGTTACCAGGATGTAAAACTCCAACAACCAACCAACCAACCTTTGCGCATCGGTCAGTGCTTTTGCAATTACAATCTAAAGTGGTGTGACAGGAATAGCTGAGGAGAGGCAAGAGAGGGGGAGTGGGAGGGGGGATTAGAGGGGGGGGGGGGTGGCAGTGTGGTAATTAACTTCCTGTGTAGCTGTGTGGAATTGTGGCAGGTGGTACATCATCCTGTCTGCTCTACCTCAGTTTCATCCGGCTGGAATAATCAAGCACTGCTCATACATTTGGTAAGGATTAGCCGCATGACACATTGGTGTTTCTGCACTACTATGCTCTTGCACTTCTACCAATAATATGGCCGATGGGCTAGCACTGGATACATTCTATTTACAGTTGCGCTTCGTGAATGCTTCGCGGATGTTCTAAGAGTGTGTCAGAGGCCAAACCATCGATGCAACAAATTGTTATTCACGTTCAAATCTCATACATCTTGCACCTCTCAAACTATGCATGGCGCCACCTCTCAAGTTATAATCGAACTACAGTAAGAACTCAAACATGCACGCCCTCTAGTGGAATAATGCATACATTTCCACTGCATCTGCCCTGTAAATTCGATCAATTTGACCAGTTACCCCCACCCCCCCACCCACCCACCCGACCCACAAACCATCATGCCCACACCCACCCATACAAACCCTCTTCCATACCCACGCCGCAAAGGTCATGCGAATATCTGAACTACTACTACCTTAAAGACAACATAAATTCAATAACTGCTTCAACTCAAACACTTGAGGGAATAAATGGTGTTGTTTTACATATTGAGATATTAAGATCGACACCGACTTACGACAGTGCACACTTCCGGCGGCTTCATAGTGCTGCCCAACTGAGATACCATATTTCCTTTATTATGATATGATATTATCCTGACACTGAGCCAACCAGTCCAAGTTATATCCCAATAACGCTCATTACCAGGCTAAATAGCCGTGATAAGTGTATTTTTTGCTCTTTTATTTGACTCGGCCGAGGCTCGAATCCCCATATCCTAGAACAAGAATAGGATACTCCACAGGGAGCCATCCCATGAAGTGAGTATACAAAAGTAGATGTTTGTTTATTTGTTGTTGTTTTACGTCCTAGCAACATCTAAGGTCATATCAGTAGAAGCCCCTATTAAAGTTGCATGCTCTACTGCTTTTATCTTGTTCTCGTATATTTTTGAGTTCGGTAAAAGATTTTAGGTATAACCTTACTGTATGTATTCAAGATAAGAGTAACTCTTATGATAATAAACTAACTTTGGAAATATTTTAAATGGAAGCATGCAAAATAATGTGTCTGCTTACACAATTGACACGTTAACTAGGTCACTTTTAACAATTTTAAGAAACAAAACCGCAAAGAAATAAGGAATGAGTACACTAGTATTGAAGTTTGATACGTAGAAGCAAAATCAAGGTAAATATGGTGGGCTTTGAAAATATTATGATTTCATCGGAGGTCACTTTTGCCTGTCGAAGATAGCTAGTTTTAACAATTTTAAGAAACAAAACCGCAAAGAAATAAGGAATGAGTACACTAGTATCGAAGTTGGATACGTAGAAGCAAAATCAAGGAAAATATGGTGGGCTTTAACAATATTATGATTTCATCGGATTGTGCAACTTTAACAGATACTGGATTGTGTTGCAGAAGACTATACTCACAGAACCTACTGCTGAAGCCATTAGCAGCGAAATCACTTAGCTACAATCTTTCTCCCTGGGGAGCCATGGGGTGGAATGGGCAAAGGCTACTGGGATTCTTGGTTCTTTGTGCGCTTCCGCAGATCTTATTAAAATATTATCGAAAAGGAGGCTAGCCACAGCCTTCGGTTCATTAGCTTGCAAGATAATGGCAGTATCTGATGGATATTTCTACTAAGCCATTTGTACTGAGCCGCTACTCACATTAGTTCTTGCCACTTCCACCAGAGGGCGAGTTGGTTGTGGAAATCTTCTATAATAGCTTTTCACAGAACATGCCGCACTGTGAGCTGATAACCACATTAGTTCTTACCGTTGCCATCAGATGGCGTGTTGGTGGTGGAAATTTTCTATAATAGCTTTTCACAGAACACAAAACAGGTCGAGCAGATGATCATGGTATTCGTTCTTGCCAATGCCATCAGAGGGCACAGCGTTACACCGAACACGCTGCACTATAAGTATGAGCTGATAACCACGGCATTAGTTCTTGCCACTGCCATCAGAGGGCACAGCTTTACACCAAACACGCTGCACTATAAGTATGAGCTGATAACCGCGGTATAAGTTCTTGCCACTGCCATCAGAGGGCACAGCTTTACACCGAACACGCTGCACTATAAGTATGAGCTGATAACCGCGGTATAAGTTCTTGCCACTACCATCAGAGGGCGAGTCGGTGATGGAAATATTCTACGACCACATTAGTTCATACCACTGCCGTCAGAGGGCGAGTTGGTGGTGGAAATCTTCTATATTTCCTCACCAACTGACAGTGTCAGTGACAACCGTCAAGAAAAAGATGAAAATGAGCAAATAAAAAGATGCAATCCATCACTTACATGTTGGTATTAAACTCAGAGCAACTACTTGCTACTTTTCAAACTGTTGTAAGAGAAGTTAAATGTAGCAAATAACACTAAAAGAAGCAAATAGCCTGTCATCAATTTGGTGAAACAAACACAGGCATAAAGGAAAATTCTTTAGCTAAAGACCCTAAAATGGCATGTATCAAGATTGTTTTAAAAGAAATATGATAGATATGTATTAAACATGCTGTAAAAGTATGTGTCCAAGTTTACAACAATACTTACGTGCATGTGTGTTGTAAGAGGATGTGCACAATTCGGTACTTACCTATGGAGGGAAAAAAGACAAGAAGGAAACACAGATTAGTTTACTGCGAATATCTCTCTCTCTCTTTCTTGAAGATTTTTGAAGATTGAAGATTTATACTGCCTATCATGGATAAGCCTGAATAGACTTGTTTTCACCATTAGACAGTTTGTCGATAGAAAGCCCGAGCCTACACTTTTACCGACCCAAGGGATTTTTAACCTCCCACACCACATAGACATGGTATGAGAGCAACTGGCCTTTGATGACGCTGTAAGTTATACACAGCGGTGGAAATCCAAATTGGCAGAGGTGGGGGGCACGGGGAATCGAACCACCAACCTTCAGATTAGGAGTCTGACCTAGAAAAAAGTCAGACACTCTAACCACTCCGCCGCAGAGAACACCATGGAAACATGTCATAAGGGGGGGGGGGGGTCTTTACAAATGAAGGGAAATATTGCACCTGGAGTGGATTCGAACTCACACATCTGCCATTCCAGGCCCAGCGTCATAACCTAAGGTCCCTAAAAATCAACCTACCCAGTCCTACCTGTGGATGTGGCATTGACTCTATTGTAAGCTGAATTAACAGGGACTGTTTTTGAATCCATACCCTGTAATTGTTTCTTGTCGCAACTCTATATTTAAGAGATCGTGGATTATTAAACTAGTATAGTTAGAACAGGCCATATTTTAAAATAGTACTGGTCAAATGGTACCAGTACCATTAGCAAAGCACCAACAACAGCTTCATCCAATGCCGATTCTGTAATAAACATACATACACTGGTATGTTATCTAATTCAGAACATTCCCCAGCATAATTTCGTCGCAATCCACATGAGAAACAAAAGCATACTGACCAACGCAGCCGAGTTTAGTCAGCAAGAAATTCCGTCGTTATTGGTAAAAAAAGAAAAGAAAGTATTTTAAAAGTTTTAAAATATCAATTCAATGCAATTCAACATTTTAGGTCGCTCATATTTATACGGTGACAAAGGGACAGATGGGACTGGGAGGAAAACCACTCTACTTCCGGTCACCTGACATGCCCGGTCGCAGCGCAGCGCATACTAAACTCAAAATTGATGTGTCGGGGTGAAAGGGTTTTGTTTGTTGTTTGTTGTTGTTTTACGTCCTAGCAACATCTAAGGTCATATCAGGACAGGTACCGACTTGTGACAGTGCGCACTCATGACGACTTTTATAGTGCTGCCCCACTGGGAGACCAGGCCGCCAGCACCATGACATGATATCCCACTCAGTCACATTATCCTGGCAATGAGCCAACCAGTCCTTGCCCAGTCCTTGCCCTATCGTAATAATGGCTAGGAATCGACAAGTATCGATGTTTAAGTCATTGGTTTGACTTGACCAGGGTATGAACCCACGATCCCATGGTCTACCAACACGGGAGACGGATGCTCTAACTCATTCGGCCATCCCGTCTGGTCGGGGTGAAAGTGCATGGAAGCTGTTTCTATAAGAACTTAATGATGCACCTACATCATATGATCAAAATGGAATGAGGGCACTCTAGACTGGGAGAATACATCAGACACAAACTCCTCCTCCAGCCCTCCAATACCCCTTACTTTGCGAATAAACCACACAGCAGCCGTCTACCCCCCCCCCCCCCACACATTCCCCTCCCCCACCCCCCACAAAGCTTCCTCATAGGAAGAACACCGCAATGTACTGACAGGTGGATGTAAGTTACCAGCAACCCCTCCCGGCCACCTGACGACCTTATTCAGAACCAACACATCTACCCATAAAGCCATGCGCTGTGCACAACCGCCATTCACAGATGGGCCCGTCCCATCAACGGTTTGCCGATGGGTCCCCCCGTATAAACATACTTCTGTGGTTTCTCTGACCTAACACCCTATATTTGATTGCAAAAACATACATCTGAATTCCTTTATATTAAAATTAACTGTATGACATGGATTTTAGGCACAAGATGTAGAGATATAGTCATGCCGATATGAAAACAAGCATGGGAACTTTTATATCGGCGGCAATGGCTAAACCCCTCGTGCCTAAAACTCATATCGTGTGATAAACGATTTATTAAATGTCTGCATAGTTTCCATTTTCTGCATGCACTGACATTGTTCTGCACATGCACTGTCGGTGTCATATTGCACACGTGTTTAATATCGTGCTTTTTAAAATGTATATGCACACAAAGATATTTCCAATGCCAATAGAAATCACAAGGAAATTGACATATTGAGTGAAAGAAAACAGCTAAAGTTGCATAGTCCTATGGTTTTGAGTTTCTGCATTGGCGCATAATTTACAATTGTGGTTAATTCGGGCGGGAAAGCCAGTGCTGACCCCTGGCTTCTATTCCACACACCTAGGCCGTAATCGATTAACACGACCCAGGCGACTCGGGTCACCCGAGTCGTCTGAATTTCAAAGAGAACACCGCGAGTGGAGTCGACAAATACACGTGCCGTGTGCAAAACAGCCCAACCCCAGTAACCCACCTCTTGGCTGGGGTTTGCAAGGAGCGATGACGTCACATTTGCACTGGTACCATCCTGCAGGATAACAGCCACCGGTACCAGTCATACATATTTTTTTTTGGTAATAAAATAGATTAATTATATGGAAATAATACTAAACTATGCCATCATAAAAATATTTAAATCATATTTTGCTGTAATTATATCGGCTATTAAAAAACAAATAAAAGGACCACCATTTTTGTCACCCGAGTGTGGAGAAGCGTATTCGATTATTCGACCCGAGTCTGCAGGATGGGCGCATGCGCCAAAAATTGGCTCGGGTGACCAGAGTCGATTAATCGATTACGCCCCTAGAGGTGCCTCGGTGCTGAAGAAGTGCAAGTTTTGTTGAATCAATTATTCACACACCCCGTCCCCTCCCATATCATAAAATGGTTTCCTTCAGGAAAATGCATAAAGTACATCACTGTGAAGGAATTGTGGTGGGGGGGGGGGGGTCTTGTGTACTAGACAGAACATGAGGATGGAGGGATGCTTTTTTTTTTGTTTTTTGTTGAAGATTTATACTGCATATCATGGATAAGCCTGAATAGGCTTGTTTTCACCATTAGACAGTTTGTCGATAGAAAGCCCGAGCCTACACTTTTACCGACCCAAGGGATTTTTAACCTCCCACACGACATAGACATGGTATGAGAGCAACTGGCCTCTGATGACGCTGTAAGTTATACACAGTGGTGGAAATCCAAATTGGCAGAGGTGGGGGGCACAGGGAATCGAACCACTGACCTTCAGATTAGGAGTCTGACCTAGAAAAAAGTCAGACACTCTAACCACTCCGCCACAGAGAACACCACATGCTTACATAATCATTACCTGTAGCCTGTGTGGGGGCAGCAGGTTTCCTCCAAAGAAATGCGTCAGAATGACCATATGCTTGACGTCCAAATCGCTGATGATATGAAAATCAATGTGCTCTAGGTGTCGTTAAATAAAACAAGCTTTACTCTTTAGATAATCATTACTATATTACCTGTCACTCGGCATTACTAGGATAGGGTTGGTTGGCTTAGTATCGGGATAACAATCCCTGAATGGGATATCGATTCATGATTCCAGCGACCCAGTATCCAAGCAGAAGAGCACTATAAAGCATGCGATGAGTGTGCTTAAGTACTCCAGAGGGGCAGCATTATAAAGTGGGCACGAGTGTGTGTATTTATTTGTTCTTGAAGATTTATACTGCCTATCATGGAAAAGTCTGAATAGACTTGTTTTCACCATTAGACAGTTTGACGATAGAAAGCCCGAGCCTACACTTTTACCGACCCAAGGGATTTTTAACCTCCCACATGACATAGACATGGTATGAGAGCAACTGGCCTTTGATGACGCTGTAAGTTATACACAGCGGTGGAAATCCAAATTGGCAGATGTGGTGGCACAGGGAATCGAACCACCAACCTTCAGATTACGAGCCTGAGCTAGAAAAAAGTCAGACATTTTAACCACTCCGCCACAGAGAACTCCAATGCATGGCACTTGAGTGTGGGGGGGGGGGGCAGTGCTATGAAGTCCTAATAACCATGCGCTGATTGATTGATTAATTGATTGATTGGTGGTTGCTTTTACACCATGCCAGCAGCAAAGGCCATATTCATGACAAAAAGTGTTTAACTTGTATTCTGTCCATTTTCGTTTAACCATCGCTTTTAGTTTTACACGGGGTCTAAAAGCATACAATCAAATATCTGCCAAAAGACACATCATGCACTGTCACAAGTCAGTACTCGTTCTGTTATAATACTAAATGTTGCTAGGACGTAAAACCCCTACCGCCCAATGGCTGGGGAGGATATTTATCGACGGCGGCTGTTCGACGGCGTGTAACGATGCCACTTCCGGTGTTTACTGCCGACGTTGCTGACAAGTGGCGGTGAGTGGTTGCCCCAGTGTAAAGTCGACGGCTGGCAGCTGTGGTTGTGTAGGCAGGCTAAATAGGAAATCACTACAGGCAAGAGAAAGGTAGAGTAGAAAGTGCACAGAAGAGAGCTTACACCCTCAGGTTTATTACTATATAGTCTCATGAATCCAAGATGGCTGTCACATATGATCAGCTCCTCCAATCAGCACTAGGCATTCTTCAACCACCCAATGAACATCCAACCTGCCTGTATCCAAGCCTTGGTTGTTTATGGCCACAGTGCCCTGTTGTGTCTGGGTGTGCAGTGATCCGTAAATAACACTTGGGGGGGGGGGGGGGGGAAGGGGTATGTGAGCAGAGCTCCCAAGGATCTGTCAGACTAAAAGTAGTGCCCCTCTCACACTATCTATAACTACATAATGTTTATATTAACTCAGCAAAGGATCACCAGCACACCACATAATAATACCTTAATGCCTCTGGCTTTAACCTTTTACCTTTTTATATACAATGGTAATTACTATAGACTAGTTCACACCATCCTCGAATGTCTAAATATCGGGAAATTTTACACCAGGCTATGTCTATGGCTGCCCTATGACGTGTCAGGCAGCCCAGTGTCATGGTATAAAACCCCGGCCCGATCGCAGCCCCTGCCGTGGCTTCTGCGCATGCGCAGAGTTTGTAAACAGGCGCAGCTCGGCTGCAGAACGAATACACACTGCCAGTGTCTATTAAAGATTAATAGAAATGCACAACCCTAACCGTATAAATTTAATATAATCTGTTCGTTGGATATGTTTTTCTATATATGTTCCAGGGGGTTTGTTTCTAGGTGGTGTAAGTTTCATAGATATTTCACTTTTTCTGTATGAAGATTGCACTCACACTCAGAATATCCCAACTTTCACTATTATCTCTGTTTTTAATACTTTCAGCATAAATTGCTCTTAGGTTACATTAAATACTTCAGATCTTCCTCTTCAATCGCGCATTAAGATATTTTTAATCGATCCAATGAAAGTTTTAAAATTTATTTTACAAAAATAAATGCTTAGTCAACTGTCTTCACGGCAGGGGCTGCGATCGGGCCGGGGTTTTATACCATGACACCGGCAGTAGCTGCTGAGGCCGTCCTAATGTACAGCCTCTCGCACATTCACCTTCTGCCACTCCGAAGGCACCACTCACTTAGTAGAAGTTGGAGCACAACAGACACAGGCAAAGGCAGGCCTCATAGTATGCCATGTGAACACGCACAACCTTCTAGTACACGGTGTGAACAGGCACAGCCTTCTAGTGCACGGTGTGAACAGACACAGCCTTCTAGTGCACAGTGTGAACAGGCACAGCCTTCTAGTGCATGGTGTGAACAGGCACAGCCTTCTAGTGCACAGTGTGAACAGGCACAACATTCTAGTGCACGGTTTGAACAGGCACAACCTTCTAGTGCATGGTTTGAACAGGCACAACCTTCTAGTGCATGTTGTGAACAGGGACAACCTTCTAGTACTCTAGTATGATGTGTGAACAGGCACAACCTTCTAGTGCATGGTGTGAACAGGCACAACCTTCTAGCATTGTGTGAAAAGGCACAACCTTCTAGCACAGTATGAACAGGCACAGCCTTCTAGTACAGGGTGTGAACAGGCACAGCCTTCTAGTGCATGGTGTGAACAGGGACAACCTTCTAGTACTCTAGTGTGCTGTGTGAACAGGCACAACCTTCCAGTGCATGGTGTGAACAGGCACAACCTTCTAGCATTGTGTGAAAAGGCACAACCTTCTAGCACAGTATGAACAGGCACAGCCTTCTAGTACAGGGTGTGAACAGGCACAGCCTTCTAGTGCATGGTGTTAACAGGGACAACCTTCTAGTACTCTAGTGTGCTGTGTGAACAGGCACAACCTTCTAGTGCATGGTGTGAACAGGCACAACCTTCTAGCACTGTGTGAAAAGGCACAACCTTCTAGCACAGTATGAACAGGCACAGCCTTCTAGTACATGGTGTGAACAGGCACATCCTTCTAGTGCATGGTGTGAACAGGGACAACCTTCTAGTACTCTAGTATGGTGTGTGAACAGGCACAACTTTCTAGTGCATGGTGTGAACAGGCACAACCTTCTAGCACTGTGTGAAAAGGCACAACCTTCTAGCACAGTATGAACAGGCATAGCCTTCTGGTACATGGTGTGAACAGGCACAGCCTTCTAGTGCATGGTGTGAAGAGGCAAGGCCTTCTAGTACATGGTGTGAACAGGCACAGCCTTCTAGTGCATGGACTGAACAGTCACAACCTTCTTTTACAAATGAAGCAAACCAAAAAACATAAACGTTGAACATAACTCCCACCCTCCTTCCCTTCTTTGGATGTGTTTGTGGCCTTCACCGGTCACTATGCACCAACCAGTCATCACACACACACACAAACACCTCAAACACACAGAGCAAGATAGGTGTTATTCCCATAAATACCCACACCTACTTTGACTGCATAGCAAATAAATCAGTTCCGAAATACCAAAGTAGGTCGGCCATAAATCAGTTGGCCGGCGTTGGTGGAAGGGGTCGGTTCACATTACTGGCGGTGGTACTGAGTACGAACAGAAACCCCCCCAGAAATATCAATGAATATTTAACAAATTTGGAATGGTGTTCAAAACACGTCATGTGCTTTCTTATTTGTTATTTCTTTGTTGGTTTGTTTGGTTTGTTCAGGAGGTTTGGAGGGGGGATCCTAGCAGCATTTAACGCCATATCAGGAACAGTTCATGGCGACTTAACAATAGTTAGTTTCTATGCTAATTCTGCATGTCTCTTATCTTTTGTTCTTTTAGAAATCGTTTGTATTTATTAAGATCTTTTATCGATCTTGCTATTGGGGGTTGTTTGTTCCAGGCTTGGGCGGTCATAGCAAATGTACTCCTTTCATGGATTTTAGTGTTGCTTATGACTTCCTTTAGGACTGGGGCGTCCATGTGCCTGGTATTTCTTGGCGCAGTTGCACTGTGATTTGGCTGTGTTGTGTAATGGTGAGCAAGTAATTTAAGGTGGAGTTCCCTCCTGCTTGTTAATAGTGTTGCGTTGCTATGACCCGCTATTCCACTCAAGTCACAGTATCCTGACACTGAGCCTATCCTAATAATGCCGAGTGCCAGGCAAGGTAGCGACAAGTGTATATTGTTCTAAATATTTGGCATAGGCTATAGTCCGGGGTTGAATCACACCCGCTGCCCACGACCTACCGCGCAGACAGCCAGTGCTCTACCAAGTGGGCTATCCCGTGCAGGAACACTTCTACACCTAATACAAAACTTTTAAGAGCACAACATCTGTGCTGTTTAGTTATTCGCGAAATAACATATATGCACAGTGTGAGCTACAGATTTCTGTGTGTGTGTGTGTGTGTGTGTGTGTGTGTGTGGTGTGTGTGTGTGGTATGTGGTGTGTGTGTGTGTATATATATATATATATATATATATATATATATATACATACACACACACACCACACTACTCCACTGTGTGTGTGTGTGTATGTATATATATATATATATATAATATATATATATATATATATATATATATATATATATATATATACATACACACACGCACACACAATGGCTGACCTCAGGCTGGGACCCGGAACTGACGGACGAGAAGGTGAGCTGGTAATCCGAGTCGCCAACTGCTAAAACAACCCACCAAAAAACAACACACACACTCACACTCACACACACACTCACACACACCACCACACACACTCACACACACACTCTCACACTCACACACACACACTCACACACACATACACTCACACACACTCACACACACTCACACATACACTCACACACACGCTCACACACACTCACACACACAGTCACACACACACTCACACACTCACTCACACACTCACTCGCACACTCACTCGCACACTCACTCACACACTCACTCGCACACTCACTCACACACTCACTCGCACACTCATTCACACACTCACTCACACACTCACCCACACACTCACTCACACTCACACACTCACATACACACACACCGGTGTCCCATGCACATAGGCGCATACCGCACGCCGCCGCGCCGCGCCGCGCCCGCCTACCCTCACGCCTCCTGCCGGCAAAACGACCGGAGTGGGTGGTGGGTGGTGGATGGTGAGTGACGGGAGAACGGCTGGACGGGCGGCACAGCGGGAGGTAGAGAGGGGATTGGGAGGGCGGGTAACAGGCTGCGGACGGGCGGAGGGAGAGAGGGGTAGGGGGAGGGAGGGAGGGGAAGGGGGGAGGGAAGGGAGAGGGAGGGCTGGGCAGAGGGTGGGAGGGAGGGTTCCTTCGGTGGACAGGAGTTGGGAAGGCGGGAGGGAACGGTGGGATGGAGGGACAGAGGGAGGAGGGAGGAGGGAGGAGGGAGGAGGGAGGAGGGAGGAGGGAGGAGGGAGGAGGGAGGAGGGAGGAGGGAGGGAGGGAGGGAGGGAGGGAGGGAGGGAGAGATCGCTCGACAGGGCCAAGCAGGAGTCAGTTGAGCACTGGACGCCTCGGCGCGTGGAAGTAGTTATAAGCCAAGCGCAGTGTTGTTGGCAGTAACATGCCTTTACCTTACAGCAGTCATCATGGAGGCCTGACCAATCTGGCAATTGTCATCAGGAGGCCCTTATCGACCTGACAGCTGTTATCAATAGATACGGACCGACCTGACAGTTGTCATCAGGTGGCACTGATCGACCTGTCAGCTGTCATCAGGAGGCACTGACCAAAATGGCAGTTGTCATCAGTATGCACTGATTGACCTAACAGATGTCATCAGAAGGCACTGACCAACATGACAGCTGCCATCAGTAGGTACTGACCGACATGACAGCTATCATCATGAGGTACTGACCTACTTGACAGCTGTCATCAGAAGATAGTGACCAATCTGGCAGCTGTCATCAGGAGGCACTGACCAACCTAGTTGTCATCAGAAGGTACTTACCAACCTGGCAACTGTCATCAGGAGCCATTAACCAACACGGCAGCTGTTATCAGGAGGTACAGACCTATATTATATCTGTATCCAGAATACACTGGCTGACCTTATGGCTCTCACTAACTGACCTGGCAGCTGTCATCAGGAGCTGCCACTAGGGGACACTGACCGACGATACAGCCGTCATCAGAAGGCACCCACCTACTTGACAGCTGTCACCAGGAGACACTGACCGAACTAACAGCTGTCATCAGCACAAGGAACCCTGTTGTGTTATGCATGATAACAATTCTATACTGCTGCAACATCAACAAACTAACTTGGTAGAACAACCAACAGTTTTATTCTGTAACCATACGAATGAATACATGTACATGCGATTACGTCCAGTCAGTGGTTCAGTAAGCACAACAACCGTGCCGTAACGTGTGCAACTGGAGCTGATATAGCATTCAACGGTTACACCGTGTAACCTCCGTAACCATAGCAACCACCTTCTGTATCCGATTGTTGGTAGAACAACCAGCAGGTTAATTCAGTGATCTCGGTAACCACGCTAACCCTAACAACCGCGTCATCTATGAATCGCTGAAGTTGTCATATCGACCAATAGTTTTACTCGGTAAGTGGTATATCTATCCACGGTAAAAGCACAGCAACCATGTTTTGGGGAGGTGACTGTGAAATGCCGATCCGCGAAGCAGAGAAGGGGTGGAGGGTGGTGGAGTGATGGAATAAATGACTGGAGGAGTGAGGGAGTGAGGGAGTGGTGGAGTGAAGGAGTGAAGGAGATGAGTGAGGGAGTGAAGGATTGGAGGAGAGGAAGAGTTGACTGGGGGAGTTGAGGAGTGGTGGCGTGGAGGAGTTGGGGAGTGGATGAGTTTGGGGAGTGGAGGAGTGGCGAAGTGGAGGAGTGGCGAAGTGGAGGAGTGGCGAAGTGGAGGAGTGGCGAAGTGGAGGACTGGAGGAGTGGCGGAGTGGCAGAGTGGAGGAGTATTGGAGAGGGCAGAGTGGAGGAGTATCGGAGTGGAGGAGTGGAAGAGTGGCGGAGTGGCAGAGTGTCGGAGTGTCGGATAGGGCAGAGTGTCGGAGTATCGGAGTGGAGGAGTGGAAGAGTGGCGGAGAGAAACAGAGGAGTAAAATCGTGGAGTGGAGGAGGGGAGTAGTGAGGGAGTGGGAAGATGAGCGGAGTGGAGGAATGGAGGAGTAATGGAGTGAAGGAGTGGAGAAATGTAGGAGAGGAAGAGTGAAGAAGAGGAGGCATGAATAAGTAATGGAGTGAGGAGGAGTGAATGACTACTGGAGTGGAGGAGTGGAGGACTGAAGGAGTGGAGGAGAGGGGTGAAGGAGTGAGGGAGGAAAGCAGTGGCGGAGTGAAGGAGTGAAGGAGTGGAGGAGTAGAACGAGAACCAAGTTAAAAAGGTATAGTTACGTGTCTTTTTGTGTATATGTTGTGTGTGAAATTGGGTGTGAAATTGAGTATAATTCAACGTCTACTACAGCAATCAATTCCCCTCCAGCCACTATTCTGAACACAAAAGAGAGAAAAAAACAAACTATAATGTCGTTTGTGGTGTGCACTGTCACAAGACAGAACCCATCGTGATATAACCATACATGTTACTGGGAGTTAAAACCCCCAACAATCCAACATCAGTTACTGCCGTATGTGGAGGGATCGTGAAGTTGGATGCCAAAACAAAGGACACATGGGCAGGAAACAAAATACAGGGTATGGCCAATTCCAGCAGGTTCACAGATGACCAACAGAGATTTCCGATATCTGCAGATCTGCACAGTTCACCAGCTGTGGCCGGGTTTAGCCCACCCATCACAACCAACCCCCAGACAGTATTGACCCCCGACCCTCACCCCTAATGTCCTGATATGACCTTAGATGTTGCTAGGACGTAAAACAACAACAAACAAACCTAATGTGGATATTGAGGATGTTTGCCTGTTGGTTTGTTGTTGTTTCATGGAGTTTAGTTTGTGTTTTCGGGGTTGTGTTTTGTTTGTTGGTTTGTCGGGGTTTTACATCATCGCAACATCTAAGGTCATATCAGGATGGGTACTGACTTGTGACAGTGCGCACTCATGGTGACTTATAGTGCCGCCCCACTGGGAGACCAGTTTCACCAGCACCATGCACGATTTCCCACTAAGTAACATTATCCTGACACTAAGCTAACCAGTCCTTGCCCTATCCTTGTAATGTCAAGCGTCAGGTCAGGTAGCGACAAGTATCAATTTTGTAAGTCATTTGGCATCACTTGGTTGCGATTCAAACTCCCGAACTTCCAGATATGACCTTAGAATTAAGATGTTAATTCAAACAAACAAACAAACAATCCACATGAGGAGCATGCGCTCTTATTGGTGCAGCCACTGTGTCTGGTATTGTTTCGTCTATTCCTAATTTGTCTTTTTTTTCTTTTTTCTTTTTTGGTTCAAAAGTGGGGTAAATTAATTGAATGTTTCTTAATAGGTGGGGGATGGGGGGGGGGGGGGAGATTCATACCATATTTTACTGTTCCTTGTTTTTATGTGGGTATTTTGTGGTTTAATTTTTCTTTTACTGAAATTTTAATTGCAAGGTGCAGTGTCACTTTTCAGGGTCACGTGGGATCGTCTGAATTACTCTCCACTAGTCCCAGGGGAGGAACTGAAACGGAGACATGTGTGTGTGTGTGTGTGTGTGTTTGTGTGTGTGTGCGTGCGTGCGTGCGCGTGCGTGCGTGTGTGTGTGTATGTATGTGCCAGCTGTATCCTTCACAATTGGCACTGAACCTTAACACTACTTTGAAACCATAAACACTGGCCTGGATGACCAAACTTCGTAATGTCGTCACCCTACATTTGTTTCTGGATCAGTCTGCCGTGAAATTGTGCAAACAAGTATTCTACATTAATAAAATACCACTTCCGGTGTAGCAGTGTGTTCTCTGTGGTGGAGTGGTTAGAGTGTCTGACTTTTTCTTAGGTCAGACTCCTAATCTGAAGGTCAGTGGTTCGATTCCCTGTGCCCCCACCTCTGCCAATTTGGATTTCCACCGCTGTGCATAACTTACAGCGACATCAAAGGCCAATTGCTCTCATACCATGTCTATGTGGTGTGGGAGGTTAAAAATCCCTTGGGTCGGGAAATGTGTAGGCTCTGGCTTTCTATCGACAAACTGTCTAATGGTGAAAACAAGTCTATTCAGACTTATCCATGATAGGCAGTATAAGTCTTCAAGAAAAAAAAAGAAGAAAAAAAGTGTATAATGCGCTTCACCTCCACTCCATCCTAGCACGACCAGATGTCTCGACGAATGGCTCGGTAGACACCAACTTTGGTAACTCCGAAGTGATGTATTTTCTAAGCAGCCAGTGTACTCTTATGTCTACATTTCCACTTTCAATAATGGACAATTTCAATCATGGACACTTTCAATAAAGACAATTGGTCTTGCTCATTCCCCTGCCCATTGCCCTATCCCAGTAATGTCGCTTGTCAGACTCGGTAGCGACAAGTATGGATTTTTAAGTCGCTGGCTTGATTTGGTCAGATTCGAATCCCACGACCTGTCACACGCGAAGCCGGTGCTCAATTATTTTCTACATCCCGTCTGATATTCTTCACAATCTGACTCATGTTCGGAAGGCGGGCTCAGAGGGAAACCCAAGGCTTGCTACTAAAGCCATTAATTACATCGGTCACACCTGATGAATGTTTTTATGTTAGGATATGGTTGGGGATCAAACAAAATGCTAACAATAGACATTATTATTGAGATTCTGAAAACACTTGACATTTATTAACTGTTCATGTTTCAATATAGGGAGCGATTGGTCTAGTTCAATGTCAAAATAAAGCTAAATTTTATTAAGACCGTCAACATACACACACACATACAGACACACATACCTCTGCCATCTCTTCAATCCCCACCACCACCACCCGACAACCCTTTGCGTGTGTCTGTGTGCGTATGCATGTGTATATAGTATAGTTATACGAGTCTTACCTTGGTACAGATGATGGATAACTGTTGTTTTACCGAGGCATAAGCCTCGGATAGATGTGGGCTAGGGAGAGGTAAGCACGTCCAGGTACCAGCAATCTTAACCTACTTATTGAGGATAAAAATGACTTTCAAACAATGGATACTATTACTTTACCGAAAAGGTACACCAACGGAATAGATGTGGCCAGGGTGTGGCGGAGGGCCCTAGCCCACATCTATCCGAGGCTTATACCTCGGTAAAACAACAGTTATCCATCATCTGTACCAAGGTAAGACTCGTATAACTATACTATTTTACCTCGGTAAACAGCCTCAGGCTAGCCTCAGGCTAGGGAGACCTTTACATAATTCATTTTTATCCTTAATATCATTCTTTCTTATTATTATAACATTCTAAATTTTTGTTCTCACCTATTCTTGTTAGTTGGCGAGAAGACGCTTTGCAACGCCGGTAGGCTTTTCTAGTCGTTTATTATAATGTTTTGCAAACGACTTAGCCGTCTTCCAGCCTGCATGCGCTAGTATTCTTTTCACAGAAATACCAAGCACCCGTGCCTTGGAGACCATGGCTCCTCTAGTTGAGTGGGAAGAGTATTTACTCGTATCCACTCCAGCCAATTTCAACACCGTAATTGTCCATCTGGCAAGTGTGTCTCGTGAAATCGCCTTATGTGGCTTTATAAAGCTCACTAATAGTTGTTGTGATGCACGTAAATCCTTTGTCTTGTATATATAAGCCCGTATGGCCGACACAACACATAATTTCCGATCATTCGGAAAACAGTCTAAGTGAACCGTTGATAAAGGGTCACCTAACGTGTTCGATTTAAGCAATTTTTCTAAATCAAACGTAGCTTGTTGCTTGTCTATTTCTAATCCAGTTAAGGATAAAGCAACAATCGTCTGTCCTCTGTGTCCGGTTACTAACAATAACAGGACCGCGACCTTAAAACCTAACTGTTTTATATCTAACCACGAGTTGTGAGGCCAAGCCTGAAACAACTTAAATACTATAGAAACATCCCAAAACCGACTATACTTTGGTTTTGGAGGATTCCTTTGATAAATTGAACGAAGTAAATAACAAATAACATAATGTTTTCCAACTGTTTCGCCATCAATTCTAGGTAATATAATTGATAACGCACACCTCGCCGCATTAATCGATCCAAAGGAAAGTCCTTCATCCTCTAGAGAACGAAGAAACCGAGCTACTTGTGAAATCTTTGGATTTGTTGGCTTAACTTTCATTAACAAACAATGTACACCCCATTTCTTTAAATAGGTTGTATACATTTTGACAGTTCCTGGCCTCCAGGCATCCGATACTATCCTATCCTCAGTAATTCTGTCCAATCCAAATTGCTGTAGCTGCTTCCTTAGAAAAGGAATGCCAATAGGGGCGTCGTTGACACGTCGCCGTGAACCACTAGCGGTCCGTGGTGCGTCAGATTCCCGAGTTTTCTTGGGAATCGTATACGATCTTTTGCCAGTTGTGAAACTGCTGGCAGCCAAGGTTGCGTGTCCCAATCGGGCACCACCAGTATCGCATGTGTCCCTTCCAAGCCGATTTTTCTCACTACTCGGCTGATAATGCTAAATGGTGGGAAAATATAAAAATAATTATTTTCCCAGGTAATAGCAAACGCATCTACTTTCCAAGCATCCGGTTCAGGATGCCAAGAAACATAACAGGGTAACTTGTTATTATTTCGTGATGCAAATAAGTCAACTTCAGGTGTACCCCATTTTTCACAAACGAAGTTAAACAAATGTGTAGAGAGAGACCACTCTAAATGGTCATGGAAATTTCTACTTTTATAATCTGCAAGTGTATTTTGTGACCCTGGAATATGCGCTACAGTCAGCCAGACTTGTTGAGCCTGTGCCCAGTTCCAAATCAGTTTAGATAACTGATTGCAAGACTTTGATTTGGTTCCACCCATGTTACGAATATATGCCATGGCAGTAGTATTATCAGTTAGTATTCTAACCTGTGATTTATTTATCTTTACTAAACTACGTAAGCCCAGATAAATAGCACGCAATTCTAGTGCATTAATATAGTCTGATTTTTCATCATCAAGCCATCTACCTCCTGTTGTGACCCCATCTCGATGAGCTCCCCAACCTTCTAACGAAGCATCAGTAGTAATTACTGTATTAGGTTCCGCCATGCGGATTGGATTTGGTGAACTTGCTATATGTTGCATCCACCATCCAATATCCTGTAACCCTTCTTGCGAAATAAACATCTTTCGCTCAAAATTGCCTTTAGTTCGTGTTAACGCTAAATTTTTATCTATTTCTAGCGACTTAATATGGGCCTTCCCATATAACACAGCAGGTGCATATGAGGTCATTATGCCAATAAGAACAGCAACCTGTCTAATTTTTGGCTTTGATAACTTAATAAGCTGAGTCGCTGTAGTCATAAACTTAATTAGTTTTTGTTCTGTTATCGACACTGTAAGGGACTGTGTATCCAGAATAAACCCTAAACATTTGAGTTGTTTTGTTGGTTTAAACACTGACTTTTGTTGATGTACATAAAACCCCAATTTAGTGAGTAATGCACATAAATCCAAAACTGCATTCACACAACCAATTTGTGTTGATGCTATAATAAAAGAATCATCTATGTATGGAAACATTATATGACCCTTCCTCGCCATTACCGAGAAAACAGGTTTAAGCAATTTAGTAAATAAACGTGGCGCACAAGCTAAGCCATTCGGCATACAGGTAAACTCATAGAGTTGGTTATCCCAAATAAATCGAAGAAATTTTCGGTATTGTTTCCATTATGGGAAGCGTATAATATGCATCCTGTAAATCAACACTAGCCATCCACGCATCTGGTGTAATCAGATCCCGTGCCGTATCTAGAGAGAACATTTTAAAATGTCGATATTCCACCCTTTTATTAAGGATTGTTAAATCCAGGATCATTCGAACATCACCATTAGGCTTCGGTCTCGAGAAAATGTTTGAAATAAACTGTCCTGAACAGTGTGTCACTTTTTGTATAATTCCTTTCTCAAAGAATTTATGTACCTGTTTAGTTAGTGCGTCTCGTTCAACTGGTTGAATGTTATATGGAAAAGGTATTATACTTTGTACAGGAATTTGTGTAAAGGGAATTTGAACACCCCTAACTATTTCTATAATTTCTTGGTCACTAGTAATTTTGTGCCACTCAGAAATATGATTACTAATATTACCAGCCACAAAGTTGCTTACAGTTTGTGTGTTTTTAGAGGCTGCAGGGACTTGTAAAGTTTGTGTTTGGACCTCTACTTGGACCCGCCCCTGGGGAAAGGTCTCGACGAGTTGAACCCTCGACCTATTGGCCGTGCGGTGTTGTCGGTCCAGCCTGGGCGAGCGCCCCGGCCCCGAAACCCTTGACCGAAGTTTGAACTCGGTCTGGTTCCTCTGGTGAACCGTCGTGGACGAAAATCCCCTCGTGACTTTTTGAAACGAGGAACTTCCTGTTTCTTCTTGCCATCCATGTTTTTGCCACTCTTGGCTGCAGTCTCTACCTCTTTATAGAGGTATTGTAGTTGACCGCCAAACATCTTGGTATTATCTAAAGGTTTCCCTTTAATCGGCTCTGGAGCAAGATAGAGCGTAAACTCCTTCCCCTCATTATCGGTAACCTTCTTAGAGCGAGCCACTTCTTTGCCAGCATCTGTGCAAACTGACTTGAAGACATTTTCATATCTTCGAAACGACAGGTAATTACCTGCCGCCGCTAGTACTGCAATGCCTTTGTCCATTGTCTTAGCCAAAGACGAGAACTTATTTTCACTCTGCATCCTATTAGCCACAGGAACAATAGCTGTTAGGGTAGCCAACACTGCCTTATGCACTGTGTGCAACACATCCTCAAACTTCTTACGGTCATCCGTCATATTGACATCCCGATCCATCTCTTTAATGATGGAGTTGGGAACACCCTTTATGCCTGTTAACTCATCTCCTAACTTGGAGATAACCTCCGCCGGTTTGAACGTGCGAAAATGACCATTCACGGTCTCGCGCATAAGCGTAGTGGTTTTAACCCGCTTAGCCTTTGGCTTCTCCACCTTCTTAGCCACTTTAGTGCCAATGTCCGCATAGACCCCTTCATATACGGTGTCTGAGTCTGATTCCGTAGAAGTAGACTCAGTGGACGACTCAGAAGAAGAATATTTCCTCTTCCTCTTCTTCTTTTTGGACTTAGTCTTCCGCTTTTTGCGCAAACCAGACTCTGCCCGCTCCTTGGTGAATTCATCACCCGAAGAAATCACCTGTTTCTTCTTCTTCCTCCGTTTAGGAGAAGGAGGAGGAGGAGCCTTAAGCTCCACCGCCGAGTCTGTGTCCAAGAAATCCTCAAATGAATCCTCTTGGACACTCGGCCTACGCCGCTTCCGAGACACAGGCGATTTGGCAGTCAAGATGTGGCTTTCCAATCTTGCAAAGCGAGCCTCCCAATCTGGAGGCGCAGGCACATCAGGCACTGCGTCCTCGTCCGGGTCGGAGAGGATATGCGCCCGGGGCTGTGTCGACGGCCCTGCCGACAACACGGGTGAGGAGTCGTACTCCTCGTCCACTCCACTCGGAACACGCCCCTCGGCTGCTGCTGCACCGCGCTTACTCCGCTTCGTGGCCATCGGGAACTGAAACAAACATTTTTGATCAGTCCCGGTATATATATATGTCACAATATGGTTGTTTCAAACTCATTTGGACATCTATTGGTGTTAAAGAACGTGTTTATACCGTTATAACACAGGCGTAATAAGCTAAATTTGTGCGTGGGTTGTGGGTCAAGCCCAAACCTTACGCGGGGTCGGGACCAGTGTATCGGCCCGCCCATCCCTCTGTTCCGCACACTTCTCCCACCTGTGACTACTACGTCAACAAGTTGGAGAAAATGCTACGAAACTCGGAGAAAACGCCTGAAAAAGTTTTGTCTAGGGGAGTCTATAAAAGAAACCCAGGAGCATCTCCAACATTACTCTCTATTAGAGTACGAGAGAATTTCCACATGAGATAGGGCGAAACCCACATCTCTACCCATAGTCACACGGTGACCCGGGTGTTGACATAACCGCTAATGACCGGTTTGGTTCCTTCGCGAAACCCACTCGAGTGTTCTATCCTTGGTTGTTTATAACCAAATAACTCGTCCAAATTGGACCAACGAAAGTCTAAACTTTCCATATTGATGCTCTAATGCATCATAATTAAGCGAACCACAGTTTTTATTATACTTACTGCGTATTTGCTTGTATGTAGACTAATTTTGCCGGAGCAACCCAACGACACGTTATCCAGTCGTGAGTTGTATATGCTAATTGCTGGTACCGGACGTGCTTACCTCTCCCTAGCCTGAGGCTAGCCTGAGGCTGTTTACCGAGGTAAAATATATATATATATATATAGGCTAGTGGTAGAATACACTTATGGCAACTTTATAGTGCTGCCCTACTGGGGCATCATGCTACCAGCACCATGACCTTAATATCTCGCTCATTCACATTATCCTGACACTGTCCTTGTCCTATTCTATTAACACCTAGTGCCAGGCTAGGTATGCGACAATTATCAATTTTATAAGCTTTTAGTTAGACTCGGTCCGGGACTGATCCAATACCCCTCCCAGGCACAGGAAGCGGGCGCTCTACGCACTAGGCCATCCTGTGAATGATCCTTTCCGCTTAATTCAGAGGGCCATCTGTTGCACGGAATTAATTGATTATTTGCATTTGGCGCAGAATGTTTGTCTGATTAACAACAGAAAAGTCAAGCTGTATACTATACATCTGGAATGTCAACTGACATGACTGATAACCTAGGCTCTCACCATAAAATTTATTTAAAAAAATTGATATACTCTTCCCAAGAAAACCCCAAAACAACCCTAAGAAAACAACTAACATAGTAATAAGAATAGAACAAAAATTCAATGCCAAGAGGGCCACTAAACGTACCAACAGATCTATCTGCTACTGAAATGCAGACAATCAAATAACTTATCAGCAGCTACTGCTTGGTAAGACAACACCAACACTACAGCTGGCCAGCATTGAACACAAGCCTGGTTACCCGGGCGTACATGCTATGGACAGTATAAATACAGCCTCAATAAAAATAAAAAATTGTAACTCGTGTTACATGAAGGATTCCAACTGCATTCGAATAAATAATCTAATCCCTCGCACACTCACTCGCACATCAAGTGCGAGTGAGTGTGCGAGGGATTAGATTATTTGCAGTAAACCACCTGCATTTGAATATCTCCACAGCAAGACGATGTCTGCATTAAGGCATCCTGTAACAGGACGCCCCTTGCAGCTAAGCATATGTATCCTCCATGTGGATGTTTTGTTTGTTGTTGTTGTTTTACCTCCTAGCAACATCTACGGTCATATCAGGACGGGCCTCCATGTGGAAGATCCGTGGTTTAAATCCAGGCCGAGTCAAACCAATCCCTTACCAAATTAATACTTGTCGCTACCTAGCCTGGCGCTCAGTGTTACTAGGATAGGGCAAGGACTGGTTAGCTCAGTATCAGGATAATAAGACTGAGTGGGATAGAGTCATGGAGCCGGCGTCATGGTTTCCCAGTGGGGCAGTGCTATAAAGTCACCCGGGGTTGGTGCGCACCAGTCCTGATATAAGCATAGATGTTGCTAGGATGTAAAACAATAAATCCCCACAGCAGCACGTAACCTGCATTTACACATCCCCACCGCATTACACCTGAATTTTATACACACTACACTTGCACACATGCCCATAACATATTCTGCCATGTGTACACCTTAATCATACCCAACTTAAACCGAATGTATACTACTCTCATGGGGGTGATGAAAATGGGAAATATTGCACCTAGAGCGGGACTCGAACCCACATCTCTTTGCATTCCGGGCCAGTGTGCTAACCATTACACCACCTAGGCTCCCTGATGTCACCACACTACCCACGCCTACCTGTCTATGAGGTTCCTTTCCCGAGAGGTCAGTGCAGACCACTACACTCGTCCCCCTGGAATTGTAAGTCTTTTAATGCTTACAATTACATACATACAGGCAATGCAAAGCACTTACATACACAGGGTAGGTTCAACAACCATACAGCGCATAGCTTGTACAGGATCATGGTCACGGCAACCAGTGTCATGGGGGTGATGAAAATGAGAAACATTATGCCTAGAGTGGGACTCGAACCCACATCTCTATGCATTCCGGGCCAGTGTGCTAACCATTACACCACCTAGGCTCCCTGATATCACCATACTACCCAGGCCTACCTGTCTATATGGCTCCTTGCCTGAGAGGTCAGTGCAGACCAATACACTACAATATATAATTACAATCACACATGTGAATTCTCATATATTTTGTCCATGTTTCTGACAATGTAATGCAATGACAAACTGGTGAAAATGCAATGCACTTAGTTATCTCATGGTCACTGCCCCACTGGCAGAACAGGACATCAGTACCATGACCCGATATCCCACCCAGTCATATTATCCTGATACGGTGTTAAGCAGTCCTTGCCCTATCCTATAAATGTAAAGCGCCACACTAGGCAATGACAGGTATCAATTTGATACGTTATCGGTTCGATTAAGTCAGGAGTCTAATACACAACCTCCAACATGGGAAGTCAGCCAGAGTTCTTCATGGCCCGGCCATCCCGTCCTGTTTCGATCATTGATAACTGTTGTAAATATAAGTCTTTTGTCAGCGCCGTGGCACTGGTCTTCCCGCCATGTGACAATACAGTTATTTACAATATATATATGTAGTCTGATATTGTCATCAGCAGCTAGCTCAAGTCAGCTGAAATAACAATATTAATCTGTGAATCTGTGGATCTGTGAATAAGTAAAGTTGTGTTGGTCATGTTACTGACCCTTTAAGCCTATACGACCAACAGGTTATAGTTGGTTATTAGAGTTTTACGTCCTGGCAACATCTAAGGTTTTATCAGGACAAGTACCGACTTGTGACAATGCGCACTCATGGTAGGTTTATAGTGCTACCCCACTGGGAGATCAGGCTGCCAGCACCATGACCTGATATCCCACTCAGTCACATTTTCCGGACAATGAGCCAACCAGTTCTTGCCCTATCCTAATAATGCCGAATGCCTGGCTAGGAAGCGGCAAGTATCAATTTTTAAGTCATTGGTTTGACTCGACAAGGGTTCGAACCCATAAGTTAGAATCTCATGATCTACCAAAACTGGAGACGGATGCTCAACTCATTCGGCCATCCCGTCTGGTTTCAAAAGGTTAGTGCTAGTCATGCATCGTGGAGCCTATATGTCGCAGTCACGTGACATGTTTGTGTACAATGGCGCCGCAGTACAGCCGTTGAGGCCTGCGTGATCGAGGTGAGATCCTGATCGAAATGCCACCAGTCTGCGCATGTGCACGCGCACACGACCCGCATGGTATAGGGTGCACCGCTGAGTTAATTACACACGCGGGTAATCATCCCCTAGCGGGCGTATCGTGAACCATTTGAATGAACACTCGTGGATCAGGAGAGCAACTCGACAAGATTGGTCTCGGGTGATAGTGTGAGTTTGGGGAAACATATGGCGAAGAGGAGGGGCGTGATGGAAGGCGATGCGGCAGGGGGAGGGAGGGGGTGGAGGGGAGGGGGGTGGGGGGGAGGGGAAGGAAAGGGGTGGAGGGGAGGGAGGTGGAGAGGGAAGGGAGAGGGGAGGTGAGGGGGATGGGGAAGGGGAGGGGAGTGGAAGGGAGGGAAGGGGAGAGGGAGGTGGAAGTGAGGGATGGGGAAGGGGGAGGGGAGGTGGAAGTGGAGGGATGGGGAAGGGGGAGGGGAGTGGAAGTGGAGGGATGGGGAAGGGGAGGGGAGTGGAAGTGGAGGGATGGGGAAGGGGGAGGGGAGGTGGAAGTGGAGGGATGGGGAAGGGGAGGGGAGGTGGAAGTGGAGGGATGGGGAAGGGGAGGGAGGGGAAGTGGAGGATGGGAAGGGAGAGGGAGGTGGAAGTGAGGGAGGGGAGGGGGAGGGGAGGTGGAAGTGGAGGGGGATGGGGAGGGGGGGAGGGGAGGGGATGGAAGGGGAGTGGAGGGAGGTCAGGGAAGTGGGAGGGGAGATGAGAGGAGGGGAGGAGGATGAAGAGAAGGAGGGTGGAGGGGAGGAGGGGAGCACAGGAGGAGTGGAGGAGGCCAGGAGGGGAGGAGAGGAGGATTGTAGGAGGGGAGGAGGGGAGGGGGGGAGGTGGGGGAAGGAGGGGGAGGAAGGAGGGGGAGGGGAGGAATGCTGAAGGGGAACAAGAGTTCAGTGAGACAGGAAGGGGGGGGGGGGGGGGGGTACAGGAAAGAAAACAAGAGTGTAGAAGGGAATATATTTACGGTAAGGAGAGGAAAGGACTGAAATGATGGCGACGGAGCACAGCACATGACGGGATGGAAAAGACCACATTGAGGATGCGAATGAGGATGCGAATGAAGATGGGGGTGGGGATGGGGGCAACGATAGGGAGCATGAGGAAAGGGGGAAAAGGGGTGATGAAGCTAAAGAGGGGGACGGGTGGAGGAGATGGGGAAGTAGAAATGGGGAAGTGTGGGGGGAGGGGGGGAGTAGGAGGAGGAGAGGGGAGAGAGGAGAGAGGAGAGAGGAGAGAGGAGACAGGAGACAGGAGAGAAGTGGAAGCAGAGGAGAAGGGGGAGGGGAGGAGAAAGGGGAGGGGAGGAGAAGGGGGAGGGGAGGGGAGGGAGGAGCATGAGGAGCGGGAAGAAAAGGTTTAGGGTAGGCGTGAAAGGGGGAGGAAGTGGAGGAGAAAGAGGAGGAGAAAGAGGAGAGCGAGAGGAGGAAGAAGGGTACGTGAAGAGTGGAAAGGGGAGGATGAAGAGGAGGAGGTGGATGATGAGGAGGAGGGGCTGGAGGAGAAAAAGGGCTAGGGAAGGAGTCGAAGGGGGTGGAAGAGAAGAAAGAGGAGAAAGAGGGAGGCGAAGGAAGAGGAGGAGGAAGATGTGTAGAAGAGGAATGGAATGGGGAGGAGGAGGTGAAAAGGAGAAGTATAAGGCTTAGCAAGAGGAGCTAAACCAAGCATCCTTGGTAGACTCAAATTAGGAGCGAGATTTCCTGGAGCAATTTCGGGGGAATTGGCAGCAGCATTTAGAGTGATGCCCCCGAGCAGAGGGCGGCACATGGGGGGATGGGGGGAGGGGGGGGGGGGGGGGGGGAGTTGTCAGAGAAACGAATAACTGCCTCAGAAACCGTGTACCACATATTTGGCTTACATATTACATTGTTAATGATTAAGCTGGTTTTATTTATTTTGTTTGTTTCTTTTGTTTGTTGTTGTTTCTTGGGGTAGAAAGTCAAATAGTTGTTGTTGCCTCTGTGTATTAATCATGTTAGCAATACTACATGTATTTAAACTGTCACACAAAATGTATCCAAAATATGATTATGATCCTGTGCTAAAGTGAAAATGTGCATAATGATTGTGTATAGATCTACACAAGCCTTTCTTTCAACTTTTTGGTTGTAAGACATCATATTTTTTACTTAATAAAATCCTGTTTGATTTTGTATGTGTGTGTTAAAATGATGATATGGGTGCATGTTA